>CM035839.1:349648597-350120818 GCA_020510985.1 Pholidichthys leucotaenia
AGACGGGAGCTGATTTGCATTAACAGACTCAAACCCGCTTTTGTTCTGGCTGACGAGGAGGTGCAGCTCGCGAAGCCCCCCCGCCGGGGCAGGCCGCCAAGGAGACATTCTCCCAAGTCTTCACAGAGAGGTGCTAACGGCTTTAATCCACAGGTGCAGAGAGATGTTGCAGGTGCAGCCAAGCCAGGTTGCAGCAGATTCGGCAGAAGATTAAAACCTAGGCAGTTGGTGGATTGATTAGCGATGTATGGAGTGCTTTGTGTTTTTCTTTTTGTTATGCCATTTAGATTTTGCCTTACCAGACGTTTGGGGGGGGTAGTGTGGCCGACACACATTGTGGGCTCACGCGGCCACAGAGACAGGACTGAATGTGTATTGTGGGGTGTCACGTCTGCAAGGACTAAGGACTCGAATCTACAGGAGGTAACAAGGAAGTGTGAGATTTGTCTCTTTGTCCCACAGAAGACGCCCCGGAGGGTATTCCGGTTCATCAGGAAATGAGAGACAATGGTGAAGCTTCAAGGGGATGCTTTGTAACTGTATGTTGACTGAAGACACCATGTGACTTGAATTCTGATGCTGGAAATGTATAAAAGGGTGTTGAAGTATGATTCTTTCTCTTTCCTGCTTTGAGAATGCTAGAAGCTGCGTTCTGTCAAATAAAGCTGGTTTTATGACTGAAACTCAGCCTCGTTATTTGAGCATGCTTCTACAATATCAAGTTATAAAATCAAGTACTAATTACAGAGTGTGAGAAATAGGTGGGACAGAAGACACACGTTAACATAAGACAATAAACGCAAGAAAAACATAGAGACAAAGAGAACCCACATGAGGGAAACTATCGTCCAAAAAAAAACAAAAAAACAAAGCAAATACACTGATACACAGTATACAAGGGTACAGAGAAATATTACATTGTGGGGGGCACAGGTGGAGGATTCTCCACCCAGAGAAGGCAGCTGGGATAAGGGGGAACAATGGGCTGGAGGAGTAAGTGCCACCAGGGGGACTCAGACGGGACAGTATGGACTATGCACCCCCCAGGAAGAGGAGGAACCACCGGAGCCACTGGAAGAGAGAAGGGTGTGAGCAGCGGCGCCACCGTTAGTTATGATAATGTGCCACACAGGTCTTTGTTCCAAACGATGTATTATGGTCAGAAGTTCCGGGTCTCAATGCATGGAATTAAAGGGATAAAAGAGGAATGCACAGAAACCTGGGATGCTCTTTTCGCTGTACTGTATGTTGGAGAAAGAATAAAGTTTATGTGTCATTCAGCTCGTTGCCTCGCCTGTGTCCTTTCTCCACATTGGTGACCCTAAGACGAGCGAGCCGAGCACCACCCCAGAGACTAACTGGAGGGAGAACGCCAGCGCCGCTTGCGCTGTCTCAGTCAAGCTCCCAGACTTCTGGCTTCACAACCCAACCGCGTGGTTCTTGTACATAGAAGCCCAGTTCGCACTCCACGGGATAAAAACAGACAATACCAAGTATTACTATGTGGTCGCTGCGCTGGATGCACGCGCCATGCAACAGGTGACGAGCCTGCTTCAGGAGCCGCTGGCCCAAGAAAAATATGAAGCGCTCAAGAGGATGCTTCCCCAGCGCTATACCCTTTCTGACAGTGAGAGGGCAGAGAGACTCCTAACGCGTTCAGAGTTAGGTGGCAGATCAGCATTGGAGCTCATGCAGAGCATGTTGGTGCTGAGGGTGAAGGACGATGAATCTTTCCTGTTCACCCACTTGTTCCTCAGGAACCTACCAGCTACAGCGAGGGTGATCCTGGCCAACTCGTCGCGGCTTGCTAAGGACTACTGCACTCTGGCGCAGGAAGCGAACCGCATCATTTTGGCGACCAGAACTCTCAGCGTGCAGCATCCATGAGGGACTCCAGCGAGGTCGAGGAGCCGTTGGTGGTAGCCGGGACGGACACCAGGAGATGAAGGAACGGGGCAATCTGTTTTTATCATCGCCGTTTCAGCTCAAATGCCCAATGCTGCCTGTAGCCATGCCAATTCAAGAAGCCGGGAAGACGGCATGTTCAGAATTCAGTTGCAGCTGCAACCGATGGCAACAGGAACAGACTGCTTTATGTCACGGACACATGTTCGGGGAGGCGGTTTTTGGTGGATTCTGGCTCCCAGAAGAGCCTCATCCTGCCGGTCAACGCAGACAGGGTGGAAGGAGGCAGTGGTCCCAAGCTCATGGCCGCCAATGGATCCACCATCAGGACATTTGATGAGTGGACACTGACGATATAGTTACACAGATGCAACTTTCAGTGGGACTTTGTGGTAGCGGCATGTTCCACCCCCATTTTAGGCGCAGATTTTTTATGTGCTTATAGGTTGTTAGTAGATGTTGCTAATAGGTGATTAGTGGATGCTGTCTCTTTTACCTCACTGCCCTGTACAGCTTGGGGAGCTGGGTCGACAACACTGGCTAACGTTATAGCTCCAGGGGGTAAGTACCAACATTTTCTCGCACAGTTCCCAGCACTCACGGTCTTGACTTTTTCGGCTACAGTAACGAAACATGAGGTTGAACATTTCATAATGACAAAAGGCTCGCCGGTGTTCGTGCGACCTCGGCGCTAGGACACAGCTAAACTGGCCAGCGTGCGAGAGGAGTTTGCCAGCTTAGAGCACTTGGGCATCATCAGGCGCTCCAACAGCCCATGGGCATCCCCGCTACACATGGTGCCTAAAGCCAACGGGTCGTGGCGACCATGCAGCGATTTCCGGCGCTTGAACAACGCCACGGACCATGATCGTTATCCCATTCCGCACATCCAGGATTTTCCCGTGCACCTGGCCGGGCCGTGTGTTTTTTTGAAAGTGGAACTGGTCCGCAGATACCATCAGGCCCAGGTGCGTGCAGAAGATGTTCCAAAAACAGCGGTAATAACTCCTTTCGGCATTTTTGAGTTATTAAGCATGCCGTTCAGATTAAAAGGTGCGGTGCAGACTTTCCAGAGAATGATGGATGCAGTGCTTTGCGACTTGTCTTTTGTTTTCGTCTACTTAGACGACATTCTGGTAGCTAGCGTGTCCGAGGAGGAGCGCATCGCCCACCTCAAGACGGTTTTCCAGAGGTTGGAAGTGCACGGGCTTTTAGTGAACCCGGCGAAGTGCCAGTTCAGAGTGCCAGTGATTGATTTTTTGGGCCACTGCATTTCGCTGGAGGGCACGATTCTGCTACCGGATAAGGTGCGTGCCATGTAGGACTTTCCGCGTCCGCAGACCATGAGGGCTCTACAGGAGTTTTTGGGGATGGTCAGTTTTTATAACTGTGTCCTGTGCCCTTCAGGCAGCCCAGCTGATACAGCCGTTGTATGCCACGCTGAAAAAAAGAAGCCTGCGGAAAACATCACCTGGACTCTCGAGCGAGTCCAGGCTTTCATGAATGTCAAAACAGCGCTTGCGGATGCTAGCTCATCCGGATCCGTCTGCACAGATAGCGCTCACTACAGACACATCTGATGTTGCCATAGGAGCAGTGGTAGAGCAGTACGTCTCCGGTTCATGGCAGCCACTTGCATTTTTCAGTCAGACTTTGCGCAACAGCGAGCGCAAATACAGCGTGTTCGACAGAGAGTTGCTGGCTCTCCACCTGGCGATGCGCCATTTCCAGTTTTGGCTAGAAGGGCACAAGTTCACTGCATTTGTGGACCATAAGCCGCTGATGTACGCGATGTCCAAGTTCTCGGAACCGTGGTCAGCCCAGCAGCAACGGCATTTGGCTGCAATCTCGGAGTTTACGACCGACATTCAACACGTTGCTGGTAAGCTCAACATCATGGCCAATTGCCTGTCACGCGTGTTAGTCTC
The DNA here is from genome assembly GCA_020510985.1 of Pholidichthys leucotaenia. Classification (NCBI taxonomy): domain Eukaryota; kingdom Metazoa; phylum Chordata; class Actinopteri; order Cichliformes; family Pholidichthyidae; genus Pholidichthys; species Pholidichthys leucotaenia. Next base: position 349,652,431 of record CM035839.1, read on the forward strand.
CCCGGTCTACATGGGAATGGATTTCCCTGAGATGGCCACGGAGCAAGCCAGGGATGTGGACGTTTGCACGCTCCAGTCTGTGCCTTCTGGGTTAAGGCTGGAGAGCAGGGTGGTGCAAAAAGGGTGCCCTCCCTTGCTCTGCGACATCTCCACTGGCCGCCTGTGCCCGGTGGTTCTGAGCTCTTGGCGCCGTTGCGTTTTTGAGTCGTTCCACTCCCTTTTGCATCCAGGAGTGTGCGCTTCGGTGAAGCTAGTGGGGGAAAAATTTGTCTGGCTGTGCTTGCGCAAGGACGTGAAGGAGTGGGTTGCAGCTTGCATCACGTTCCAGCGAGCCAAAGTGCACAAGCACACCAGAGCCCCCCTCAAGCTGTTCCAAATCCCAGCCAGGAGGTTTGACTTTGGTAGGACCCCTCCAGCTGTCACAAGGTTTCACGCACCTTTTAACAGTCGTGGACCGCACCACGTGCTGGCCTGAAGTGGTCCCGCTGGCTTCTACCACGTCCGCAGAGGTGACTCGTGCTTTTTTGTCGGATTGGGTTGCACGGTTCGGATCCCCATCTGACATCACTTCCGACAGGGGCCCACAATTCATTTCAGAACTCTGGTCTGCGATGGCCCAGAGCCTGGGGGTCAAAATTCACTGCACTACCACATACAACCCCCAAGCTAATGGGGATTGCGAGTGTTTTCATAGGTCGCTTAAAGTAGAGCTCAGAGCTTCACTCACGGACACAAAATGGGTTGACCGCCTGCCCTGGGTTCTTTTAGGGTTGCGCTCCGCACCTAAGGAGGATCTGGCAGCCTCCCCGGCAGAACTCATTTTTCTCAGCCACTGCGGATCCCCAGAGAGTTTTTACCGGAAAACCCCGCGCCCAAGGCTGATCCGCCCGTGCAATTTTTTCACAGTAAGGAGGCTTTTAATGTACTGGGGATGGCCCACCATTGTTTTTCCTGCACTTTCGTCCCCAAGAGTTTACAGAATGCCAGCTTTGTTTCCGTCAGACACGATGTGCACCAGACCCCGCTGTGCCCACCGTACGACAGACCGTTCAGGGTGTTGGACCCTGGGGTGAAACATTTTGTGTTAGACTTGGGGGGGGGGGGGGCGTAGGGAGACCGTCTGCATCAACAGGCTGAAGCCCGCTTTTGTGTTGGCAGACGAGCAGGTGGTGTTGGCCCAAGCTTCCCGGCGCGGACGCCCACCGTTGGTGGCTCCGCAAGTTGGTGTTCCCTCGGTAGGGACCTATGCACGTGAAGCTGATATGTTTTCCTCCCTCCCTTTTTTCCTCCACAGACTGACGTGCCCTCCTGTACACCTCGCCAGCAGGGTGCTTTAACTGGATCGGCGACCCCCCGCTACAGCTGCTATGGGCGCCGGTTCAAGCTCAAAGGACGGGGGTGTTAGTGCCCCTTCTGGGTGTTCGGTGGGGGGGGGGGCTGTGTGGGGGCATGAGTAGGGGATTCTCCACCCAGAGAAGGCAGCTGGGATAAGGGGGAACAATGGGCCGGAGGAGTAAGTGCCACGGGGAGGCTCAGATGGGACAGTATCTACTATGCACCCCCCGGGGAGAGGAGGAACTGCCAGAGCGACTGGAAGAGAGAAGGGTGTGAACAGTGGCGCCGGCATTATGTTATGATAATGTGCCACACAGGTCTTTGTTCCAAACAATGTATTATGGTTGGAAGCTCTGGGTCTCAATACATGGAATTAAAGGGATAAAAGAGGAATCCACAACATCAAACCTTATAATACCGTGATAACAAAAAGTAGCAATTACAATAATTTGAGTAAAGGATTATAATTACCTGAACTATGTTCTGCATCAGAAACTTATAAAAATCAAGCCCAACCTTAGAAAATGTGTCAAACTAAACTCAAGGCAAAACTAATTATTAAAAAAACAGAACAAAAGTTAATATTGAAACCAAGGAGGATATTAAACAAGACCATGAATGATTTTTAAAAGTGATTTGTGTGCTTATTTGAATAACTTGAGCCATTTTTCAGAGATTAAAAAAAAAGATTTACACTTTGACGCATCTAAAAACGTCTTTCCTGTAGCAAATCCAAAGGAATGTTATTCAGAAAAAAATGTAGTTGATGCATCAGACTCAGCCTTTTAATTTTTGGTTTAGGTTTTCGTTTTCACTTGCTGGTTAGGATTGTGCACTAAAATACTTGGGCTTAGGAACAGCCCATAGGTTAAAACACACAACTTCATAACTGGTTTATACATGATGACTAAGCACAGCTAAATGATACCCTCAGTGTAAGCACAGATTAAGACCATGGACATCATACATTGACCACACTGGACATTACTAGCTGCCAGGCTAGTCGCAGTCGGCTGCCATATTGGTCAGGTAAAGAAACACAATCAAGCAGTGTTGGAAGTAATGTGTTACTGTAACGCCACTACTTTTGCAATAGCATGCTGTGTAATGAAATTACCTGTTTAAAAATTCAGTAATGCATTACAGTCACTGAAATTTGATCAGATAGGTTACTCGTTACTCATTTTGTTAATATGGATAGATATTCTTAACACAAATAAATGAACAGACAAATTGACCCTACTGTAGTTGAGACGAACTGTAAGTTGATGTGACCTGTTGCAGAGAGCCGAGTCTTCACTACTGAGTGGAGGAAAAGGTGATGCTACTTTGTTTTTGTGGAAATGGACAGATTATTTTTTCTTTTGTAGCAGTTATGGACAAAACCATATTGGTGGGTTGCAAGGTAAAGTGCCGGTTGAAACCTACTGCAATTTTGAGAAATGCTTGAGAACAGCAACAAAGCTCTGACAAAGCTAGTGCTAAGTAACGGTTAGCTATGCTAACAACACCATGTTAGTGGATCTACGCTATCTGGACAGCCACGGCTGGATGTAAAGTGGAAATACTCTTGTCTCAACAGCTACGGCTGGATTTCAAGCACAGGTATGCATCTGGACAGTTTGTGACCCAGCAAGAATTAAACCGACTGATTGCCCGATACATTGTTACAGAATGAAGGCATGATAACAGTCACTTTCCATCAGACAGCTGAGATTATGATCCACTGAAGTTAATTTACTTGCTGCCTGGATAAAGATTATTCAAAAATTAATTTTGATCTCCAAAAGGAATTTGAGGGACTGGATCATGTCTCTGTCACAGCAGACATTTAGACTGTGGATAATGGACATTTTCTTGGATCACTGCACATCGGATTAAATTCATATCATAAAGGTAAGATAAACATGCCAACTCTCACTCCAAAATGAGGAAATTACTGGCAATATCATATTGATTTTCTTCAGATTTTTCCCACAATAAGCACTCTCAAGGCAAAATAAAGCAGACTGAACATGTTCTAAAAGCTCTGTCTGAAACAGTCTGTTTCAGCCTGACATTAATAAGCCCCTAATGTAATCCATTAATTAAATTATCTTGCTATGTGTGCAAGATGATTTAAGTATGCATTTAAAAGTAATGTGTTACTTTTCCAAGTAACTAGTTACTTTAATCATGCAGTAATTAGTAAAGTTACTCAATTACCTTTGAAAAGAAGTAACTAGTAACTGTAATTAGGTACTATTTTTAGTAACTTGCCCAACACTGCAAACAAGTCATTGCACCACAAAGCAGTTTTCAAGATTGTCTATTTTGTATCAAAGTGATTTTCAATTTTTTTCCCTCCTCTCTTTCTTCTTATGCGTTTTTTTTTTATTGTGATGCTCATTCATTCATAGAATTGTAATTGAGGATAAGTCCAAACTCATAGGGTAGGTAATTTGAGAAGCACTTGAGAACTTCTTTTTAATAATAATAATAAAAGAATGGCGATATCAGTAGTGAGGCAACTGTATAAATTATGTGGGAAATAGGATAGTAATAAAGTCACCAGGATGAAATCAACAAAAGATTTTCTCAAGCAATTAGAATATTACACAAAATTTATTTAAAAAAATGGATTTTTAATAGAAATGCGGGCCGACTGAAAAGTATGTCCATGTACCACACTCAATACTTGGTTGGGGCTCCTTTTGCATGAATTACTGCATCACTGCAGCGTAGCATGAAGGTGATCAGCCTGTGGCACTGCTGAGGTGTTGATCGCCAATTAACATTTAAAGGACATGTGAAACACTTTTCAAACTCTATAAAATTTCATTTGCAGAATTTCAAACACATCCGAAACAATAGAAAACACAGCTGAAACATTTTTACATTCTATGATTTTCTCACGAATAGAATGTTGTTTAACAAGCTGGTCATTAGCCAGTGTGACCACCATAAAATCAATTTAAACTATTTACAAGAAAGGTCTGAAAACATTTGATAGAAAATCAGCAACATATAATCACTATATTAAGCTTGATAAATATGAATGAGCTTTAACCATCCAATTCATTTCAAACAAGTCTGCTTGATTTATAAAGTTCTGAATGGTGTAGCCCCTCTCCCTTATATAAATGTATAAACCAACGCACAGACACTCACATCTCAACCAGAGTCACAAGAGCTCTCTCTCGAGGTGATTATAACATTCTATGTAACAGCCTACCACCTACTGTGAGACATTGATCCACCTACATCTCTTTAAAAGCTCATCTAAAACACTGGTTCATATCAAATCAAACCTGCACACATCAGTGATGTGGAAAATTCACCATGGTCACACATTTACTTGTTGCATGAAAGCACCAAGGTGCTGATGCCTCGGTGCCAGAGGCTTGGCGGAGGTATGCGTTCTTGGATCATCACCAAAATGTTATGGGTTCCTCTCTAGTCCAAGAGCCACCTCTGGTAAAAATTTCATCCAAATCCTTCCAGTAGTTTTGGAGTATTCTTGCTAACACACTATGAGAAGATAAGAGCCTTGGTGGACGTATGCATTCTCAGATCATCACCAAAATGTTATGGGTTCCTCTCTAGCCCATGGAGCACCTCTGATAAAAATTTCATCCAAATCCAGCGAGTATTTTTGGAGTATATACATGCGCAGTGAAAATAATCTGCAATTCACATGCCCATAATGTCAGCGGCAGCCAAGAGCCACTAAGATGATTTGAACAGCTGCAACCCAAACACAAAAAAAGAGCACGGTAGCAGATCCTTTAAATGGCAGAAGCGATGGAGGTGCGTGAATGTAATGACAATCAAGACAAACAGGAGCTTTTCCTGTTTAGTGGCAGAGGAAGAAAACAGATGGGCAAAAAGATGAACATTTGTTCACCCAGTATTGGCGGATTGCTCAGTGGCAGGAGTTTCTGGGCGCGTGCGCAGTTCACTGTGACCATTTGCGGGCGAGGAACGTTGGGACTTGTAGTTTTTAGTGAGTTTTTAACAAGTTTTACCTTGTCTTTCCTCTGCAAAACTAAACAGCAAAACCAGTGTGAAAACAATCAATGTGATGAATAAATGGTGTAGTTGCTGAATACGTGTTTTTTTCAGTAACTGGTATTTTATAATTGTTCAGCTCCACGTGCTGTAAAAAACATGCTGTGTTGTGCTGTAAAAAAGTCACAATGCCGCCTCTAGTGGCCCCTCATAGCTATTACAATACCGTTTTTCCCGGCTCTATTGACGGTACAGGTGAGTTAAATTTGTGTTTATTTCAAAAACAAAGCCTTATCTCGAAGTTCTGGCAAACTAAAAGACAATGATACAAGCCTTTAGTTACACTTAATTTTGACAGAGTGAACTGAAACAGACAGGTGGACAGAGCCACACACAGATACACAGTGATTACTGTATGCCTCCATTTTCACCGAAGCATAAATAAAAGGCATGGTGCAATACAGTCTTTGTTTTTACTTTCTGTTTATATTGGTTCTTAAGTGCAATGAATCAAGTGAATGTAAAATAATATGTTACCATTAACTTTTTATAGCTATTTTAGTGCTATGTGAATGGGGTATGTGTAATAATTCTGTGAGAACCTGTTTGTAAATGTAATTGTGAAACAATGTTCTGAAACAATGTTTTTTTTTTTCTTGTTTTATTCTGTTCTCTTAAGTCTCTGGTGACTGACTCGCTAAGCCACTCACCCGCTCCTATCATCCCATAGAGACGGTGTTTGTCCCCCAACACCTTAAATTTCTTCAAGTTATTAAGTCAGAAAATAAAAAAACAGAACAAAAATTTGATAACAATTAAAACCACTGACTCTGGAGTCCAGCAACACAAAATAGTTACAGTAAGTGTGGTCTTTTGAGTATTAGATCTTTGTCTCGCAAAGCCACACTATTAAATGATATGATATCAGATTCTAACATTATTTTCTGTCTAACAGAAACCTGGCTGTGTGGTGATGAATATGTCAGTCTTAATGAAGCCACTCCTCCCAGTCATATCAATACTCCTAGAGAAACTGGCCATGGTGGTGGAGTGGCAGCCATCTATAATTCAACTTTATTAATTAACCCTAGGCCAAAATCACATTATGATTCATTGGAAAGTCTTGTACTGAGCTTATCTCATCCGGCCTGGAAGTCACAGCAGCCTGTTTTATTTGTCATATTGCTAGTGCATTGCCATTCCATCCATCCATCTTCTTCCGCTTAATCCTTTTCGGGTCGTAGGGGAGCTGGAGCCTATCCCAGCATCTTTGGGCGAGAGGCAGGGTACACCCTGGACAGATTGCCAGTCCATCACAGGGCCAACACAGAGAGACAGACAACCATTCACTCTCACAGTCATACCTAAAGAATGCAAGTATTCCTGTCTGAAACAAGTATCCCAATCAGGCTTTCCAGGCCCAAATGTAGGCTGTGTTTGAAAGTGGAATACAAAGAGGTGTAGGCGATATGTAGGCAATCATATGTTAGACTTCGGCAAATATAAAAGGGAGTAAATGGCACTAAGATTTATTTGATTGTGTGAATATTAATTACAGAATATCTAAATACTGAAAATGAATGGAACATCTAATATTAGTGACAGTTTCAGATTCCTTTATTTGTTTGTCATATCTCTTATTTGTGTGATCTTTTATCACTTATATTCAAGATAATAGTGTATCTTGCACTTTGGGGAAGGGGAGTTGTTCAGTCATCATTATAATTATTTTAGTTTAGTTTGTATCACTGTTCGGTGATGGAGTTCAGTGTAATATTGAATTTCTTCTGTGTATCATCAGTAAATTCATGCAGTACTATAACAGGACACATTTACAAATATTTGAGACCCACTGGCTGCTGCTTTACCTGTGTGCCTGCGAAGGACTGTGATCCACCGGTTCAGCTGCTGCTTTCCTGCCAGCCACACCCCCCCACCACCAAGCAGCTCGTGTTCTTCATGCCGAATTATCCATTAGACCTACGCAATCACGGCAACTTTCATGGTATAATTTTTTAAGCATTAAACCTTAAGTCTATCTTTTGTCGCTATTTGCACTACAGGTAGCATTACTGTACATGGACTGCTGTTGTTATTTTTCAAGCCTTATTCCTTTTCTTTTTTATATTGCGCACACCACTGAAGGGAGAGAGAAACGCCATTTCAGTTCTCCTGTATGTCCTGTACTATCAGCTGTTCTGACAGATATGTCAAAATGTCAGAACACCGGTGGATCCAATCAGCTGATCGCTGGAACCACAGAACTCAGCTGTTTTCCATGATAAATCAGCCTCCGGGCAAAAGCACACTCCATGCATTATCTTTTTTTCACTTTACTGAAAATAGCTTTTTTTTAAATCACCATCAGTTAGTATGCCTTTGAGCCAGGTCGTATCTGGCCGCCACTTCTCCCGGCATGTTCTGTGTTGGTTTGTCAGACCCGGTCCCCAGTGATGCTCCGCCCAGTCTGCTTGTGCACCTCATTCTCCACATATGGCAAATTATCCTTTAGACCAACACAATCACTGCAACTTTATGGTATAATTTTTTTAAGCATTAAATCTTTAGTGTTATCTTTTTCTAGTCAAATTTGTCATTTTTCATTTCCTTGTTTTGTCCAGGGAACACTGTGGTGACTGACAGGTCGTGATACTGTGTGTTATCCAATCAGCATGGTCGTGATGCCGCATATTGTCCAATCAGCATGGCCGTGATGCCACGTATTATCCATTCAGCACGGAGTCAATCCGAAACCCCACCCACACTTCTTGAAGCCAGGGTATGAAGAAACACAGAGCGGTGATAGAGTGGTGGCTAAACTTTTATTGATAAAAATTACATATTTTGACTGAGCAACTCCATACTCAGGGATGCACACCTTCGTAACCTCAGGAAACCATGTATAAAACCTTAGGTCAGTCTGAGGAACGGTTCAAGAGATATGCGTGGAACAGACACACAGACAGACAGATAGACACACAGACAGAGACTTCGTGAATTTATAGATAGATATCGCCCACGTGGTGCTTATTCTGACTTTTTGTCTCAATTTTCAGAATTGAGGCAAAATCCCTTATTGATTCCACTGGATTTCAGCAATGTGTAACTGAACCTACACATTATCTTAACAACATCCTTGATCTTGTTCTGGTATATGGTACCAAAATTGATAATATTATGATTATTCCACAAAATCCCATTCTGACCGATCATTATTTAATCACTTTTGAATTTGTTTTACTGGACTTTACAACTGCTTGTAAAACCATTTTTACCAGACATTTATCTGATAGTGCCGTGGTGCATTTTAAAGAACTAATTCCAGCTGCTCTTGCCTCAGTTCCAGTTCCTAACATAACTGAAGATAGGATCACAAGCTTTAGTCTCTCCCAAATAGATAAGTATACTGATAATATAGCAGTCTCACTACAAATCACATTGGATACTGTTGCTCCTCTTAAAAAGGAGAAAATTAAACATAGAAAATTAGCTCCATGGTTTAACTCCCAAACTTGTAAGCTAAAACAGCTAGTGTGTAAATATGAAACGAAATGGCATTCCACTAAGAGTGCAGTATCACATTTAGCCTGGAAAAATATTTTTAAAACTTACAGAAAAGCCCTAGGCGAATATACTATTCTACATTAATAGAGGACAATAAAAACAAACACAGATTTCTTTTCAGCACTGTAGCTAGGCTGACAAAGAGTCATAACTCCGTTGATGCTTGCATTCACCCATCCTGTCTTCAATCCCACTCCCTGACCATCCGTGACCCTTCTGTGTGGAGTTTGCATGTTCCCACCGTGTCTGCGTGGGTTTTACCCCAGTCTCCTCCCATAGGCCAAAAACATGCAAGTTAGGTTAACTGGAGACTCTAAAGAGGCCCCAGGTGTGAATGTGTGTGTGAATGGTCAAGGGACTGGCACCATACCAAGGCTGCCTCACCTATCCTTGTGGATGCCCTGAATTTTCCTCTGGGATTAAAAAGTATACAAAATACAAAAACAAAATTCCTAATACTTTTCAAAGTAATGATTTATGAAGTTCTTCAATGAAAAAATTACTATCATCAGAAATAAAATTCAGAATCTTTTACCTTATTTTAGCAAAGGTTTATTTCCTGATGCACATGCATGTTCAAACACATTTATATTTAGACAGATTCCTTCCAATTAGTGCCTCTGACTTAAACTCACTTTTTTCATCCTCTATATCAACTACTTGTCTTTTAGACCCCATCCCAACTAAACTCCTCAAAGATCTTTTGCCTTCAATAAGCACACATTTTCTCAGCATAATAAATATATCTTTATTAACAGGACATGTACCTTTATCCTTTAAGGCAGCTGTAATTAAACCCCTTCTTAAAAAAAAACCACTCTTGATTCAGGAACCTTGTCTAACTATAGACCTAGATCCAATCTCCCTTATCTCTCAAAAATCCTTGAAAAGGCAGTTGCTAATCAGTTATATGCCTTTTTAGAGAATAATTGTCTATTTGAGAAGTTTCATTTGGGATTTAGGAAACATTATAGTACTGAGGCGGCACTCGTGAAAGTTACAAATGACCTTCTAATGGCGTCAAATAAAGGACTGGCCTCCATGCTTGTTTTGCTCAACCTTACAGGTACATCTCAAAAAATTAGAATATCATGAAAAAGTTCAATATTTTTGGTCACTCATTTCAGAAAGTGAAACCCATATATTATGTAGATTCATTACACAGAGAGTGATATATTTCAAGTATTTATTTATTTTAATTTTGATGATTATGGCTTACAGCCCATTAAAACCCCAAATTCAGTTTCTCAAAAAATTTGAATATTACATATAATTAATTAAAAAATAGTTTTTAAATAGAAATGTTGGCCGACTGGAAAGTATGTCCATGTACACACTCAATACTTGGTCGGGGCTCCTTTTGGATTAATTACTGTATCAATGTGGCGTGGCATGGAGGTGATCAGCCTGTGGCCCTGCTGAGGCGTTATGAAGGCCCAGGTTTGTTCTGATCGTGACCTTCAGCTCGTCTGCATTGTTGGGTCTGGTGTCTCTCATCTTCCTCTTGACAATACTCCATAGATTCTCTATGAGGTTTAGGTCAGGAGAGTTTGCTGGCCAATCAAACACAGTGATGCCATGGTCATTAAACCAGGTTTTGATACTTTTGGCAGTGTGGGCAGGTACCAAGTCCTGTTGGAAAATGAAATCAGTTTCTCCATAGAGCTTGTCAGCAGAGGGAAGCTTGAAGTGGTATAAAATTTCCTGGTAGACAACTGCACTGACTTTGGTCTTGATAAAACACAGTGGACCAACAGCAGCAGATGACATGGTTCCTCAAATCATCACTGACTGTGGAAACTTCACACTAAACCTCAAGCAACTTAGATTCTGTGCCTCTCCACTCTTTCTCAGACTCTGGGACTTTTATTTCCAAATGAAATGCAAAATTTACTTTTATCTGAACAGAGGTCATCTGCTGGTGTTGGTCCACTTTGTTTTATTAAGACCAAAGTCAGCGCAGTCGTCTACCGGGAAATTTAAGAGCACTTCATGCTTCTCTCTGCTGACAAACTTTATGGAGAAGCTGATTTCATTTTCCAGCAGGACTTGGCACCTGCCCACAATGCCAGAAGTATCAAAACCTGGTTTAATGACCATATCATCACTGTGTTTGATTGGCCAGCAAACTCTCCTGACCTAAACCCCATAGAGAATCAATGGAGTATTGTCAAGAGGAAGATCAGAGACACCAGACCCAACAATGCAGATGAGCTGAAGGTCACTATCAAAGCAACCTGGACCTTCACAACACCTCAGCAGTGCCACAGGCTGATCACCTCCATGCCACGCCACAGTGATACAATAATTAATCCAAAAGGAGCCCCGATCAAGTACTGAGTATGTACATGGACATACTTTTCAGTCAGTCCACATTTGTATTAAAAAAATATTTTTTTTAAATTAAATTTATGTAATATTCTAATTTTTTGAGAAACTGAATTTGGGGTTTTCATGGGCTATAAGCCATAATCATCAAAATTAAGATAAATAAACACTTGAAATATATCACTCTCTGTGTAATGAATCTATATATGGGTTTCACTTTCTGAAATGAGTAACAAAAAATATTGAACTTTTCATGATATTCTAATTTTTTGAGATGTACCTGTAGTGCTGAGTCTTACTTATCAGAGCAGTCTCAGTTTGTGTATATTCATAGTGAATCCTCTATGAACATAAAAGTTAATTATGGAGTTCCGCAAGGCTCTGTGCTGGGGGCAGTGTTGTTTATCTTATAGATAGATGTACTTTATTGATCCCAAACTGGGAAATTACATATTATACAGTATATGCTATCTTTAGGTGACATTATGAAAAATCATTCCATCAACTTTCACTGCTATGCAGATGACACTCAATCATACTTATCAATGAAACCAGATGAGCTTCACCAGTTAGTTTCACTTCGGGAGTGTCTCCAGGACATTAAAAATTGGATGGTGTCTAACTTCTTGTTGCTAAATTTGGATAAAACTGAACTTACTGTATTTGGGCCCAAAAATGCAAGTAACACATTATCTAAAGAAGTAGTCAAACAAGATGATGCTGTTCTGGCCCCTACTGCCACTGCAAGGAACCTAGGTGTAGTTTTTGACCAGGATTTGTCCTTTAATACACATGTAAGACAAATCTCTAGGACTGCCTACTTCCACTTGTGCAACATTGCTAAAATCAGGCCAGTCCTGTCTTAAAGTGATGTGGAGAAATTAATTCATGCTTTTGTTACCTCCAGGTTGGATTATCACAACTCTCTTTTATCAGGTTGTCCTAAAATGTCCATAAAAACTTTTCAGCTCATTCAGAATGCTGCCGCACATGTACTGACCAGGACTAGGTGAAGAGAACACATTTCCCCTGTTTTAGCCTCTCTGCATTGGCTTCCCATAAAATACAGAATTGACTTTAAAATTCTTCTTACTTATAAAGCCTTGAACAATCAGGCATCGTCATATCTTAAAGAACTTGTAGTGCCTTATCATCCAACTAGAACGCTGTGCTCCCAAAGTTCTGGTTTACTTATGGTTCCTAGAGTTTCCAAAAATAGATCAGGAAGTAGAGCTTTCTGCTACCAAGCTCCTCTCCTTTGGAATCTTCTTCCAACCTTTGCCCTGGAGGCTGACACACTTGGTACATTTAAAAGTAGGCTAAAAAAACTTTCCACTTTGATAAAGGCTATAGTTAGTTATGCTGTCATTCCCTTACTCTTATTTTTTGTATTATGTATTGTATCTCTCCGGCAATCCATCGATTTCGATGATGACTGAGTTGAAGGTTTGGATATGGAGTTTAAGCTTTGCAGGCTCTTGTGTGTGCTGGGAGACCTGCTCGGGATCTGCACACTCTGTTGCAACGTGGGCATGTCACACTATCATGACTTGCTGTGGGTAGATTATGTCGACGATCGTGATCCCTGTTGTAGTCTTCTAAGCGCTTGTGTTTTACTGCATGTCTGGATTTGTGCACCACGCATCTCCAGGCTTTTCTTTCAAGGGCTTGATCTTTCCAAATATTGGGGTCAACTTCAGCTACTTTCATATGTCTCTTGATGACATCCTTAAATCTGAGTTTTTATCCGCCCCTCTTCTGCTCCCCTTGGGCCAGCTCACCATAAAACACCAGCTTTGGCACTCAATGGTCAGGCATTCGTCACACATGTCCTGCTAAGCTGTGAAGCAGCAAATGACCGATCTGGCTTGTTGTAAAACTTGTGTGTCTGGAACTCTATTCTGCCATTTTATTTTCATGATTTGTCTAAGATGTCTTAGCTGTGTTCTGGTAAGTAGTTTTATGTGCCTTCTGTACAAGATCATGGTCTCTGTCGCGTACAGCAGTGCAGGTAATACTGTGGTATTGTAGACCTTTATCTTTGTATTTAACTTAATGTCATGGCATGACCAGGGTCACTCATGAAGGGCTCCAAAAGCTCTGGAAGCACAGTTGATACGCCAGTCAACCTCCACATCAGATGAATTGTTACTGGTAACAGTGTTGCCAAGGTATATGAAGCTCCGGAAACATTTTAGAATCTCCCCATTGACTTGTACTTCTGGTTGCTGTGGATTGTTCTCCAGTGATGATGGCTGGAATAACAGTTCTGTTTTTGTAGTGTTTATCGTCAGACCAAACTGAGTAGCAGCTGCAGCAAAACAATTGGTTATATCTTGGATGTCAGCCAGGCTTGTAGCTACTAGTGCTGAATCATCTGCAAACAGAAGTTCTTTAAGACATACCTCTCTAGTCTTGCTGAATGCTTTCAGTCTTGCTAAGTTGAAAAGATTACCATGCAGGCGTGTGCAGATGTAAACTCCTTTGGTAAGATTGCCACTCATGGTTTCAAGTACAGCAGCCAGGTACATGATAAAAAATGTTGGTGCAAGGACACAGTTCTGTTTGACCCCATGGCAGACAGGGAAGGGATCACCAACATCACCACCAACAGACACTCTCCGGTCATACCGTCATGGAATAGTCTGACCATGCAAATAAACTTCTCTTGGCAGCCGTAGGCATGGAGGACTCTCCAAAGTGTTGTCCTGTCAACTGTGTCAAAGGTCTTGCTGAAGTCAATAAATACCATGTACAGGGGCTGGTTCTGTTCCACTGCTTTTTCTCGCAGTTGTCGAAGTGTAAAGATCATGTCTGATGTGGATCTCAATGCTCTAAAACCACACTAACATTCCAGTAAAATACTCTCAGCGACAATCTTTAGTTGGTGAAGGAGAATCTTTGCAAACGTCTTCCCTGCATGTGACAGTAGGGAGAGGGCACAATGGTTGCCACAATCACATCTATCACCTTTCTTCTTATAGACAGTCACAAAAAGAGCATCTTTGAAATCTTGGGGAAGCTCCTCATTACTCCAACAAAGGCTGTACAACTGACGGGGCTGATGTTTCAGGCCTTCTCCACCATATTTCAGAACATCTGCTGGAATTCCGTCTTGACCTGGTCCTTTACCACATTTTGCAGATTTTAAAGCTTTTTCCACCTCTTCTATAGTGATGGTATGGCGGATGACAAAATAAAGGCAGCGATGAGAGGTTTTAAGCAGGCTTATTAAATCATACCACCATCACGGAGCTCGCCCCGGCGCCGTGCATGCGCGCCGGGAGCGAGCCCGGAGGCTCTCAGCAGAGAGACACAAGAGTGAGTGTGTCAGCAGCAGTTGCAGGAATGAGAGAGTGAGTTACAGAATATGTGCGGTATTTATACCAGTTACAGACAATGCATGAAAGGCATTCACAGCCGTGGGTATGGTATTTGCATTTGAGAGACAGTGAGAACAGGAAGCATGAACACAATGCATGAATGGGACATTAACATCACAATACTGAGCCGGAACAAGCCAGACGGAGCGGGGCTGCCTGTAGACATTAATACACACATTTCACTGTTCTGTTATTTGCTCTAGCCGAGCGCTGTGTCTGTCTCAGTCTGTTGTGGGGGTTGCCCCACACGCTCCCCCCCCCCAGAGGGCTCGGCAGGGGGCCGAGGCCTCGATAGTGCAGCTTTGGCAGCGAGCAGGGAAAGCTCTGTGCAGGCGGAGGTGGAGGGGGGTGGGGGCAGTAAGTGCCGGCAGGAGACGGTGAAATCGTCTGAGCCGCGCAAAAATTGCTTGTGGGGCCGCGATGTCGAAGGACTGTCCCGTTGAACGTGCAGAGGTCCACAAGAAGAAAAATTAGTCACTGACTCCTCCCGCGATTAAGTCCTGCAAGGATTAATAGTGGCCGTGAAGAAAAGCAGGGGCGGCTGTAAGAAAAAAACAAAGGCAAAGGGACTTGGCGTGTTGACTTTAGGTGCAGGCAAAACCTTAAAGCTCTCGGGAACCGCAAACCGCTGAATGCCCGTTGTGTGCCGTGGCTGAGACCATTAGCAAATCCTTCGTGCATGCTGCATGCGTGCTTCAGGTGTGGGAGCAGCCTTGAAGGGCCTGTGTGCAGCGGTGAAGGAGGATGGGGGTCTGCAGAGCCGTATGCGTCCCTTGCGTGGTGCGCCGTCCGCGTAACTCCCCGGTGCGTGTGCCGGGGCTCCGTGCGTTGTTGGGCCAGCTGGAGAGGAGACAGGGTCAGGGAGCGTAATCATCCCTGTTCAATGTGTTGGAGCGGTGAAAGGAAGTAGACGATCTTTGTCCCTTGCGCTCGTGCAGATGCGTTGGAGTGGTGAGAGGGAGGAGACGATCTTTGTCACTCGCTCAGCCATGGTGCGTTCAGGTCCACGCGCTGCATTCTCCGTCGGCCATGGAGGTCACCGTCGTGGAGAGGGGACGAGGTGCATGCGCTCTTGTGTGGAGGAGCTGTGAGCGTGGCCGGTCCAGCATGGATGTGCCGATCTAGGCGTGCAGATCCCACCATGGAGTTTGCTGCGGCTTTCCCGGTCGTGGGTGATGTCCTGAGAGTTCACTGAAGCAGAAGGCAGCCGCTGCGTTCGCTTGTCGTCGGAGCATCACCGCCGGGTGCTGCATTCGCCGGCAGCGTGTTTTTTTTCAGCATCGGGTCACCAATATGGCGATGTTAAAATAAGGCACGGCGACTGGAGTTTTTAAGGAAGTTTATTCATCATACCGCCATCACGGAGCTCGCCCCGGCGCCGTGCATGCGTGCCGGGAGCGAGCCCGGAGGCTCTCAGCAGAGAGACACAAGTGTGAGTGTGTCAGCAGCAGTTGCAGGAATGAGAGAATGAGTTACAGAATATGTGCGGTATTTATATCAGTTACAGACAATGCATGAAAGGCATTCACAGCCGTGGGTATGGCATTT
Source organism: Pholidichthys leucotaenia (assembly GCA_020510985.1). Taxonomy (NCBI): domain Eukaryota; kingdom Metazoa; phylum Chordata; class Actinopteri; order Cichliformes; family Pholidichthyidae; genus Pholidichthys; species Pholidichthys leucotaenia. Next base: position 349,668,579 of record CM035839.1, read on the forward strand.
GCATTTGAGAGACAGTGAGAACAGGAAGCATGAACACAATGCATGAATGGGACATTAACATCACAATACTGAGCCGGAACAAGCCAGACGGAGCAGGGCTGCCTGTAGACATTAATACACACATTTCACTGTTCTGTTATTTGCTCTAGCCGAGCGCTGTGTCTGTCTCAGTCTGTTGTGGGGGTTGCCCCACAATGGGATCATTTAATTCTTCTCTTATTGGTCGAGCAGCTAGTTGACATGTAGCATTTGTCATTTGGAGAATAAAAATGGCATGCCTGCTTGTGCGAGAAAAGAGAGAAATTGCCAGTCTCTTCATTCCTGCAATTCCTACAGAATATAACTTAATATTGTAGTGGCTGGTGAAATATATCGTCAGCAATTCATCAGTCCCCCTTGCCTTTCTCGTCATATGAGTGTCCCCGACGACCAATGGCTAACGCTACAGCTAATCATAGCTAACACCGATACAAAGGAGCAACTCTGTCCCCGGTTCGTCTCACCGACCTCGCATCGGCCCGGTAGATGACGGCTGAGCTTCCCGCACAGATTCTTAGAATCTTGTGATTGGGGCTTGGCGGAGGAGCTAACCGAGGCCACAGCTGGACAGGAGCCGGATCGGAGCTCAACTACAGCGGTGGTAGGCGGCGAGGCTCGGCGGAGGAGCTACCGAGGCCACAGCTTGATAGGAGCCGGATTGGAGCTCAACTACAGCGGCAGGGTTTGGTGGAGGAGTTACCGAGGCCCCAGCTGGACAGGAGCTGGATCGGAGCTCAACTGCAGTGGCGGTGGGCGGCGGGGCTCGGCAGAGGAGCTACCGAGGCCCCAGCTGGACAGGAGCTGGATCGGAGCTCAACTACAGCAGCGATAAGCAGCGGGGCTAGCAGTGGGGATAGCAGCGGGGCTAGCAGCGGAGGGGGCTAGCTGAGGCCCCAGCTGGATTCAAGGTCGGCTGGACTGGATACCGGCGACACCAGCAGAGATTGTCCTACTATCATCAGGTCAGCAAAAAATGCCACCAAAGAAGGAGGAAATGGAAGAGATTAAAAAATCTCTGAACTTCATGTCGGAACTGACCGAAGTGGCCAATCAGCAGTTCAAATTATTAGGGCTAATGGAGGAAGTCCGAGAACTGAAATTAACAATTAAGGAAAGAGACAAAAAAATTGCAGACTTGGAGCAACGCATCGAGGATCTTGAACAATATTCTCGTATGGATGATTTAATCATTAGTGGCCTAGACATTAAATATCAATCATATGCTCATGTTACAGCAAGAATGAGAGGTGAGGAGGCTCCCAAAAGTGAATCAGTCTCCTTGGAAAACCAGGTCCTTAAGTTCCTTGAAAGCAGAAACATAAAGGATGAAGTAAATGCAATTTCAGCCTGCCATACTCTACCCAGAAAGGATAATAAAACAAAGAAATCAACTGTGATGCGCTTTGTGAACAGAAGGGTAAAAAATGACATACTGAGGCAGGCCAGAAAGCTACGGGGAACAGAAGTTTACCTAAATGAACATTTAGCAAAGACTAATGCTGAAATAGCATGGATGCTGAAAAGACAAAATAAGATACAGGCAACATGGACAAGAAACTGTAGAGTTTGGATTAAACTAAATGGAACACCTGAGGAAGCAAAGGCCATAATAATAAGAGATCTCACTGACTTAAATAAATATAGATGAACACTGAGTAAGAAAATTAAGAGACTACGATAATCCATATTCACACACACAGCAAAAACAGTCCTTTTGTGACATAACATGATGATGTACTTTAAAAAACAAAACAAAACAAAAAACTTATGACTGACTTTAGTAGACATCAATCATCTCCAGCTGGAGGAAGTCATTTGAGTGAGGAAATTCAGACTCTGAAAATATGTCATTATGCTGAACATAAACTACAAGAGATGGAGAATGATATTGATCCTGATAACCACTTCTTCAATAATATTCATAATCACTGTGAATATTACACTGAAAAGCAATTCAAAAGTCAAGTGCAATTAGATGGTAAACTATCAATAATACACTTTAACAGCAGAAGTCTCAACAAAAACTTTCCACAGATTCAGGACTATTTAAAACAGCTAGATAGAAAATTTACAGCTATCACAGTCTCTGAAACTTGGCTCAATGAAGAGCAGGCTCCCCTGATGGCAATAGAGGGATATCAGATGTTTTATATTAATAGATCTCAAAAAAAGGGTGGTGGTGTTGTACTGTATATTGATGAACTGTATAGGTGTAAACTTGTAAATGGAATGTCCTTTGCACTACCAGGGATTCTGGAATGTGTTACTGTTCAGACTGACCAAGATAAAACAAAAAATCTAATTATAAATTGTATATATAGAATGCCGGGAACATGCGTTGAGACATTCAGAGATAAGTTAGTTGAGCTGTACAATAATATAACTAATAAGAAAATGGTTGTAATCTGTGGAGACTTCACTGTTGATTTACTAAATCCATTTCAACAAAATGTAATTACAGAGTTCATGAATTCTATGTATAGTATGAGTCTATATCCCACAATAACATGTCCCAGTAGAATCACAGTCCACACTGCTACACTTATTGACAAGCTGTTTGTTAATATTATTGATAAAAAAATAGAAAGTGGATTATTGATAAATGACATAAGAGTCCATCTGCCAGTCTTTGCACTTATCCATGGCCACACGGGGGCCAATACAGAAAAAACTTTAAAATCTTTCAGGTACAAATCACAAAATGCAATCAGTTCTTTTAAAGAAGACCTGCTGAAGCAAGATTGGACAAAAGTCTATGTATCAGATAAATGAAGCCTACAACACATTCATGAATATTGTAACCATTCTTTATGAAAAAAAAAAAGTCCATTAGTAAAGAAAAAGCTTAAACAGAAATTTGTTGACAAGCCATGGTTAACCAAAGGATTACAAAAAGCGTGTAAAAAGAAAAATTCAATATATAAAGCTTTTCTATAGAAAAGGACAAAAGAAGCAGAGCAGTGGTATAAAACATACAAAAACAAGTTAATATATATAATGAGATGTAATAAAAGAGACTATTACAGTAAAGAACTGGAGAAAAACAGAGATAACACTGAAAATACATAGACAATACTTAATAGTATTCTTGGAAATAAAAACAGAAATACAAGCTACCCAACCAATCTTTCAAAAAAAAAAAACAAACAAAAAAAAACGGCTCAGAGTGTGAATGCAGTCTCACCTGCAGATGAATTTAATAAACTTTTTGTTAACATTGGTCCTAATTTGGCTCGAGAAATAACCATTAGGGCATCTACAGGTGATACAATAAGCAAAAACATTGCTATAAAAGACTCCATTTTCATAAAGAACACAGACGAGCAAGAGGTCATTGAAATTGTTAAATCGTTTAAAAGTAAAACATCTACAGATTGTGATAGTATTGACATGTTTTTAGTCAAAACTATCATTGAATGCTTAATGAAGCCACTGACGTATATCTGCAACCTGTCTCTCCAAACAGGCATATTTCCCGGTGCAATGAAAATAGCCAAAGTAATTCCGATATACAAGATGGGCGACAGGGGAATTTTCAAACTATAGACCTATTACACTATTGCTGCAATTTTCTAAGATACTCGAAAAAATATTCTGTGAGAGAATTGACAACTTTATAATGAAGAATAATTTATTCTGTGAGCAGCAATATGGGTTCAGACACAAGAGGACAACTGCATTTGCTCTAATGGAATTTATAGAAAAAATATCAACTGCTGTTGAAAATAAAGAGAATTCAGTTGGGGTATTCCTGGATCTTAAAAAAGCATTTGATACAGTGGATCATAAATTATTGTTAAAGAAACTACAAAATTATGGTATTGGGGGGTAGCATTGTCCTGGTTATATAGTTACTTAAAGAACAGATATCAGTATGTATGTGTTGGTAGCAAAAACTCGCAGTTACTGAAGATTACTTGCAGAGTCCCACAGGGTTCAGTTTTGGGGCCATTGTTATTCAATATGTATATACAGTGGGGCAAAAAAGTATTTAGTCAGCCACCAATTGTGCAAGTTCTCCCACTTAAAAGATGAGAGAGGTCTCCAATTTTCATCATAGGTATACCTCAACTATGAGAGACAAAATGAGAAAAAAAAAATCCAGAAAATCACATTGAAGGATTTTTAATGAATTAATTGGTAAATTACTCGGTAAAATAAGTATTTTGTCACCTACAAACAAGCAAGATTTCTGGCTCTCACAGACCTGTAACTTCTTCTTTAAGAGGCTCCTCTGTCCTCCACTCATTACCTGTATTAATAGCACCTGTTTGAACTTGTTATCAGTATAAAAGACACCTGTCCACAACCTCAAACAGTCCAAACTCCACTATGGCCAAGACCAAAGAGCTGTCAAAGGACACCAGAAACAAAATTGTAGACCTGCACCAGGCTGGGAAGATTGAATCTCCAATAGGTCAGTAGCTTGGTGTGAAGAAATCAACTGTGGGAGCAATTATTAGAAAATGGAAGACATACAAGACCACTGATAATTGTCACACACGGCTCTAGGGAGCCGCGCAATAAGAGCCAAGGGCGAGCCAGTGAGTCGTGATGTTTTATTGAAGGTAGGGGTGAGGGATGAGGGAAGCATAGATACTCAACACAATAACACTCATGAGCAGTACAGCGACAGAGAACACCGTTGGCACCGGGCGTAGGGGTACACAACAAGAGGGCTCACAGCAGGTAACACTCACGGGTTAAGCAGCCAGAAGAATAGAGAGCTGGCACTGGGCAAAGGACTCCAATACACAGGTCACTCTTACTAGGTGGTACTCCCAAGTGATACAGTAAGGAAAGTAGCGGGTTAGCACCGGACATGGGGGTACCAAGGCACAAACTCCTTACGGGAAACACTTACGAGTTGTGCTGAAGATGAGGCAGGGGCTGGCACCAGACGAAGGGGCTCCAGCCTAGCAGTGCTTATGTCGCAGCCCCGAGTCATCGAGGCTGCTCCTATTTATTCACATTGGCAGCGCCCCAGCTGATGAGGACTAATTGGCCCCAGCCGTCCGTAATGCTGCCAGCTGGGAGCCTGCTGAAACGCTGCTCAATGGGAAGCAGGGATGAGGGAAAACATGGACTGAGTGCTGAGACGGCATCTCAACCCATGGTGACAGAGCCTCCCCCTCAAGGTCGGGCTCCTGAACGACCAGAAACACCCCAGCCCCCCCCCCCCCACCTAGGGTGGGAGGAAGGGAGGCAGGGCCGGAGGGGACGAAGTAAAGGGAAACACCAACAGGCCAATGTGGGGTAACAGGGCAAAAAAACAAAAAAAAAACCAAAAAAACACAGTATTCTACATTGCACCAAAAAAAATGACAAAAAACGGATAAAGCAATTACGGAGTGTGGACAACAGAACAAACACTACTCCATAATGCAAACAAAACTAAGAACAGGACAAGAGTGACACAAAGAAAAAAAAACGCTGAGTACGAGTAAAGGAAAACCCACAGCACTACGGATATAGAAATACCCACAGTCACCTAAAGAAAAAGGAAATGCTGAGTACGGGCAAAGGAAAACCCACAGCACTACGGATATAGAAATACACACAGTCACCTAAAGAAAAAGGAAATGCTGAGTACGGGCAAAGGAAAACCCACAGCACTACGGATATAGAAATACCCACAGTCACCTAAAGAAAAAGGAAATGCTGAGTACGGGCAAAGGAAAACCCACAGCACTACGGATATAGAAATACCCACAGTCACCTAAAGAAAAAGGAAATGCTGAGTACGGGCAAAGGAAAACCCACAGCACTACGGATATAGAAATACACACAGTCACCTAAAGAAAAAGGAAATGCTGAGTACGGGCAAAGGAAAACCCACAGCACTACGGATATAGAAATACCCACAGTCACCTAAAGAAAAAGGAAATGCTGAGTACGGGCAAAGGAAAACCCACAGCACTACGGATATAGAAATACCCACAGTCACCTAAAGAAGTGAAAGTGACTGGAACGAACGGACAACTGCAGAGTATGGTCTGATAGGAAACAAAACATAACTCTACAATGCAAGGACGAGGCTAAAAACATGGTACAAAAAGTAAAATGCTGAGTACGAGGAATGGAAAACACACAGCACTATGAAAACACATCCACCAACAGGACAAAATATTACACCCGAGTGACCTTAATAATGATAAAAGAAAAAGTGACACCCGAGGAATATGGCAGGCAGAGTCCAAAAATGGCCGAGTTGGCTCCGGAGATCTCCCCGCCCATTGTCCAGTTGGCGAACCAGGGAAAGGGAAATGTTCGGACGGCGAGCTCCGGACCCAGATCCCAGGAATCCAGTCCACCGGCAGCCGAACCAGGCCACCCAAAGGCAAACACAGACCAGCGGGGGGAACCAGATCACCGAACCGAAAGTTTTGTGGGTCGGGTCGTCGACCCGCATCACTCAACCACCAGGACCGTTGAGACAGACGAAGGTTCAGAGCGGATCCCGGTGGAAGAGGCTCAGGGGAGAGCCGATGACGAGGGCGACGAGCGTCAGGCCGCAGGGAAGCGGCCACCTCCTCACCGGACCTGGACAACAGCACCCACGTCGGACCCCGATCGGGCCTTAGGCGAACCCACATTGGACCCCGATTGGGTCTCGGGCGAACCCACGTTGGACACTGCACCAGAACCGACCTCCAACGTTGAACCTGGACCCTCCAGCACCACGAGGAACAGCAACTCCTCGCCGGTGACCCTGAAAGAAGGCTCAGAAGAGAAAACAGAACCGGGATCAGGATCACCGGCAGCGCCAGAACCCAGCGAGACGAGCTCAGACGCAGCGGGCGGCTGCACCCGGCTCGTCTCCCCTAGAGACAGGCTGAAGTGCTCAAAGATAAAAAGGGAGAAAAGAAAGGAGAGCACTCGCCTGATCTCGGGTTCTGACGCCGTCCAGGACTGCGAAGATCCGGGATCCGTCGTCAGGAGGTCGTTGTCAGGCTCCCATCCAGCCACGTCGGGCCCCGCAGCCAGCACGATGGTCAGCGCAGCTTGAGATTCCTCCAGCTCCGGTAACCCCACCGACGATCCACTCGGCGTGTAGCCAGAAGAATCTCGTCCCGCTGGACCGAACCGCTCCTCCGTGGAGACCCGGGGACGCTCAGTCGTCGGCGCAGACTCCACGCAGCAGTCAGTCCCCCTCCTCCGTCCGCAACGTAGCTGCGGAACCACAGGCCCTCTCCTTATCCCACCACGTTGACCCGGAGCCGGGGATCGCTCGGCGGAGAGAGACACAGAGGATGCGGGATTAGGAGCACAGGTTACAGCAGGTGGGGGGAGTTCAGGGAGCTGCAAACCCTGAACTCCTCCTCCAGGAATGTGACAGAGCAAATCATTAAACAGATGTGACAAAACTATGACTTGCCTGCCTCCTGGAGGTTGAGTATCGCCTGCTGTAGTGGATACTGCTTCTTCCTCTCCCCGCCCGGCGATAACGGAGGACCCCCCAGGAATTCGTCTGAGGGTCGCTCGCGTTGTCTCCAGCAGAGAGCTCGCCAGGCCGGAATTCCAGGCACACTCAGCAGTCAGGAAGCGCGTCAAGGAGGAGAGGGAAACAGCCGGGGTGAGCCAGCCCGAATGTCCAGGGATGACAGCGGGGGAATGAGGCTCAGGGAACGAGGCTGTGAAAGCTCCACACTGACGAGGCGAAGAGGTGACAGCTGCGTGGGAGGAACGGTCCTGACGGCGGCCCAGAACTGGATCCGGACGAGGTTCGTGCAGAGGTGACTCGGCGATGTGATGACGGCTATTCCCAGGGGACGAAGCGAGGGGGAACCCAGGAATCGTCGCTCCAGATCGGAGATCGAGGCGAGGAAGGCGTCGAGCACGGGAAAGCTTCGTAGCCCTGGAGTCCTCTCCATCAATCTCACTGCCGCCGCCACATGCCTGAAGGTGGTGACAGGAAACACAGTGGAGCTCGCGACAGCCACTCGACCCCAGACATAACTGCTGTCAGCTGCGGCTCCTTGAAGGGAATCCCGAGTGACGTGGCGCAGGTCAGGGGAAGCCCTCTGGTTGGCGCGAACTCCCGGACTGGAATGGCGGCAGGAACGGGATCCCGAAGCGGAGGGAAACGTCGCCCACTTCGGCTTCCTGCCGGGATTTCCATCCAACCCGCGGAGCTTCTCTCGCTGTGTACCTGTGGCGTCTATCCTGGCACTGTCCTCGAGATGGTACACAGAATGAGGGTAACAGTCCAGGAGTTCCTCTGCCCGGCCCGGATGCCAGCGTCTTGCGTTGGAGGCGTCGTGCAGGGTGAAGAGCGTCCCGTCGACAGCCTCCGAGGTGGACCTCAGCTCGTCGCCCTGGCGCCGGAAGTGACTCCTGGGAAACGGCATGCTAGCAGCGCTGACACCCGGACAGAAAGGTACAATTCCACGGCGACTCACGGCTGCCGGTAACTCATCTGGCTGCAACATACTGTCACACACGGCTCTAGGGAGCCGCGCAATAAGAGCCAAGGGCGAGCCAGTGAGTCGTGATGTTTTATTGAAGGTAGGGGTGAGGGATGAGGGAAGCACAGATACTCAACACAATAACACTCATGAGCAGTACAGCGACAGAGAACACCGTTGGCACCGGGCGTAGGGGTACACAACAAGAGGGCTCACAGCAGGTAACACTCACGGGTTAAGCAGCCAGAAGAATAGAGAGTTGGCACTGGGCAAAGAATATTGCAGAATATTGTGCCTCTGTCTGGTCCAGGTCATCTTACACACACCATGTAGACACCCAGCTCAACTCAACCATGAGAACTATAACTGGAACAATCCGCTCAACACCACTCCCCTGGCTCTCTGTACTGTCAAACATAGCCCCTCCACACATCCGGCGAGCAGCATTAACTCAAAGGATGCTCCAAAAAGTTAAAGATTTTCCTCACTTACCAATCCATGCAGATATCTACACCCCACCCACTGCCCGACTTTCATCCAGACGGCCGATTTGGAAAAACCCTCCCCCAGCTGACTTTACCATCCAGACAGCTTGGCAAGAGGAATGGGAGACCAAGGAGGTCCCAAACAAACAGCTGGTGATAAACCCCAACCAACAGGTCCCGGGCACCAACCTCCCAAGGAGACAGTGGTCTACACTCAATCGCTTCAGGACTGGACATGGCCCCTGCTTGGCCAGCCTTCACAGATGGGGCAGTAGCCCTAGCCCACTGTGCGCATGTGGAGAGGAGCAAACTATGGAACACATCGTAGAGGCTTGCCCGCTCCAAAGACTGGAAGGAGGATTACACACCCTCCATACAGCAAACCAGGAGGCAACTGCTTGGCTTAAGGACTTTGCATTCGCTAAATAAATAAACTGGGCAAAGGACTCCAATACACAGGTCACTCTTACTAGGTGGTACTCCCAAGTGATACAGTAAGGAAAGTAGCGGGTTAGCACCGGACATGGGGGTACCAAGGCACAAACTCCTTACGGGAAACACTTACGAGTTGTGCTGAAGATGAGGCAGGGGCTGGCACCAGACGAAGGGGCTCCAGCCTAGCAGTGCTTATGTCGCAGCCCCGAGTCATCGAGGCTGCTCCTATTTATTCACATTGGCAGCGCCCCAGCTGATGAGGACTAACTGGCCCCAGCCGTCCGTAATGCTGCCAGCTGGGAGCCTGCTGAGACGCTGCTCAATGGGAAGCAGGGAGGAGGGAAAACATGGGCTGAGTGCTGAGACGGCATCTCAACCCATGGTGACGATAATCTCCCTCGATCTGGGGCTCCACGCAAGATCTCACCCCGTGGGGTCAAAATTATCACGAGAACGGTGAGCAAAAATCCCAGAACCACATGGGGGGACCTAGTGAATGACCTGCAGAGAGCTGGAACCAAAGTAACAAAGGCTACATCAGTAACACATTACGCCGCCAGGGACTCAAATCCTGCAGTGCCAGACGTGTCCCCCTGCTTAAGCCAGTACATGTCCAGGCCCGTCTGAAGTTTGCTAGAGAGCATTTGGATGATCCAGAAGAGGATTGGGAGAATGTCATATGGTCAGATGAAACCAAAATAGAACTTTTTGGTAAAAACTCAACTTGTCGTGTTTGGAGGAGAAAGAACACCATACCTACTGTGAAGCATGGGGGTGGAAACATCATGCTTTGGGGCTGTTTTTCTGCAAAGGGACCAGGACGACTGATCCGTGTAAAGGAAAGAATGAATGGGGCCATGTATCATGAGATTTTGAGTGAAAACCTTCTTCCATCAGCAAGGGCACTGAAGATGAAACGTGGCTGAGTCTTTCAGCATGACAATGATCCCAAACACACCGCCCGGGCAACGAAGGAGTGGCTTCGTAAGAAGCATTTCAAGGTCCTGGAATGGCCTAGCCAGTGTCCAGATCTCAACCCCATAGAAAATCTTTGGAGGGAGTTGAAAGTCCGTGTTGCCCAGCGACAGCCCCAAAACATCACTGCTCTAGAGGAGATCTGCATGGAGGAATGGGCCAAAATACCAGCAACAGTGTGTGAAAACCTTGTGAAGACTTACAGAAAACATTTGACCTCTGTCATTGCCAACAAAGGGTATATAACAAATTATTGAGATGAACTTTTGTTATTGACCAAATATTTATTTTACTGAGGAATTTACCAATTAATTCATTAAAAATCCTTCAATGTGATTTTCTGGATTTTTTTTTTTCTCATTTTGTCTCTCATAGTTGAGGTATACCTATGATAAAAATTGGAGACCTCTCTCATCTTTTAAGTGGGAGAACTTGCACAATTGGTGGCTGACTAAATACTTTTTTGCCCCACTGTAAATGATATATGTAAAGTTTCGGAAAAAAATGGATTTAATATTGTTTGCAGATGACACTAATGTATTATGCAGTGGAAGCAATTTGGAACAACTTTTGGATACACTCGGAAAGGAATTAGGAAAGCTCAAACTGTGGTTTGATTCAAACAAATTAAAGCTCAATTTAAGTAAGACAAAATTTATAATCTTTAACAACCAACAATTTTTTGATCAAGATCTGTCCTTCAATTCACATATTAAATTTGTTTCTAAGACTGCCTTCTATCATTTGCGTATTATTGCCAAGATTAGTAGCATCTTGTCTCAGAGTGATGCTCAGAAACTGATCCATGCTTTTGTTAGCTCGAGATTAGATTATTGTAATTCTTTATTATCACGTTGTCATAAAACATCTTTAAAAAGTTTTCAGCTGATCCAAAATGCTGCAACCAGAGTTTTAACAGGTACTAGAAAGAGAGATCATATCTCTCCGGTTCTGGCCTCCCTTCATTGGCTTCCCATAGAGTTTAGAATTAAGTTTAAAATCCTTCTTCTTACTTACAAAGCTCTAAACAATCAGGCTCCTTTTTATTTTAAAAGATCTGATACTACCGTATTATCCTAACAGAGTACTACGCTCCCAAAATGCAGGATTACTTGTAATACCTAGAATCTCCAAAAGTACAATGGGAGGCAGAGCCTTCAGTTATCAAGCTCCTCTCCTGTGGAACCAGCTGCCAATCTGGATTCGGGAGTCAGACTCAATCTCTGTTTTTAAGAATAGGGTTAAAACTTTCCTTTTTGATAGAGCCTACAATTAGGGAGGGATCATGTGTTTCTGAACCCTCCCTTAGTTATGCTGCTAATAGGTTTAGTCAGCTGGGGGACCTCCAATAATGCACTGGGCCTCACTCCTTTCTTCACTCTCAATGAAATATTTTTTTTTTGCTGGTCATTAACATCTGTTTGTTCTCTCCCATAGATTGAGTCCCCATTGTGCTGTTTGCTCTCTACATGTCTGTTCTTTTCATCTTCTCTATCCCCTCATCCCCCAGCCAGTCGCAGCAGATGACTGCCCCTCCCTGAGCCTGGTTCTGCTGGAGGTTTCTTCCTGTTAAAAGGGAGTTTTTCCTCCCCACCGTCGCCAAGTGCTTGCTCACAGGGGATTGCCTGATTGCTGGGGTCTTTCTGCAACTGTGGGGGTCCCCCCTACAGTTGAAAGTGCTATGAGATGACTGTTGTTGTGAAATGGCACTATATAAATAAAGCTGAATTGAATTGAATTGAATTGAATTGAACCATCACAACAACTTAGTATCTAAACTCAGTGTAAATGGTGTAGAGATTGAAAGGGTATCCTGTGGGGCACCCCCACAACAGACTGGGACAAGCAGAGCGCTCGGCTAGAGCAATTAACATAACAGTGAAATGTGTGTATTAATGTCAACAGGCAACCTCGCTTCGTCTGGCTCTTTCCTGCTCAGTACTGTGATGTTAATGTGCCATTCATGAATTGTGTTCATGCTTCCTGCTCTTACTGTAATGCAAATGTACCATGCCTTCCTGCAGTCTCTTTGATGATAACATGCCTTTCATGTATCGTCTGTAACTGGGTATATAAGCTGACTGAAATTCATGTTCATTCTCTCTTTGACTACTGCTGCTGACACACGCATTCTGTGTCTCCTCACGAGAGCCTGAGGACCCGCTCCAGCCCGCCTGCACAGGGGCTGGGGTGAGTTCAATGATGGCGGGATGAATGATAATAAACACCCTTTTAAACTCTCAGTTCGCTGCTTATTATTCTTCCGCCACAATCCAAAATTAAATTTCTTGGGAGCAATAATTGATAATAAACTGTGTTGGAAGTCACATATTAATTATATTAAAGGTAAAATATCCAAATAAATCGCAATACTATACAGAGTGAAATATTTCCTGAATCAGCCCACACTATATACTTTGTATCATTCATTAATACTCCCATACATGACATATTGTACTGAAGTATGGGGAAATATATATAAAACAAACATATATCCAGTCTTTATGCTTCAGAAGAGAGCTATTAGAATAATAAACAAAGCTGCTTACAGGGAACCAACAAACCCACTTTAAATTAAAAGCTCTCAAGGTGAAAGATCTGTTTAATTTTAAAACTGCAGTAATAATGTTTAAAGTGAAGAATCTATCACTGCCCGCAAATATCCAAAAGCTGTTCCAAATAAGGGAGAAACAATGTCATTTCAGAGGAACATGTATATTTCAAAAACCTTCAGTGAGAACTACCACCAAGCAACAGTGTGTCTCAGTGCAGGGAGTCAGACTGTGGAATGCTTTTGGACCTGAATTAAAATCATGTACAACGCTTGGACAATTTAAACAAAAACTAAAGGAAGAAATACTCCAAACATATATACAAGATGACATGTAAAATCACATAAGGATTATCATATTCCTTCCTTCCTTCCTTCCTTCCATATTCTGAGCGGTGCGGTGGCGCAGTGGTTAGCACTGCGGCAGCACAGCAACTCACCCTTGGCCATGGGATCCCTGGTTCGATCCCAGCCCCTGACCAACAGTGATCTGTGTGGAGTTTGCATGTTCTCCCCATGTCTGCGTGGGTTTACTCCGGGAGTTCTCCAGTTTCCTCCCACAGGCCAAAAACATGCAGGTTAGGTTAACTGGAGACTCTAAAGTGGCCCTAGGTGTGAATGTGTGTGTGAATGGTTAAGGGATAGCGCCGTACCGTGGCTGCTTCATCCATCCAGGTGGATGCCCTCAATTTCCCCTCTGGGGATCAATAAAGTATACAAAATCAAAAAAAAAAAAAGTTCAGTCTGTGTTGTGCTGTTGCTTAGTTTTTTTTGTCATGTTTTGTCTTAGCTTTGTTCTGATTTGTAATCACTCTTATTTTATTTTCCTTTTGAATTCTTAGATGGAATATGGGTGGGCAATATAAGCTGCGGCTTCAGCCATCACCCATTTCAGAAAACTTATGTCGAACTGTGTAATCCGAGGAGTTATTGTTTAACTTGACCTTAGATTTTTTTCCCTTTTGTTATATTATTCTGTTCCTTTCTTTTAATCTTTACATCTAATGTATCTGAAATAAAGATTCATTCGTTCATAGTGAATTATTTTGACAGCTCACATGCACGATGCCAAACACAGGAAGGAACCACACAGAGGGGCACGTTTGACAATTTTATTAATAGCAAAAATCCAAAGCGCACAGCTGCAGAAACAGTCACTTGCCAGAGGAAAGGCCCTGTGGAGAGAGGGCGAGAGCCGTGAGCTGAGGAGTGGAGTAAGGGAAATGGGCAAGCCAAATTACTACTTACTTGGGAAATCCAATGAGGACCAGCAGGACCCAGCAGGGAATAGATGAACCAGTAGGGTAAGGGGGTAGATGAGCTGATGGTGCCTGACCAGGTGGAGTAGGTCGCTGAGGAACAGTGTGGTGAGGCAGGAGAACGGGCGCAGTCCCGGAGACACACCTACAGGGTGGCAACAACCTGAGGAGAAAAGGAGAAATAAGGTTAATGGTGTGTTAACGCTTAAGACTTATAATAGCTTGCCTGATCACGGGCAGTATACCCAGACGAGCCAGCGTTGACTGTGCGGCGGGAGACTGTTCCTCTAGTGCTGCCTGTATTGCTTGTGTAAGAGCAGTTTGGTGGTGATCTATAGCTAATTTCTTGATGTCAAGCTTTTTTGGCAGCACAAGCTGTTTTGCGTCTTGGTAGTGTGACACAGAATCTACCCACAGACCTTACAAGGTAGTGGTTGGTAGAGCATTCTGCACCCCTCATGGCTCTTGTCAACAGCACCTCACTTAGGTTTTCAGCGCAGGTGATCACATAGTCCAGCAAGTGAAAGTGCTTGGATCTTGGATGCATCCAGGTGTAGTATTATATATCTGGTTGATTGAAGAATGTGTTTGTGATGCATAGCTGGCGCTGCGTGCAAAAGTTGAGCAGAAGGTCTCCATTGGAGTTCTTGTTCCCGTTTCCAAACTTGCCCAGTACTTTCTGGTATAATGCATAGTCCTTACCAACTCTTGCATTGAAATGACCCATCAACAACAGCTTATCTGTTTTGGGGATAGCTTGTACTACATGACTCGGGGTTCCATAGAACTCTTCTTTGGCTTCATCTGGGTACATCATAGTTGGAGCATAGACGTTGATCATGGTCAAGAAGCTCTTTTTTCCAATGGATAACCTAAGTTGCATAAGCCTTTCAGACTGTGCCTTCGGGAGTGATATGAGCTTGTCTGCAGCGCTGTTAGAGATTGTAAAGGCCACACCAGCCTCTCGTCGTTCATCAGTTCTGCCATACCAGAATATGGTATGTGTCTTCTCTCTTATCTGACTCTGACCTTCCAGTCTTGTCTTTTGCAGTGCTGCTACCTCGATTGAATACCTAGCAAGCTCCTTTGCTATAAGTGCTGTTCACCTCTCTGGTCTATCATCTCTGTCAAACATAGTTTTGACGTTCCACATAGCAATTGTCATTTTGGTTTTCAAAGTTGTCTTCCCGCTTGAATGGAGGCCCGTTGACCACGGTAAGCCAACCAGGTTTGTGAAGAGTGAGCTTTCTTTACCCCACCTTTTCTAGGGGCTCCCCTACTGGAGTGGGCAGTGCTGTCTCTAAATAGCGCTGTCTGGACACCCACACAGCTGCCTTGATCTGTTGTTACTCTGCCAACAGACCACGGCCATTTAGTGTAGGCTGCCCGTGTGTAGAACTTGTGCTAGTATCTTCCAGCCTCTCAAGCCTGCCACCGTCACACTACCTCTATCGCCACAGGACTTGATATGCTCACACCTCCTTCACCTCCACTCACCTTGGACAGTAATCTAGAGTGTTGGAGTCGTCCACCCACCGAACACTCTCTCTGGACTTCTACTTCGTGACTAGGGGTACACCAGGGCGTACCTAGGACGCTGTAGAGGTTGCCCAAAGTAGTCGCTAACTGACCAGATGGCCCAGGCCGAATCCACACTATAACAGTGATCGCCAAGTGCCATCGTAGTACAGCTGGTTCTAGCATATGCTCCCGCCTGCACTACCAATCCACTGCCCTGCTGCCAGCAGTTTTGCCATATCCGGACAAGGGAGGCTGACGGCTACTAGGCCTTGCCCAAGGGCCACTCGAGACTATGCAAGGCAGGGGTGTCCAGCACCTTGAGGTAGCACACAGGTCTACCCGCATACCATATTATGGATTGTATTGTGTGTATATATTATGCATTATCATGTTTTTATTCTGTAAAGTGCCTTGAGATAGCTCTTGTTGTGATTTGGCACTATCTGAACAAGTTATTATTATTATTATTATTATTATTTATATTGATGTGTTTGATTTAATTTGTCTTAGTCGTTCTTCTTTTTATATAGGGAACATCACTCAGGGACAAAAGATGGAAATTAGCCATTGGCTACAATTTGGCTTGTTTACATTGATTAATGATGTACATGAACATACATTCTCCTTTAAATAAAAAAAAAGTCCAAAGTCAGCACAATCGTCAAAAGAAATTTTTAGAGCACTTCATGCTGGCACCTGCCCACACTGCCAAAAGTACCAAAGCCTGGTTTAATGACCATGGTACTATATCACTGTGCTTTATTGGCCAGCAAACTCTCCTGACCTAAACCCCATAGAGAATTTATGGGGTATTGTCAAGAAGAAGATGAGACACCATACCCAACAATGCAAATGACCAGAAGGCCGCTATCAAAGCAACCAAGCAACCTGGGCTTCCATAACACCTCAGAGGTACTACAGGCTGATCGCCTTCATGCTACACCACACTGATGCAGTCATTCATGCAAAAGGAGCCCCAATCAAGTACTGCGTGTGTACATGGACATACTTTTCAGTCAGCAAACATTTCCATTAAAAATATTTTTTTAATTAATTCTATGTAATATTGTATTTTTTTTTTTTGGACAAAGTGAATTTGGGGTTTTCATGCGCTATAAGCCATAACTATCTAACTATAAATTCACGAAATCTCTTTCTGTGTGTGTTTGTCTGTCTGTCTGTCTGTTCCACGCATATCTCTTGAACCGTTTGTCAGACTGGCCTCAGATTTTAAACATGATTTCCTGAGGTTACGAGGGTGTGCATCCCTGAGTATGGAGTTGCTCAGTCAAAATATGTAATTTTTATCAGTTAAAGTTTTAGCCACTGCTCTGTGTTCATGAGCTGGCTTTAAGAACTGTGGGCGGGGTTTCAGATTGACTCTGTGCTGACTGGACAATACGCGGCATCACAACCATGCTGATTGGATAACACACACCATCATGACCGGTCAGTCACCACAGTGTTCCCGGACAAAACAAGGAAATGAAAGTTAGAAAGACAGAAAAAGATAATACTGAAGATTTAATGCTGAAAAAAATACTATAAAGCTGCCGTGATTGCATAGGTCTAAAGGATAATTTGCCATATGTGGAGAATGGGGTGCGCGAGCAGACTGGGTGGAGCGTCAGCGGAGTCTGACAAATCAACACAACATGCTAGGAGAAGCAGCGGCCACACTATGGGCCACACCTGGCTCAAAGGTAATTGATGGTGATACAAAAAAAAGTTATTTTCAATAAAATGAAAAAAAGATAATGCATGGAGTGTGCTTTTGCCCTGAGGCTGATTTATCATGGAAAACAGTTGAGCTCTGTGGTTCGAGCGATCAGCTGATTGGATCCACGGTGTTCTGACGGCGCTCTGTGGTTTGAGTGATCAGCTGATTGGATCCATGGTGTTCTGAAGGTATATCTATCAGAACAGCTGATATACTGTATGTACAGGACATACAGGAGAACTGAAATGCTATTTCTCTCTCTTTTCAGTGGCTGGAAAAACGACAACAGCAGTCCAAGTACAGTAATGCTACCCGTAGGGCAAATAGCGACAAAAGATAGACTTAAGGTTTAATGCTTAAAAAATTATACCATAAAGTTGCCGTGATTATGTAGGTCTAATGGATAATTCAGCATGAAGAACACACGAGGGGGCTGGCGAGGAAGCAGCAGCTGAAACGGTGGATCGCAGTCCTTTGCAGGCACATGGGTAGAGCAGTAGCCATTAACCGGGCAGGCTGGGCTTGGCTCCCTGCGAAGGACTGTGATGCGCCTCCGCCGGTTCAGGTGCTGCTTCTCCAACACCGGTGTCCGACCAGGCGCTCCACAATCATTTGCAGGGAGGCATGTCCAGCCTGCCCAGTCAGTGGTAGATGGCAGTCCCGACTGCTGTTTCATTGTGGAGCGGAATGGCCAGATCAACTGCATATCACATGCGAACACATATGCACGCTTTGACTAAATGACAGTAAGACGCAAAAATGCCCAAATAACGAAATAAATCATTTTTATTTAAATATTTACAGACAAATGGGCAACACTGATAAAACAGTTGCAGCCAAAAGGGTCATTCTGGAGTGTGTGTGTGTGGTGAAGGGATTGGTGCTGTACCGTGGATGCCCTGAATTTGCCTCTGGGGATCAATAAAGGATACAAACACAAAAAGAAAATAATAATAATAATGTTTGGTGTTTTGTACTTATAATATTGCTAAAATATAAAAGGATGCACTACAGTGGGTCTCAAATATTTGTAAACGTGTCCTGTTATAGTACTGCATGAGTTTATTGACAATAGACTATAAACTACACATATAAACTACATTATAATGATGACTGAACAACTCCCATTCCCCAAGGTGCAAGATACAACATTATGAATATAACTCACAAAAGATCACAGAAATAAGTGATCTGACAAAAAAAATAAACAAGCGGTTCTTAAACAGTGGCTAATATTGGATGTCCCATTCATTTTCAATCATTCTGTAATTAATATTCACACAATCAAATAAATCTTAGTTCAGTCCCTTTCATATTTGTCAAAGTCTAACATGTGATTGCCTACATATAGGCTATATCTCTGTATTCCACTTTCAAACACAGCCCACATTTGGGCCTGTAAAGCCTGATTGGGCTACCTGTTTCAGACAGGAATACTTGCTTTCTCTGGGCATGCACTAGTCAAAGTTAAAAGAAATAAACACTTGAAATATATCAGTCTTTGTGTAATGAATCTACATAAGAGTTTCATTTTTTGAAATGAATTACTGAAATAAATCAACTTTTCGATGACATTCTAATTTACTGAGATGCACCTGTAATAGTAGCTAAGCTAAAAGAACAAACATGCATAATGTTACTAATGGTAGCCATTCATTTTCAGATTCCAGGTCATTGGATTAGAATTTATAAACTATGTAGATGAGAACGTTGAAAGTACACATTTAAGATGTTTACCTAAACATGCTGACGGTCAGTGGCCTGATTTTGGGTCACATAATTTCACTGATGGTTCATCAGCCGTGATTCATAAAATGATCACAATGTTCCTTCTTGTTTAGACGTTACAGCTGCTCTGATGCTGAGGGCTAAAAAAACTGACTGCAGATGGCGGTGTGTGTGTGTGTGTGTGTGTTGTTATGCTTATGCAAATCTTGCATGTGCAAATACACAAATGCTTGAAACTACGTGTCCGCATGCGCGAGTAAAGTATAATGCCTTCTCCCAATTGTTCATGTCCAATGTTTTTCCTTTCTTTCCGTTAGTTTAATGATTAAGAGCTTATTCAATTTTGTGCATTAAAAAAAATGTCAGATCGGGCAGAGGGACAAGTACAACAAATATTGACAATTGGTAGAAGAAACTTCTTTACTGGGGATGAATCCTCAAAAAGCCTGTACCTTTAGAAAAAGTTTGTAATTGTTAGGTAAAGCCACGGGATCGACAGGCACGTGAAAGCTTTTTTTTTATGCCAGAGCAGCTACACTGAATGTTTGTTATTGCCATTTACCTTGAAGCTGATTTTTGCTGCAATTTGAAATTGTCAGGAAATGACGAGAGATCACCGGCTTTTGTGGCAGCCTGTTTTCATTCACCTGCTTTCATTCAAATGGCTAAATGTGAGTCAGAGGGAACTGTCAGAAAATAGTGTTGTTGGAGCTGGAGCATGTCACACTGGGACCCAATCTCAACCAAATAGCACGTGCAATTAATGGGAAATATCACAGTGACTGCACACTGTGCGTGAAGCAGCCAATTTATGCCAGTATTGCTGAGTCAGTGATTTTAAAGGAGCTTTCACATAAAGTGCAGTGCCACAAAATCATGCAGGCTATGAGTGCAGATCTCCTACCCCGCAGGGTTCTTTTATGTGGAGTTTCAACATTCACTTTGTGCCTTTCCACAGTCCATAGACATATACTGTATGTTGAGGTAACTGCTGCCCTCACTTGACCGCAATTGTGCATAGTTATATTTCTATATTGTACTGTCATGAACCTGGGCACGAGTGGGCACCGTGCCCAGTCCTCAGTTAAGTTCAGTCTTGTTCTGTCTGTTTCTTTGTTTATCCTGTCCAGTTATTGTGTTATTTTGTATTTGTAGTAATGTAAACATTTTTGGGGTTGTGTTGTTGGTGTTTCATTATGGTTTCCGGTTTGTGTTTTATTTTAACAGCACTGTGCACCTTCCGGCTGTCAAACTGTTCGGAGCTGCACAGCTGACATTCATTCTATTATTTTCTCCACTCATATATCCACAATTGACACATATTTAGGAAACGGTATATAAGGGCATGACAGTCTTTGCCAGTTGTCATGTCCTTCCATACTGCTCCATCCTCAGATGCCCTGCTCAGCTCTGAGTGTATTTGTGCTGCTGTCGAGGAAAACGGGAGTGCTCCGCCATGTTAGTTTTCCCTTTTTATTTCCAGCAGTGAGCCCTGCTGTCTCTCGGGTGCACTCCGGCTCGTTCTGCCCCTTTGCCCGGCGTTCCCAGGCTTCCATCCCCCTGTGCCGTTGAGCCCCGCTCTCCTCCAGCGCTTCTTCAGTTATGTTTTTGTATGTTTAGTGTTCTTTGTATGGTTTGTCTTTATGTTAATAAATGTGCAGAATCCACAGTGAGCGTATGGTGTCCTTCAATAGCCCTTAAAAGGACAATTCATGACAGAAGGACATGACCAGGGTTTGGACACCAGCCGCTGTGGGTTTCTGCATTCTTTTTCTTTAATCATTTTTCTCCTTTTACCCCCATCTGTTTCTGCGAGTATTCATTATTAGGACCTGTACTTATAAGGATAAGGACCTGTACTTATACAGCACTTTTTCTAGTCTCAAAGACCACTCAAAGCGCTTCACTAGTACTAACCTTCTACTCTAAGGACCTATAGAAGACAGATATCTAGGGACAATTTAGAACAACCAATTAACCAAACATGCATGTCTTTGGATTGTGGGCGGAAACCGGAGCCCCCGGAGTAAACCCATGCAGCACAGGGAGAACATGCAAACTCCACACAGAAAGGTTCCTACCCCTGCCAGCCTGGGGATTTGAACCTGGAACCTTCTAGCTGTTAGGCAACAGTGCTAACCACTGCACCACTGTGCCTTCAGCTCACCAGGGTTCCACCAACCGAGGGAGGTCGGTGGCCAGTGGCCCCACTGTGGATGAACTGTGGAAGGCCAACTTCGCTCAGGACTTTGTAGATACAGCGCTCGTCTCCCGCTCATTCACAAAGGTTCGCAGAAATGTGGAGGCACATCCAGGGTTACGAAGCTACCCCAGGTACGCAGGCCTGCTGTACTCTGTCTCCATCCTTCAAACGGACCCTCACAGCCTGGTAGGAGAACTTCCATCAGATTCGCCTAGGTCGAAGTGGATGAGGAAATGTCCCCAGACCCCGGCGGCTCGTCGGTCTCACTAGCAGCCCATTTCTCCGCAATGGGCAAGTTCTCTTTTTTGTGTTCATTTTTCCTGTCTTGGAGAAATCTTGCCTGGCTCTTGGTGGAGAGGACCAGGTGCAGTCATTTGCTGCACCTGAGCTCTCCTCGCCGGCCTCCACTGCTGCCAGGGACTCTGACCCGGTGTCTGTGTCTTGTGTGTCTGAGCCTTCTCCCAAGGTCACTGCGGGTCTTCCACCAGTGCCAGAGGTCTCCGTGAGCCCCCCCCTCCGGTCCGTCCAAGGTCTCTGTGGGTGCTCCCTCTCCGTGCGAGGCCACCGCAGGTGCGACGCCCCAGCCCAGGGCCTCCATGGGTGCTTTGCCCCAGCCTGGGGCCTCCATGGGCCCTCCTTCCTTGCCCTTGGCTGGTGTTCCACTGGTAGATCGCCTCCTTGGCTTGGTCCTCTCATGGGTCAGTCTTCTCGCCGTGGGTGCTGTGCCCCAGTCCAGGGCCTCCATGGGTGCTGCGCCCCAGTCCGGGGCCCCCATGGGTGCAGTGCTTCTGCCCGAGGTCGCCATGAACCCCTCGCTTTCATTGGGGTTCTTCGGGGGTCGTTGGGCGTTGCTGGAGGTTCCCGCTGATCAACCGCCCATCTCAGGTGGATGCTGCCTCCCAGCTCCCTCGCTCTGTGGGGGGCGCTTAGCTTGGCTGCTGCCCCCGGGAGGGGGAAGTCACGTGTTGTGTGCCACGGCTCGCTATCTTAGGGATGCTGGGAGGCCTCCCGATGGGCTGCACCTCCTGCTCGGATGGTTCTGGAACACGAGGAGGCCACCCGATGTGTTCCAGCGCAGGCACCGGTGGTCTTGGGACTCTGGAAGGCCACCCGATGTGTTCCAGCGCAGGCACCAGTGGTCTTGGGACTCTGGAAGGCCACCTAAACTGTCCCTTCCACTGATCTGTTGGGCTTAGAGTCCCATGCTGCCACCTGTTGCACAGTGTTGTGGGTCATGTGTTTTCTTTTGTTTTTTTTGTTTTGTTTCGGTCGGGAATCCCATGCCTGGATTCCCCCTCCTCCCCCCCAGGGCGGGTTGTTTTTCTTGTGTGTGTGTGGGGGGGTTTCTTTGTCCTTGTTTGATGTTGCCCTGGGGTGTCTGGGAACCAACCCCTTGAGGGGGGGGGCACTGTCATGAACCTGGGCACGGGTGGGCACAGTTTAACTGAGGACTGAGGACTGTCTGTTTGTTTCTTTGTTTATTTTGTCCAGTTATTGTGTTTTGTATTTGTAGCAATGTGTACATTTTTGGGGTTGTGTTGTTGGTGTTTCATTATGGTTTCCGGTCTGTGTTTTATTTCCGGTTTGTGTTTTTTATTTTATATTTATTTATTTTTACTTCCGGCTGTCAAACTGTTTGGAGCTGCACAGCTATCATTCATTCTGTTATTTTCTCCACTCATGTATCCACAATCGTCACATATTTAGGAAACGGTATATAAGGGCACGACAATCTTTCCCCGTTGTCATGTCCTTGCATACTGCTCTGTCCTCAGATGCCCTGCTCAGCTCTGAGTGTATTTGTGCTGCTGTTGAAGAGAATGGGAGTGCTCCACCATGTTAGTTTTCCCTTTTTATTTCCAGCCATGAGCCCTGCTGTCTCTTGGGTGCGCTCCAGCTAGTTCTGCCCCTTTGCCCAGTGTTCCCAGGCTTCTGTCACCCTGTGCTGTTGAGCCCCGCTCTCCTCCAGCGCTTCTTCAGTTACATTTTTGTATGTTTAGTGTTCTTTGTATGGTTTGTCTTTATGTTAATAAATGTGCAGAATCCACAGCTAGCATTTGATGTCCTTTAATAGCCCTTAAAAGGGCAATTCATGACATGTACCTAAGGATTTACAGCAATTTAGGGCCATAGCACACTCATTATTGGAGCTAGGTCCACAAAATTCTAACACATAATAGATCGGATGATAGGAAGCCCCTGAGTGCCAAATGAACTTGAAGTTGAAGAGGAATGGCATCATCATGAAGTGAAAGGTGCCGTTGACTCAAAGCACTAGTCTGTGTGTAGTCCAAAGGCTTCACACACTAACAAGAGTTGATGAATTCAAGTGTTAGTCCAATCCATCCATCATCATAAGATATGTATTTTAAGGTCCCCTATGTGTCTCCTACTCATGGAGCCCATGGTTATTTTCATAAAATTACAGTTTTGGACATGTTGCCTAAAATTGGATGAGCTTTTTTTAATTTCTTCAGCATTACTTTTAAACATACACTAAAGCAGTTAGAACTCTGGCTTGTGTTAAATATATAAGGGGACAAAAATTAAGTAGAGCACACTGAAACTCATTGCATTGTTTGTATCTATTTTTTGTTAATGGCCTTCTCTTGGTTCCAGTGATGCCAAAAACTTCCAGTGGGGTCAGAAAAAAATGATTTAAATAAATAAAATGAGAAAAGAGAATGTATGACCAATAGACATGGTCATAATTGATGCTGTTTTATATATTACAGAGAGTAATGTTGGTAGTACTCCAAAGATTAATCTGCAATATAAAATATGTTTGACTGTAGGGTGGGACAGATTTTATGCTCTGCAAAGCTGTTATGATTTTATGTCAGCCTTCACAGAAAAGCAAAAAGTAGATTTGATGTCCATCTATAAATTCAGAAAAAAGGGGCAATTTGAAAGCAAACCGACAAACTTTTAGCAAGTTTTAACAAGTAATAAGTAGTTTTAAAATCTAAGTATAATGTGCAAGAGAAGGTGAAAGTTAGAACAGCTCAAAATTACCAGATTGTCAGTGATGGAATAGTTCATTCTAGCATGATGAGCACACCTCAAGGTCATGAAGAGCTTTATTCTTTCTAAGGCCTTCTCACCATGTAGACAGTTATTTTTAAAAATGGTTTTTGAGAACTAAAATAAGCTTGTTGAAAAACCTCCCAGGTGATATTTGCTGACTCCAATAATGATGTTTGCATATGGACTGGAAAACCGGAGTTATCTCATTTGTTTCCATGGCCACATCTGTGATTATGCTGCTGTTAACTTTGTTAACAGGACTTTTTTACATGTTTCAAACATACTGGTTTATCTTAGTAAGTTAGAATAGTGTGAAAAAAGTTTTTTTTCTTTTTTTTAAATACCAGAGCATTAATGACAGAGTAGCTCATTCGAGTCTGATGAAATCACCCCAAGAGCGCTTGGACGTCCTGTCCTTTGACCCCGAATTTGATCTGGAACACAACCTGGATGCAGACCCACCTGAGTATTATTGTGTGCGAGTTTGGTCACAGGGCAATTGCCTAGGAGGAGTAGCAATTTTTCTGAAATCACATAAGATGCCAGATCTCTTGACTTTTGACATCAACCTTGAGCACAGCATGGATGTAGACCCACTCGAGGATCATTGTGCATGAATTTGGTGAATGTTGGGGTAATTGACTAAGAGGAGTATCGGATTTTCACAAATTAATATGAGCCCAAATCTCTTGACATTCAACAATGACACTGACCTTGAGCTCAATCTGGATGCAGACCCATCTGAGGATCATTGGATGCGAGTTTGTAGACTATGGGAGAAACTGCCTAGGAGGAGCTGCGATTCCCCTGAAATGTGGATGAACAAACAAAAACAGATGCAGTGCCATGGCATTCTTTGTTAGAAGCTGCTAAAAATGGAGAAATTTTTTGATTTGATTTTGTATACTTTATTGATCCACCTGGATGGATGAAGCAGCCACGGTACGGCGCTATCCCTTTACCATTCACACACACATTCACACCTAGGGCCACTTTAGAGTCTCCAGTTAACCTAACCTGCATGTTTTTGCCTTTGTGGGAGGAAACCGGCAAGGTGCCAGCAAGGTGTGTGTATGTGTGTGTGCGTGTTTCAGCTCGCCCGGTCAAAATTAAGTGGAACTAAAGACTCGTATCATTGTATTGCCATATTTTCCCGACTTTTAATTTGCCAGAATTCCGAGATAAGGCTTTGTTTTCGAAATAAACACAAATTTAACTCACCTTTAATGTCAATGAAGTCGGGGGAAAATGTATTGTAATAACTATGCCAGGCCACTAGAGATGGCAGTACTGTGGAGATATGTGGAAGGACGAGGCTGGGTTTATTTCTCAAGTCCAGTTTTATTCACATTCACATTCTCCAACATCCAAAAACAGAAAGAGAATGAATCCCCCACATCTGTTCCTTTTATACCCCAGGACATCAAAGCACATAGTCACATTGTCTTTTAATCCCAAATCACAATGCATCCCCCTCCAGGTCTTCTCGCCTCCACCTAAAGTCCTGGTGGTCAGGAAATCCTTCAAGGCCATCTCTCTGCATACAAAAGGCCAGATTTCACATCCTCCTGTTACCCCTAGGAGGTTCAGTCCTTTTGTTCCTCTGAGACGTGAAGCATACAATAGGCATACAGTAATATACATGTGAAGCATATGAAACCCAAATATGTGCACCACAGTACGACTTTTTTACAGCACAACACAGTGCGTTTGTTTTTTACAGCACGTAGAGCTGAACTGTTATAAAATAGTGGTTACTGGAAAAAAAAAGTATTCAACAGCTACACCATTTATTCATCACATTGATTGTTTTCACACTGGTTTTGCTGTTTAGTTTTACAGACGAAAGACAAGGTAAAACTCGTTAAAAACTCGCTAAAAACTACGACTCCCAACATTCCTCGCCTGCAAACGGTCGCAGTGAACTGCACATGCGCCCAAAAACTCGCCACAGGGAAGTATTGCGCAATCCGCCAGTACTGGGTGAACAAATGTCCATCTTTTTGACCATCTGTTTTCTTCCTCTGCCACTAAACAGCAAAAGCTCCTGTTTGTCTTGATTGTCTTGTATTCACGTAACTCCCATCACTTCTGCCAGTAAGTGCTCTTCTTTTGTGTTTGGATTACAGCCGTTCAAAATCAGTTTGGTGGCTCTTCGCTGCTGCCGACAGTATGGGCATGTGAACTGCAGATTATTTTCACTGCGCATGCATGTACTCCAAAACTACTGGATGGATTTGGATGAAATTTTTTGCCAGAAGTAGTCCTTGGGCTAGAGAGGAACCCATTACATTTTGGTGATTATCCGAGAATGCATACAGTGGTGTGAAACTCTTTCCCACTGCCATCAGACTCCTGAACAGATAACTCCCAAAACTCTGTAACACAGCTTTGTATATAGGAACTCGCACACCGGCTGCTAAATTTTCACACTGCTCACCTGTACAGTAGATATAGTCTCACCCGTCTGATGGCCATATCATCTCTGCTGCTACTTATCATACACAGTTTACTGGTACTACTGGTATAGAAATTAACACCGGGTGCTAATTTGTAATTATACACTGCTCATTGCACAATGCTCATTTGCACACTGTACGTAGATTCATGCCATCTCAGGTTCACATCATCTCTGATATCAATACACCATTATCACTTTAGTCATCTAGTGAATTTTCAATTTCATTCCTCTTGTCTGACTGCTTTAACTGTCCAAACTGCCTAGCGTGTGTTATTAGTACTCAATAGTTTTAGTATTTAGTATCAAGGTGTGCTTAAGGAGTCCTAACTGCCTAACTGTGTTGGTGTGTGTTATTAGCATCCATTAGATTGAGTTACTGTGTTAGTGTGTCATGACCTTATTAGAATTGTTGTTTCTGTACCTATTACCTTGGCATTTGCTCGGAGAGGAAAGTAAGAATTTCATTGCTCAGGAAATGTAGCATTTCTTAACTGTGTACATGATAATAAAGCCTATGAATCTTGAAGAAGTGTTTGCCCTTCCTGATTTCTCTTTTTTTTTTGTATGTTTGTCACAAATGTTTCAGATCATCAAACAAATTTAAATATTAGGCTGTGGAAGAAGAAAGCAGACGAGGCAGCGAGCTGGACTACACATGAACTTTATTCCTCTTCCAACATCAAATACAGTAAAACTCTAACTGGGTCTCAGGGCACCTTCTTTTTATAACCTCTATTTCTGTCCCATGAGACCTAGGAAGCCAAAAATAATACATTCAGTGGACAAAGACATGCGTGGCACATTAACATCATATAACGCCAGTCCCGCTTCTCACACCCTCTCTTCCTCCAGCGGGTCTGGTGTCTCCTGAACTTCCCGGGGGGCAAATAGTCCTTTCTGTCCCGTCTGAGACCCCCCAGTACCACTTCCTCCTTCAGTCCTTTGTTCCATCGTCCCTCCGGCTCCCTACTCTAGGTGGGGAAACCCCCGACAGTGCCACCACACAGACCCCCCCCAAACACCCAGAAAGGGCACTAACCCCCCTGTCCTTTGGGCCTGAGCCAGTGCCCATAGCGGCTGTAGCGGGGGGTCGCTGATCTGCTCAAAACACCCTGCTGGCAAGGTGTGCATGAGGGCATGTTAGTCTGTGGAGGGAAAAAGGGTGTGGGGGGGAAACCTATCCGCTTCACGAGCGTAGGTCTCTACTAAGGGAATACAAACTTGCGGAGCCACCGAAGGTGGGCGTCCACGCCGGGAAGCTTGGGCCAACACCACCTGCTCATCTGCTAACACAAAAGCGGGCTTCAGCCTGTCGATGCAGACGGTCTCCCTACACCCCCCCCCCCCCAAGTCTAACACAAAATGCTTTGCCCCAGTTTCCAGCACAGTGAACGGTCCATCGTACAGTGGGAGCAGCGGGGTCCGGTGTGCATCGTGCCTGACAAAAACAAAACTCGCATTCTGTAAGTTTTTCGAGACGAAGGTGCGGGGAAAACAATGCAGGGCCCGGCATGTTAACAGCCTCCGCACCGTGCAAAAATTGTGTGGGCAGATCGGCCCCAGGGTTTTCCGGTAAAAACTCTCTGGGGATCCGCAGCGGCTGAGAAAAAATGAGTTCTGCTGGGAAGGCTGCCAGATCCTCCTTAGGCACGGAGCGCAACCCTAAAAGAGCCCAGGGCAGGCGGTTGACCCAATTGGTATCCGTGGGCGAAGCTCTGAGCGCTGCCTTAAGCGACCTATGAAAATGCTCGCATAACCCATTAGCCTGGGAGTTGTACGCGGTAGTGCGATGAATTTTGATCCCCAGGCTCTAGGCCATCGCAGACCAGAGTTCCGAATCGAATTGCGGACCCCTGTCAGAAGTGATGTCCGACAGGGATCTGAATCATGCAACTCAAGCCACCAAAAAAGCGCGAGCCACTTCCGCGGACGTGGTAGAAGCCAGCGGGGCCACTTCAGGCCAGTGCGTGGTGTGGTACACGATTGTCAAAAGGTGTGTGAAACCTTGCGAAGGCGGGAGCAGTCCCATCAAATCCGCGTGGATGTGGTTGAACTTCCTGGCCGGGATTTGGAATGGCTCGAGGGGGGCTCTGGTGTGCTTGTGCACTTTGGGTCGCTGGCACGCGACGCAACCTGCAGCCCACTCTTTCACGTCCTTGTGCAAGCGCGGCCAGACAAATTTCACCCCCACCAGTTTAACCGAAGCACTTACGCTGTGATGCAAAAGATAGTGGACTGACTCAAAAATGCGGCGGCGCCGAGCGCTCAGAACCACCAGGCATGGGAAACTGGTGGAGACGTTGCAGAGCAAGGGAGGGTACCCTTCTTGCACCACCCTGCTCTCCAGCTTTAACCCAGTAGGCGCACGCTGGAGCGTGCAAATGTCCGCGTCCCTGGCTTGCTCCGCGGCCATGGCAGGGAAATCTAGTCCCATGAAGACCGAGGAGATTAACGTGTGCAACAGGCAATCGGCCACAATGTTGAGCTTACCGGCAACGTATTGAATGTCACTCGTGAACTCCCGAGATTGCGGCCAAATGCCGTTGCTGCCGGGCTGACCACGGTTCCGAGACCTTGAACATCGCGTACATTAGTGGTTTATGATCCACGAACGCGGTGAACTCGCACCCCTCTAGCCAAAACTGGAAATGGCACGTCACCAGGTGGAGAGCCAACAATTCCCTGTCGAACGTGCTGTATTTGCTTCGTTATCGCGCAAAGTACGACTGAAAAATGCAAGCGGCTGCCACGAACTGGAGACGTACTGCTCCACCACCGCCCCTATGGCAACGTCAGATGCATCCATGGTGAGCACTATCCGTGCCGATGGGTCAGGGTGGGCTAGCAAAGCGTTATCAGCGAGCGCTGTTTTGGTGTCTGCGAAAGCCTGGACTCGCTTGGGGGTCCAGTCGATGTTTTCTGCGGGCTTCTTTTTCTTAAGCGCGGCGTACAATGGCTGCATCAGCTGGGCTGCCTGGGGGAGGAAATGGTTATAAAAGTTGACCATTCCCAAAAACTCCTGTAGGGCCCTCACAGTCTGCGGACGCGGAAAGTCCGACACAGCGTGCACCTTATCCGGCAGCAGAATCTCGCCGTCTAGCGAAATGTGTGGCCCAAAAAAAATCAATCACTGGCACACCGAACTGGCACGTCGCTGGGTTCACTATAAGCCCGTGTGCTTCCAACCTCTGGAAAACCATCTTGAGATGGGCGAGGTGCTCCTCCTCAGACATGCTAGCCACCAGAATGTCATCTAAGTAGACAAAAAATGAAGGACAAGTCACGGAGCACTGCGTCCATCATTCTCTGAAAGGTTTGCGCGGCGCCCTTTAATCTGAATAGCACGCGTAAAAATTTGAAAAGGCCGAAAGGAGTTATTACCGCCGTTTTAGGAACGTCTCCCACGTGCACCGGGACCTGGTGGTAACCGTGGACCAGATCTACTTTCGAAAAACATGCGTCCCGGCCAGGTGCACGGAAAAATCCTGGATGTGTGGGATGGGATACTGATCGTGTTCCGTGGCAATGTTCAAGCACCAGAAATTGCTGCACGGTCGCCATGACCTGTCGGCCTTAGGCACCATGTGTAGCAGGGATGCCCACGGGCTGTTGGGAGCGCCTGTCGATGCCCTGCTGGTCCAAATTGGCAACCTCCTTGCGCGCGCTGGCCAGTTAGCCGCATCCAGGCGCTGAGGTCGCACCAACACCGGTGGGCCTTTTGTGGTAAGGAAATGTTTGGCCCCGCGTTTAGTTATCATAGCCGAAAAAGTCGGGACTGTGAGTGCTGGGATCTGTGCAAGTAAATGCTGGTACTTACCCCCTGGAGCTATAACATTAGCCAGTGTTGTTGACCCAGCTCCCTGAGCTGTGTAGGGCAGGGAGGTGAAAGAGACCGTGTCCACTAATCGTCTGTTGGCAACATCAACTAACAACCCATAAGCACATACAAAATCTGCCCCTAAAATGGGTTCAGAACATTCAGCTACCACAAAGTCCCACTGAAAATTACGTCCGTGTAAAAATATCCTCAGTATCCGCTCACCAAATGTTCTGATGGTAGACCTGTTGGCAGCCGTAAGCTTGAGACCGCTGCCTCCTGCCCACCTGTCTGTGCTGGCCTGCAGGATAAGGCTCTTCTGGGAGCCAGAGTCCACCAAGAAACGTCTCCCTTAACGTGTGTCTGTGATAAAAAGCAGCTTGTTTCTGTCACCAGCAGTTGCAGCTGCTACTGACTGCTGGCTGTACCGTTTTCCGGCTTCTTGAATTGGCATGGCGGTGGGCAGTGGTGGGCATTCGAGGCAAAGTGGCAATGACAGAAACAGATCGCCCTGTTCCTGTGTCTCCTGGTGTCTGTCCCGGCTGCCGCCAATGGCTCCTCAACCTCGCTGGAGTCCCTCATGGATGCCGGCACCACTCCATTCACGCTGAGAGCCCTGGTTGCTAAAATGATGCGGTCTGCTTCCTTCGCCAGAGCACGGTAGCCCTTGGTCACCAGCAGCGGCGAGTTAGCCAGGATCGCCCTCGCTGTAGCCAGTAGGTTCCTGAGGGACAAGTGGGCAAACAGGAAAGATTTGTCACTCTTCCCCATCAGCGCCAACATGCTCTCCATGAGCTCCACAGCTGATCTGTCACCTAACTCTGAACGTGTTAGGAGTCTCTCTGCCTTCTCACTGTCAGACAGGGTATAACGATGGAGTGGCATCCGTTTGAGCACTTCATATTTCCCTTGGGCCGGCGGGTCCTGAAGCAGGCTTGTTACCTGTTGTGTGGCGCGCACATCCAGCGCAGCGACCACATGGTAATACTTCATGTCATCCGTTGTGATCCCGCAGAGTGCAAATTGGGTTTCTACATGCAAGAACCACACGGTCGGATTGTGAAGCCAGAAGTCTGGGAGCTTGACTGTGACTGCACACGTGGTGCTGGTGTTCTCCCTCTGGGTCGTCTCTGGGGCGATGCTCAGCTCGCTCTCCATGGCACGTCTTGGGGTCACCAAAGTGGAAGAAGAAAGCAGATGAGGCAGCGAGCTGGACTACACATGAACTTTATTCCTCTTCCAACATCAAATACAGTAAAACTCTAACTAGGTCTCAGGGCACCTTCTTTTTGTAACCTTTATTTCTGTACCATGAGACCCAGGAAGCCAAAAACAATACATTCAGTGGACAAAGACACGCATGGCACATTAACATCATATAACGCTAGTCCCGCTTCTCACACCCTCTCTTCCTCCAGCGGGTCTGGCGTCTCCTGAACTCCCCGGGGGGCGAATAGTCCTTTCCGTCACATCTGAGACCCCCCGGTACCACTTCCTCCTTCAGTCTTTTGTTCCATCGTCCCTCCAGCTAGCGATTCTGGGTGGAGAAACCCCTGACAGTGCCACCACCCAGCCCCCCCCACAAACACCCACCACAGTGCGACCACAAGATGAAGATGACACAAGTAAACACAAAATGCAGTTTTTAAATGAAGGTGTTTATTATTAAGGGTAAAAAAAAAATCCAAACCTACATGGCCCTGTGTGAAAAAGTGATTGCGCCCTCTCCCCCATTAAAACATAAATTAACTGTTGTTTATTACATCTTTGGAAAGCTGAGTACAATTTTCTAGTCACACCCAGGTCTGATTACTGCCACACCTGTTCTCAATCAAGAAATCACTTAAATAGCACCTGCCTGACAAAGTGAAGTAGACAAAAAGATCCTCAAAAGCTAGACATCATGCTGCGATCCAAAGAAATTCAGGAACAAATGACAAAGTAATTGAGATCCATCAGTCTGGAAAACGTTAGAGACATTTCTAAAGCTTTGGGACTCCAGCGAACCACAGTGAGAGCCATTATCTACAAATGGCAAAAACATGGAACAGTGGTGAACCTTCTCAGGAGTGGCTGGCTGACCAAGATTACCCCAAGAGCGCAAGCAACGACTCATCCAAGAGGTCACAAAAGACCCAACAACAATCAAAGAACTGCAGGCCTCACTTGCCTCAGTTTAGGTCAGTGTTCATGACTTTACCAAAAGAAAGAGACTGGGCATCAATGGCCTGCGTGGCAAAGTTCCAAGAGGAAAACCACCGTTGAGTAAAAAGAACATAAAAGGTCATCTCAGTTTTGCCAGAAAACACCTTGATGATCCCCAAGACTTTGGAGAAAATACTCTGTGGACTGACGAGACAAAAGTTGAACTTTTTGGAAGGTGTGTGTCCCATTACATCCGGCGTAAAAGTAACACAGTATTTCAGAAAAGGAACATCATACCAACAGTAAAATGTGGTGGTGGTAGTGTGATGGTCTGGGGCTGTTTTGCTGCTTCAGCACCTGGAAGACTTGCTGTGGTAAATGGAAGCATGAATTCTGCTGTCTACCAAAAAATCCTAAAAGCAAATGTCCGGCCATCTGTTTGTGACCTCAAGCTGAAGCGCACTTGGGTTCTACAGCAAGACAGTGACCCAAAACAAGCCAGCAAGTCCACCTCTGAATGGCTTAAGAAAAACAAAATGAGGACTTTGGAGTGGCCTAATCAATGTCCTGACATGAATCCAATTGAGATGCTGTGGCATGACCTTAAAAAGGCGGTTCATGCTCGAAAACCCTCCAATGTGGCTGAATTACAACAATTCTGCAAAGATGAGTGGGCCAAAATTCCTCCACAGCACTGTAAAAGACTCATTGCCAGTTATTGCAAACACTTGATTGCAGTTGTTTCTGCTCAGAGTGGACCAACCAGTTATTAGGTTTAGGGGGCAATCACTTTTTTCCACACAGGGCCATGTAGGTTTGGATTTTTTTTTCCCTTAATCATAAACACTTTCATTTAAAAACTGCATTTTGTGTTTACTTGTGTTATGTTTGTCTAATATTTAAATTTGTTTGATGATCTGAAACATTTAAATGTGACAAACGTACAAAAAAAAAAAAAAAAGAGAAATCAGGAAGCGGGGAAACACTTTTTCATAATACTGTACCTCTGCCAAGGCTCTGGCACTGAGGCATCAGCACCTTGGTGCTTTCATTAAATTATAACAGTTTTTAAAACCCTTTTTTAGCTTTTAACTTATTTAGATTATTAACTTAAAGGCAGCACAATAGTATTTTGAGGAAAAAACTGAGCATTTTGAGGAAAAAAGTTGAGTATTTTGAAAGAAAAAAGTCAAAATGTGGAAAAACTGTCCTTTATAGTCAGAACTAAAACAGTTGGATGTTTACATGAGACATTAAGTTTAATAGGACAACAAGCGAGAGTGTCTATCTTGCTCTACTCATTGTAGCTATCACTACAGTTTGATCACTTCAGAAAGGATGGACAGGCATCTGGATGCACCTCCCACGGCCAACACATGTGCACACTTTGCACACCACAACTTTTTTTCTTAAAATAAACTTATTTTTCTCAAAATTTTGACTTTTTTCTGAAAACACTCGACTTTTTTCCTCAAAATTTCAAATTTATTCTCAAAATGCAAAACTTTTTTTTTTTTTTTTCATGTGGCACTAATACTCCTTCGTACAGATGAGCTCGAGCCCTGAGAAACTGGCGGTGCTTCTGGGTGTTGTTGGTATATGGCTTTCACTTTCATGGTAGAGTTT
The DNA here is from genome assembly GCA_020510985.1 of Pholidichthys leucotaenia. Classification (NCBI taxonomy): domain Eukaryota; kingdom Metazoa; phylum Chordata; class Actinopteri; order Cichliformes; family Pholidichthyidae; genus Pholidichthys; species Pholidichthys leucotaenia. Next base: position 349,702,979 of record CM035839.1, read on the forward strand.
TAACTTGCACTTGTAGATGTAGCGACGAACGTTGTTAAATGACAATGGTTTTCCAAAGTGTTCCTGAGCCCATGTGGTAATATCCTTTACAGAATGTCAGTTTTCAAAATGAGTGAATATTTGCAACAAAACAAAGTTCAGTTTGAATATTAAATAGCTTGTCTTTATTCAATTGAATATAGGTTGAAAAGGATTTTTTAAATCGTATTTTGCTTTTATTTACATTTTACACAACACCCCAACTTGACCAGAATTGGGGTTGTACTACAGTGGAAAGAAAGTCAAGATGCTGCATGAAATTTTAAAATTCAGATTTCACAAAACTTTTCCATACTGTAGCTTTCAAAGTGTTCCTTTATACACTCAGTACTTTGCTGGGGCTCCACTGTAATGAATTACTATGTCAATATGGTTTGAAATATTTCTTTTCATGAGTGATTAAAGTAGAAAGCATTAAAGCTAATCTTTTGGATCAGTAATGTACAGTATCTCAAAGGTGAGTACACCCCTCACATTTTTGTAAATATTTTATTATATCTTTTCATGGGACAACACTGAAGATATGACAGATACAATGTAGTCAGTGTACAGCTTCTATATAACAGTGTAAATTTGCTGTCCCCTCCAAGTAACTCAACACACAGCCATTAATTGTTGCCAGCAGTTTAGAGGGATTATATATATATATAAGCTTCATTTTTTCCCACATTTTGTTATGCTACAGTCTTATTCCACAATGGAGTAAATTAATTTTTTTCCTCAAAATTCTACACACAATACCCCATAATGACAAGGTTTTTTTTTTTTTTCCCGAGATTTTTGCAAATTTATTAAAAATAAAAAAAACTAAGAAATCACATGTATATAAGTATTCACAGCCTTTGTTCAATACTTTGTTGATACTTTGGCAGCAATTACAGCCTCAAGTCTTTTTGAATATGATGCCACAAGCTTGGCACACCTATCTTTGGGCAGTTTCGCCCATTCCTCTACAACATCTCTCAAACTCCATCAGGTTGGATGGGAAGCGTCTGTGTACAGCCATTTTCAGATCTCTCCAGAAATGTTCAATTGGATTCAAGTCTGGGCTCTGGCTGGGCCACTCAAGGACATTCACAGAGTTGTCCTGAAGCCACTCCTTTGATATCTTGGCTGTGTGCTTAGGGTTGCTGTTCTGCTGAAAGATGAACCGTTGCCCCAGTCTGAGATCAAGAGCGCTCTGGAGCAGGTTTTCATCCAGGATGTCTCTGCACATTGCTGCATTCATCTTTCCCTCTATCCTGTTCAGTCTCCCAGTTCCTGCCACTGAAAAACATCCCCACAGCATGATGCTGCCACCACCATGCTTCACTGTAGGGATGGTATTGGCCTGGTGATGAGCGGTGCCTGGTTTCCTCCAAACATGGCGCCTGGCATTCATGCCAAAGAGTTTAATCTTTGTCCCATCAGACCAGAGAATTTTGTTTCTCACGGTCTGAGAGTCCTTCAGGTACCTTTTGGCAAACTCCAGGCGGGCTGCCATGTGCCTTTTACTGAGGAGTGGCTTCTATCTGGCCATACAGGCCTGATTGGTGGATTGCTGCAGAGATGGTTGTCTTTCTGGAAGGCTCTCCTCTCTCCACAGAGGAATGCTGGAGCTTTGACAGAGTGACCATTGGGTTCTTGGTCACCTCCCTGACTAAGGCTCTTCTCCCCCGATCGCTCAGTTTAGACAGCCGGCCAGCTCTAGGAAGACTCCTGGTGGTTCTGAACTTCTTCCATTTACGGATGATGAAAGCCACTGTGCTCATTGGGACCTTCAAAGCAGCAGAGATTTTTCTGTACCCTTCCCCACATTTGTGCCTCGAAACAATCATGTCTTGGAGGTCGACAGACAATTCCTTTGACTTCATGCTTAGTTTGTGCTCTGACATGCACTGTCAACTGTGGGACCTTATATAGACAGGTATGTGCCTTTCCAAATCATGTCCAATCAACTGAATTTACCACATGTGGACTCCAATTAAGCTGTAGAAGCATCCCAAGGATGATCAGTGGAAACGGGATGCACCTGAGCTCAATTTTGAGCTTCATGGCAAACGCTGTGAATAATTATGTACATGTGATTTCTTAGTTTTTTATTTTTAATAAATTTGCAAAAATCTAAAAAAAAAAAAAAAAACTTTTTTCACATTGTCTATCCATCCATCCATCCATCTTCTTCCGCTTAATCCTTTTCGGGTCACGGGGTCTCTGCAAATTAAGTTTAAGATGGGCTATATGTGAAAAAGTCACAATTTTACCACAAGCTTCTCAAATTCCTTAGGAAAAACATAGTATATTAATTTCAAAATAGGCAAAATTTTGTGGAAAAACCCCCCCAATAAATTTACAAGAAAACTATCTGAAATTTAAACACCCTCACAAATGTACGAGAACAAATCTCATATGTACATTAAGTCCTAAACTTACAGCAGAAAAAACAAAAATAATGAGGGAGAAAAAGTTCAGTTTATGTGACAAAAATCTTTCAAATATACAACAGAAAAATCCTTAGTTTACAAGAAAACTGTCATAAATTCATGAGGAAAAATCCCTCCAACTGTCAAGAAAAAAAATCACATCTCAAATAAGTTTTTAAGTGCATGCTTTCTTGCTCTTATTCATACTCGTATAAAAAAATAAATGTGAAAGGAAATTTTAATATATCAAATAATAATATATTACTTAAGGTACAACATTAATTTTATTTTACGAGAGCATCTGGCCCTCACAGTATCTGCCGAGAAAAATTCTGTCCCTTGGACAAATATAGTTGATGACCCCTGATTTACACTGAACTTACCTCCATCTCATTTGCTGACACAACAGTGCTATTCTGACAGGTGCTGCACTAGCAACTCAAATCTACAAAAAGCATGTTGCTGGTAGATTACTTTTTATTTAATATTACTGTGATCTTTGTAGCAAAAATGATAATGCAGTGACTGGACAGCATTGTTACTGAATATGCGGATTAAATCATAATCTTACCATTTAAACACATAAAAAAACCTGCATCCACTGACGTAGCCCCACTGCAGTAAAGAGGAGCCGTTTTCATCCTTATCGCCTTCAAATGGATCTAAGGATTCCAGTCCGTGAAGGTTTGTCAGTACCCCCGACCAGCAGGGGTGGGCTTTGTGATGCTGGCTACTGAAAAACAATCAAGCCTTCCAAACAGTAGAAAAAATATTTCCCTCAAACTACTGTATATGGTGGATGCTGTAGAGTCGTTTTTTCTGTTCTAGTATCCAATCAAGAGCTCAGTCATCTGGTATAGGAGAATTACAATTGCCGTGGTAGATACAGACTGGTCCGTCGCAACGATAATACAGCTGGAACACATCCCCATATCCATGGTCCCTCCACCAGGTGCATAGCTGCCGATTCCAGCCACAGGCTAGGGAGTAAAACAGCTCAGGATGCTCCATGCCAATCATAGTGAAGAAGTCCTGGTCACCTAGATGGCCTTTAAAGCGATAATGGTCTGCTAGTTTCGTTACATTGCTGGGCTCCAACAGCTGGTTGTAGAGAGCCGAGGTCCTCATTGCACCGAGATCCAATAACATCACCCCACTGTTGAAACCCGGGAGCCCATCAGGAGGAGGTTCTCCCACTCTGGTCTGGGGATTCTCCTTACGATACTGCCAGAAAGTATGTCTGAGGAAAACAAAGAGCAATGAGCCTTAATTAATCTAAGAGGGTAATTAAACAACCTACCTTGAACTGTATTAGCAGCACCTAAACAGGAGCTTGTGGAAGAGTTTACTGTACATAGCAGAGAAAGGTGGAGAAATGCAATGACCAACTGTGTTAAAAATGTAAACTGTAAACAAAGATGGACAACAGGAGAGTTCTCCAAAAGTGAGGCTGAAGCATCTCAATTGCCTCCTGTTGGTAGTCTGAAGTAAGACAATAACCCCTGCCTCACCCCATTATTTGTGTGCAGAACTTTACAAAACTGAAAAGTAAAAATGCTCCTTGAATACATTTTTCCTAAAGGTGGTTTCTGTCCTAATAGATCAGGGGTGTCCAATCATGTACCATGGAGGGCCAAGACCCTGCAGGCTTTACCTCCAACCAGTGTCTTCAACAGCAGATTCCAATGAATTTCTTCCCACTGATTGCTGATCAATGAAAACACCTGCTGAAGAAACTGGGTAGAAGAGAAAACCTGCAGGGTCTTGGCCTCCATGGTACATGATTGGACACCCCTGAAAAAGATCTTACGCTAGTGCATCTGAAGTGTTTTTTTTTGTTTGTTTTTTTTTAAGATAAGTTTGGTTTTTAGTTTTCTGGTATTACAAATCGGGGGCATATGGGCTGATTCATAGACTGTAATGGATGTCTGAGCAATGCATGGCTCTGCTTTGTTGTTGTTACTGTGCAGACTCTGGTTGCAGATCATGTCAAAAGTGCAAGATGGTAGTGCCCTAAATCAGGAACAGTTCACATTGTCCATATCAACAGTTGCAATCAAAATTATTCAACCTACATTGGATTTTAGGTTTATTGGCAAAAATGTAAACTTTTTCAGACGTTTGCAATAAACAACTTACACAAGAACAGTTTAAATAGTTAAATAAAACTGATATTACAAGGATTTTATCCAAATTCAACAGGGACTACTGCAGTCTCAAAATTATTCTAACCCCTGAATGGAATTCCTCATAAGAGCACACATTTGCAAATCAGGTGTGGTCTCAAGCACACCTGATGCAACCAATCAAGGGCTTCAGTAGTTGCATCAGGTGTGCATGAGATAGAACACCTCAAATACCTGGACTGTTGATGGTGACATTTGATTGCATGGTAGAAATATGGCTAAGCCAAGACAGTTGTCCAAAAAGTTCAGAGAAGAGATCATTGTCTTGTACAAACAAGGAAGATGATACAAAAAGATAGCAGAGGCACTGAATATTCCTAGAGGTACAGTTGGAAGCATAGTTTGCAAGTTTAAAGTTAAAGGAACAGTGGCTACACTACCTGGATGGGACAGAAAGAGGAAGCTATCAACAGTCGCCACAAAGTCCTGAGGAGACAAGTGATCAGCCTGACCACAAGCCCTTGCCTGACTGTAAAAAGACCTGCAGCAAGACTTGGTGGCAGCAGGCAGTGAGGTTTCAGTTTCCACAGTAAGGCGCATACTAAACGCTGAAGGGCTCCATGCCCAGTTTCCAAGATGTACATCACTACTGACCCAAAAGCATAAGAAAAGTCAGTTCCAACTTGCTCAAAACTATATAAATAAGCCAAAGAGGTTTAAGATTTCATTCTACGATGAAACAAAACTGCAATTTTTTGGGCCTATGAATTAGCAGTATGTCTGGAGGAGGAAGAATGAACCATACGCTGCTCTGGGGCTGCTTCACTTCCTCTGGCACTGGAAACCTGCATTGTGTGGAGGGCAAGATGGGTTAAATCAAGTATAAGGAAAGGAGTTGAATAATTCTGAGACTACAGTAGTCATTAAAAGTTGCATTTTGAGAAATCACTTGTAATATCAATTGTTCTTGTTTGATTTGTTTATTTCAAACAGCTGCTAATTTGTGTATTTTGCCAGTAAACCTAATTTGCAGTAAAGGACCTAGGGGTTGAATAATTTTGATTGTAACTGTACATAGAGTCTATAGTTATACCTTTCAAAAGTCACTCATTTTCACTGACTATTAAATGGTAAAATGGTTTTCACTTATACAGTGCATTTTACTCATCTCTGGATGACCAAACTGCTTTACAGATCCTGCTATCCACCCATTCACACACTGATGGCCGCAGAGCCGCCATACACAGACACTGGCCTGACCCACCGCGAGCAACTGGGGGTTCAGTGTCTTGCTCAAGGACACTTCGACATGCCGACTGCAGACAGAGCGGGAATTCAATGCCTCACCCTCCGATCAGTAGTCGGCCACACTACACCTGCGTCACAGCCGCCCCCAACTGCATGTAGTGTTAGGTTTTTAGTTCTAGTTTGTGGAGTCAGATGGTTTGGTATAATTTATTAATTATAGAGGGTATGTGTGCAAGGCAGGATTATTAAAAAATAAAGCTGTCTGAATCAGAACAGAACTGATGTGTAGTTTAATATATGAAAGACAGATAAATCCAAGAAAAAAGATAAACTGTGCACCAGCTGTAAACACTTCATGTTCATTCATTCATCTTCTTCCACTTAATCCTTTTCGGGTCGCAGGGGGGCTGGAGCCTATCCCAGCATCTTTGGGCAAGAGGCAGGGTACACCCTTGACAGATCACCAGTCCATCGCAGGGCCAATACAGAGAGACGGACAACCATTCACTCTCACAGTCATACCTAAGGACAATTTAGAATCCCCAGTTTGATGCCAATTAACCTAACATGCATGTTTTTGGCATGTGGGAGGAAACCGGAAAAATCCTGGAGTAAACCCACGCGGACACGGGGAGAACAGGCAAACTCCACACAGATCACTGTTGTTTGGGGGCTGGGATCGAACCCAGGATCCCCCGGCCAAGGGTGAGTTGCTGTGCTGCCGCAGTGCTAACCACTCCACCACCGCGCTGCCCTCACTTCAGGTTATCTGGTTTATTAATTTAGCCAATTTTTCAATGCTGTGCATCATTTTAATGTGTTGGCCAATGGCTGTAGTAGACATTTTTAACTAAATAAGAGAAATGATGGAAATGTATTTAGCTCTCCTTGCATGTCACACATATGCACATCCTACATTGAGGTGACTCTTTCATGCAAAATGAAAAATTTAGATAGATTCAATATAATTTTATGGAAAAATACCCTGTATAAGTTGCAAGGCTAGGTTAGGGTTTAAATTTCAAAAAAGTAAAACAAATCAACTTGTGCAGACAAATGCATCTGAGAAAAGTGTATAGAATAATTGCACTTTGAATTATAAACTATACTCTTGTCTCTCCCTGTGGGCTTTGATCAAATCTGAAGGGAGCAGCAGATTCTCTGAGTCACTCTTTGATGTTATTACTGACCTATCTTCAGCAGCTGTAGCTTGTCTTCAGCCTGTTAGAGTGGCAGCTGGGGACAAGTGGCCCCTGTAGATCATTCATCTACGTGCACCAAGACAGATCCAGGGTCAAGGGACAGTCAAGCAAGGAAACATTTGCACAGATTTTTCCATTCTGCTTTTGAGACATCAGGATATATTCCAACTGGAACAAATAACATCTTAAGCATGATAATGGCCAAAAGCCATAAATATCTTTGGGCTGGTTACAGAATGTGATGGGTGACAAAATGAAGGATCAAATCTACATTCCTTGTTTAGCACAAAAATGCATTCTAGAGACACCCCCCCCCCCCGCCCCCGATTGTAGCCAGTATTATATCTCAGCAGCCTGGCCTAGCCAAATTTAGTGTGCATATTTGGAAGGACTGCACATAGATAGATAGATAGATAGATAGATAGATAGATACAGAAGATATAGATACATGAAGTACAGAAATCCCTCCATCAAAAAGGGAATGTTTATAACAACACAGACAAGATTCTCTACTGTGCTGGTGTAAACGTGAAATAAAATATTCAGTTCACACTCATTACAGGCTTAATTCTCTCTGTGGTATTTGGTGACAAACTGTTGGCTTTAGTCGATGGTTTATGTTCTAATACAACGCAGCAGGCTGCTTTAGTTACTCACATTTCTGCATCATTGATTTATACCATTGTATTTTATTCTGGTTTGCTTAATATTTTAAATTCACTGTCTAACATCAGTTGGTCATATAAATAGTATGAAATGAAAACATGAGTGCAAGCAGCCATCCTGCTGCCATTATATAGTCATAAAAAAATTTACAAACCGTATTAGTTCAACTAAAGTTTTTTGTGTTTTTTTTTACTTATCAGTCCATCTTTGCTATGCTCCTTTATAGCAGTGTGGCTGTACAGAGTGTTTCAATTATATGTGAATAGAAAGAATGTACCGTCATGGATCATCACCTTATCGTGGTGGGGGGTTTGCGTGCCAGTGAACCCAGGAGCTATGTTGTCCGAGGCAATTTGCCTCTGGTAGGGTCACCCAAGATAAACTGGTCCTGGGTGAAAGTCCAGACTAAGAACAATCCAACAGACTCTCATGATGAATACTAGAACAAGGATTCAGTGTACCCCGCCCGGTATGGGGTTACCAGGGGCCCACCCTTGAGCCAGGCCTGGGGGAGGGGCTCGATGGCAAGTGCCTGGTGGCCGGGTTTCCACCCATGGCACCCAGCTGGGCTCAGCCCGAAGGAGTTACATAGGTCTGCCCTCCAGTGGACTCACCTCCTCCAGAAGGGACCATGGGGGTCCGGTGCTATGTGGATCAGGTGGCGGTCTGATCCCAAGCTTCCTAAACTGGCTTTTCGGATGAAGAATGTCACCTCTCTGGTGGGGAAGGAGTCTGAGCTGGTGCATGAGGTTGAGTGATACTACCTAGATATAATCGGCCTCACCTCAGCACACAGCTCCGGTTCTGGAACCAGTCTGCTGGAGAGGGGCTGGAGCTTGGCCTACTCTGGAGTTTCCCTGGGAGAGAGACAACGAGCAGGTGTTGGTATTCTTGTACCCCCCCGCCCCCCGCTGCCTCTATATTGGAGTTTTCCCCGGTGGACAAAAGGGTTGTTTCCCTGCCCCTTCAGGTTGGGAAACGGGTCCTGACCATCATTTGTGCCTATGCACCAAACGATGGTTCAGAGTACCCACCTGTTATGTTGGTAAAGCGAGAACCAAGGACGAGACTGAGTGTTGAACTGAACACAACCTTATTGTAGACTCACTCGTATAATACAAGGTGCTGCCGTCAGGCTGAGAGGAGGTCAAGAGACCGCCCCTCCTCCTTACAGCCCTCTTGTACCCCGGGTGGCGGGGGAACCGGAAAGGTGGAGCCACCACCCATGTCACACAATAATATGTCCTAATAACAACACAACACTCCCCCCCCCCTTCAGAAAAAAATGGTCCAACACACGCATACAATCGAAACCCTCCCCAATTTGGAACCTGAGTCATGCACTAAAAGTAAGCAGAAATACCCAAACAATCTATCACACTCACTCAAAACCAACTTGAACTTGGGGAGGGGGGGTGAAGGTGGACTACCATTCCACCCCCACATGGCAAGAAGGATTACTCTGCCGTCTATACTAAAAGCACAGTCCATTAAACAGAGAACTTACGTGTTCCTAAAATAAATAGTATAACACACAAAACAACCCCATTAACAGAACTAATATACAATTCGGTTATCCCCCATTTCCATCACCATGCATTATATACATTGCCCAACCATCAGTTTGCCCCAGTAGAGGAACCACCCCCCTGGAAAACCGTGAGATGGTTCCCCTCTGGTGCATCCTCTTTTCTTCGCTCCCGGGACTGACCCACATCGAAGTCTAAGCACCACCTTCGACTCTTTGGCGTGCCACAGCTCACAGGAATGCCTCCACAAGCCATCAGATAGTTGGAGGCAGGCATCCTCCCCAAAAGCCACCACTTGCAGCCACACCTGGTCATCTTCTTGTCAGTGTTTGTCCCGAACACTTCTCGACCGGGCCACTTCTCTGGGCCAGGGCACGTTCGCGAACCCCAGAGGGGCCCTACTCGGCTTCCAGTGTCTCTGTTTGGCACATCGATTCACTGTGCCAGCCGGTCCTGCCCCGCTCTCTTTCATTTTCGCTGCCGGCATCGCCATTGTGACCCCCTGCTCTTTGGTTCTTTCCAGCCAAAATCCGGGAGTAGAATGGACCCTCCACTCGGCGCCACCCAGTTCCCTCAGCTAGGTTTACTTGGGCGCTGGCACCGGGACCCTCCCGCGATGGCCCGGGGTGGAATTGGTCCTGCTCATGGTCCAGATTACTAGGCAAAGGTTCGTCCCACACAGCTCCATCTATCGGTCGCGGAATCGTCCGGTCCCACAAACCACACCTGACCACTCTTCTCCAACCCGATACTGTGAGAAGGAACTCCTCACGGTTGCCCAATCTAACATGGATCTCATCGCTCCCATGTCAATCAGCAACGGCACTGTTACTCCGTCCAGTTCCCCCATACGGTAAGAACGATCGCTGACACTTGGGGATGCACTGCGAACAACCGTGGGAGGTAAAGCGGGGAGATCCTCCTTGTGTCTCGGATCCCCTCGCTCGAACCTGTAACATGCCCTGGCTAAATGATGCAAGAATCCACACGTGCCACAGCATCTTCCTCTTGCCGGACACTCTCTAGCCTTATAACGATGCTTGGTGGACCCACAACCCAAACACCTGAGCGATCCCGGGGCAGACCTCATCTTTACAGCATTGGCGCATTCTTCATCCTCTGCACCATTGTTGCTGTCCAGGTCCCCTGCTTGCACCGTCGACTGTGGTTCAAAATGGCGGTGTGACGCTCTCTCACCAAGCTCCCGTGATAGCTTATCTGCCGCCTCACACTGCTGAGCAACTCGATGGCCATGGGTAACGTCAACTCGCCCGAGTGTGTTAGGAGCTGCGACCTTGCCACCGAGCAAAGGGTATGTTCTGCCAACTGGTTGCAGATCATCTCTTCCTCTAATGCTCCGAACTGACAGTCCTTGGCCAGCTGACGTAGGTCTGCTACATCTCTCTCTGGTAGTCCATCGATTCGATGATGACCATCTTCTTTATTTGTGAGTCTGCTGGTGTTTGAATAGTCCGATCCTGGATCTGCAGATTCGGTTACAGACCGGGCATGTGAAGGAGGTGCTGGGGGGAGCAGGGGGGACTTGGCGAGCATGCCTCTTTGCACGCTTTGCTGTCCGGTGTTGTGTGCGCTGTTCCTCCACATAATCCACTCCCTGTGAGGAGTGGAAGCGCCAGATGTCTCGGCAGGAAGCGAGTTCCTCCAATGAAGAGGGGTTGATCCGACATCTCTTCAGGATGGACTTCATTTGGTCTTTGAAGCGCTTCTTCTGCCCACCAGCGCTGCGTTGGCCACGGTGTAACTGACCATACAGGATTCTGCGTGGGAGTCTGTGGCTGGGCATCCGGATGACACGTCCCAACCACCTGAGTTGATGCTGGGCCATGATGGACTCCACGCTGCAGCTGCCAGCTCTCTCCAGCACTTCTGTGTGTGGCACTCTGTCCTTCCAAGTGATGCCAAGGATCTTCTGGAGACATCTTACATGGAAGGTCTCCAAGCTTCTCAGATGGCGGCTGTAAATAGTCCATGCCTCACATCCATACAGTAAGGTGGTGATACATACAGCTCTGTAGACCAGCACTTTGGTGTGGAGTTTGAAGTTGCTGTTCTGAAGAATCCTTCTCCTTAGACGACCAAAAGATGCTGATGCTTGCTTGAGGTGGTTCTGGATCTCGTCATCCATTGAGCAGGTGTCAGACATTATGCTCCCCCAGGTATTTGAATGTGGGCACTGTGAGCAGCTGTTGCCCTGCTGCTGTGAGGGTTATTGGGTTTTGTGGGGGGTCAGTACTGGACTGACAGAGTACCTCTGTCTTCTGGGTGTTGATTGTCAGTCCCATTCTGCTGTATGCAGTTACAGCTGCCGAGAGGATGTTTTGTAGAGTGTCTGGTGTATGGGCAACCAGGGCACAGTCATCGGCGTATTGTAGCTCAATGATGGTCTCTGATGTCAGCTTGGAAGTTGCCTGTAGCCTTCTGATGTTGAACAGGTTACCATCAAGCCTGAAGTCAATGGTAACTCCAGATTGCTTCTCAACCCTCCTACGTAGCAGAGTTGTTACACAGACAAGGAAGACGTTGAAGAGAACTGGGGCCAGCACACAGCCTTGCCTCACTCTGGTTTGCACTCCAAAAGGTTCTGAGCTGTGCCTTCCCACTACCACTCGGGCCATCATCCCAGAGTAGAACTGTGCAAGGATGGTGAGAAACTTGGGTGGACACCCAAATCTCTTCAGGACTTGCCACAGTAGTTCCCTGTTCACTGTGTCAAATGCCTTTGACAGGTCAACAAAGGCAATGAATAGGTCCTTATGCTGCTCCCAACATTTCTCTTGGAGCTGACGCGTCACAAAGATCATGTCAACTGTCCCCGTCCTTCCGAAAACCACACTGTGACTCTGAGGTGACCCGCTCTGATATTGCAGAGATGAGTCTGCAAAGCATGACCTTGGCAAGGACCTTTCCAGCAGTGGCCAACAGAGAGATACCCCTACTATTGGAGCGGATGGATTTGTCTCCTTTGTTCTTGTAGATGGTCACAATGTTGCCGTCTTTCCACTGTTGTGACACACTCTCGTCTCCACACCTCTGAGATATAGAGATACAGTGTCCGAGTACAGAGGTAGCCTCCTTCCTTGAGAAGTTCAGCTGGGATGCCGTCAGGTCCAGGGGATTTATTGTTTTTCAGGGTTTTTACTGCATGCAGAATTTCTTTGAAGGTTGGGGGGACGTCGAAATCTGGCAAGGTAGGATATTCAGGGAGCTCTGCAAGGACAGTTGGGTCCACTGAGGTGGGCTGGTTAAGCACGGTGTTAAAATGCTCAGCCCACTGCTCCACTATCATGGGCTGATCCTTGATTAAAGAAGATCCATCAACAGATCTCACAGGTGCCAGGGAGCAGTTTCTGGGGCCGTAGATGGTTTTGACTGCATCATAGAAACTGTGCATATCGTTTCTATCAGCATGAGTCTGGATTTCGTTGGCCTTTGAGATCCACCACTCATCTTGCAGTTTCCTGAGAGTTGTTTGGAACTCAGAACGAAGGGCTTGCCATTGCTTCTTATGGAGTTGGGATTGTGGGTTGTTCAAGGTGGCTCTGTGTGCCCTGTGCATTCTGTCCAGGAGCGTGGAGATCTCTCCAGCATTCTGGTCAAACCAGTCCTGATGTTTCTTGGTTTTGAAACCGATGGCTTGGGCTGCAGTGTCAAAGAGGATGGTGGATAGAGCGGTCCACTTCTCATCCATCCCAGACTCTGAGATGATCAGTTGTTCAATACCTGCCAGCCTCTCAGCTAGGGAGCAACGGAAGTTGTCACAGATGTCGCTGCTGGAGAGTCTGGCACAGTGGAGTGTTTTCCTCTTTGGGCCACCGTGGCGAGCTAGGGGCCGAACATGCATTCTGACCTTTGACAGAATCATGCAGTGGTCGGTCCAGCAGTCTGCCCCTCGCATAGCTCTTGTGATGAGCATGTCCTTGAGGTCAGCCCTCCTCACGATCACATAGTTGATCAGGTGCCAATGTTTGGATCTGGGATGCATCCAGGATGCCTTATATTTGTTCTTTTGCTAGAAGATTGTGTTAGTGATGGTAAGATCATGTTCCGCACAGAGACTAATAAGTCTCATGCCATTGGGGTTGACTTTTCCAATGCCATGGGCACCGATCACACCATTCCAGTTTTGCAAGTTTTTTCCCACTCTTGCATTGAAATCACCAAGCAGCATGATTTTGTCACCCTTCGGGATGTGACTGAGGATATCATCGAGTGCCTGGTAGAAGCGGTCCTTCTCTTCAGCGTTCGATGGCAGAGTTGGTGCATAGGCACTTACCAAAGTGACATACCTGCATTTTGCAAGGGGGATGCAAAGAGTCATGAGCCTTTCACTGACACCCACTGGTGATTCTGTGAGCTTGTGCAGGAGGCTGTTCTTGATGGCAAAACCAACTCCATGAAGGAGTTGACCGCCAATGGGGTATCCTTTCCAAAAGAATGTATAAACCTCTCCTACTTCATTGAGTGAGCCTTCCTCGAGGAGTCGGGTCTCACTGAGTGCTGCCACATCCACATTGTAATCCTTCAGCTTGCTGGCAACGAGTGCTGTTCTGCGCTGTGGTCTGTCCGGACTGGCATCCAGGAGTGTCCTTATGTTCCATGCTGCAATTCTAAATGGTATTGTTTTTATTTTTCGACCGCATAGTCGAAATGCGCATAGCCGCAATGTCCCGACAGGTGCGGTTTCCTATCCGGGTGCTGTGCTGAGTGGGCAATGTTTAGGCCACCTTTTCTAGGCCTTTCCCCAGTTGGGGTGAGCAGTGCGGTCCCTAAATAGGGCTGCTCAGACGCACAGGAGTCTGCCGGAAGCAGCTGCCACTCAATCCCAACTGCTAACGACAGTTGTCCTGTGCCGCTGACGTGCAGAGTTCCAGCTAGGAGCTTCCAGCTCATTCAAACCTGCCCCCATTACTGGATGCTCCATCGCCGCCAGACTTTAGAGGTCGGAGACTCAGGTAAAGAAGATACCTGCGCAGTGATGGTTTTTAGAGTGGCATGGGGGGTGCGCTTTTGCTGATGCCACTACCTTGATTGTAGAGAAGATGGTTCCAGTGGCAAGGGAGACCCTAGACGACCGGCATCTTCTCACAACTGCAGGAGGCTGCCGGAATCCAGATTTTTGGGAAACTGCCTCAAAGCGTGCCACCACCAGCTTGCTTTTTGTCAAGGTGTGCTCCCTTAGCCTTCGTCCGCTTTTACAGCCATTTTTTTTTGTACTTATTTTGTACCCGTAGGTAGATTTGTTTTGCAGTCTGGTGACAAGCCACCAGCTGCTGGTCGCTGCGTGCGCAAGCGCCCCGTATGCCTAACCTGCATGTTTTTGGCATGCGGGAGGAAACCGGAGAAATCCCGGAGTAAACCCACGCAACACGGGGAGAACATGCAAACTCCACACAGATCACTGTTGGCCGGGGGCAGGGATCGAACCCACGATCTCATGATCCCCGCGATCCCCCGGCTGAGGATAAACTGTGCTGCCGCAGTGCTAACCACTGCACCACCGTGCAGCCATTGTGGTGTTTATCGTTACTACCAGCTTCTGCCTGCTCTACCGTTGAGGTCTTCATCTTCGGGATCACTCTTAGTCTGGCCCTCTACCCTTCGACCTGTTCGGCTTGGGTGACCCTGCCAGGAGTACGAGACTCCGGCCGACATAGCTCTAGGGGTCATGGAGACGCTCAAAGTGGCCCACCACGATAAGGTGGTGATCCCATCGGGGCACAGGTCTGCTACATACCGTTGCACTGACTCACCGGTCTGCTGGCGGAGCTGCCAAAACTGAATCCTTCTGACGATGATGTTTTCCGGGGCGTGAAAATATCGTGCCATTAGCTCAACCCCTTCATCAATGCCATCACTGTCACCCAAGGGACTAAGGATACGCTATCCTTCCATTCCTAAGTTGTGAACCAACAGTGCCCGTGCCCGCAACCTCTCCAGACTTCCAAGGTTCAATGCCACCGAGTAATTTTGAAATGCAGAGAACCACCTCGCCCAAGGGACTGGCAGCTCACCAGGAAGCTCTAAAAACTGCCGAATAGTAGAAACCCCTGTATCCATACTTTTACCCTCGTCGCCAAATGTTATGTCGGTAAAGCAAGAACCAAGGACGAGACCGAGTATTGAAATGAACACGACATTATTGTGGACTCACTCGCATAATACAAGGCCCTGCCGTCAGGCTGAGAGGAGGTCAAGAGATTAACCCCCCTTCCTTACAGCCCTCTTATACCCTGGGTGGAGGCGGAACCAGACAGATGGAACCACCACCCGTGTCACACAATAATACACCCTAATAACAAACATAACACCACCCTTTTTGGAGTCTCTGACTGGGTTGCTGGAGAGTGCTCCTCTTGCAGATGCCATTGTCCTACGGGGGACTTCAATGTGCACGTGGGCAACGACAGTGAAATCTGGAGGGGGTGATTGGGAGGAACGGCCTCCCTGATCTGAACCCAAGTGGTGCTCAGTTACTGGACTTCTGTGCCAACCACAGTTTGTCCATAACGAACACCATGTTCAAGCATAAGGGTGTCCATATGTGCACCTGGCACCAGGACACCCTAGGTTGTAGGTCGATGATCAGTTTTGCTATTGTGTCATCAGACCTGCAACCATATGTCTTGGACACTCGGGTAAAGAGAGGTGCAGAACTGATAACCACCTGGTGGTGAGTTGGATCCGATGGCAGGGGAGGATGCCATTCAGACCTAAACGTATAGTGAGGGTGCGGTGGGAACGTCTGGCTAAGGCCCCTGTCCGGGAGGTCTTCAACTCCCACTTCCGGAAGAACTTTGACCACATGCCGAGGGACTCAAGAGACATGGAGTCTGAATGAGCCAAGTTCTCCACCTCCATTGTTGAAGCGGCTGCCCAGAGTTGCGGCCACAAGGTGGTCGGTGCATCTCGTGGTGGCAACCCCCAAACCAAGTGGTGGACACCAGTGGTGAGGGGGGCCATTAAGCTGCAGAAGGAGTCCTATTGAGCTTGGTTGTCTTGTGGGACTCCTGAAGCAGCTGAGATGTACCAGCAGGCCAAACGGAGTGCAACTCAGGTGGTTGCTGAAGATAAAAATCGGGTGTGTGAGGAGTTCCGTGAGGTCATGAAACAAGAATTTCGGTCAGCGTTGAAGAGATTCTGGCAAACTGTCCGGTGGTTCAGGAGGGGGAAGCAGCTCCCTGTCCACACTGTGTATGGTGCGGATAGAGCACTGCTGACTTCGACTGGGGATATCGTCGGGCGATGGAAGGAATACTTTGAGAATCCCTTCAACCCCCACTGACATGCCTTCCACAGAGGAAGCAGGGCTTGTGGATGAGGGGGACGACTCGCCCATCACAGGGGCTGGGGTCGCCAAAGTGGATATAAAACTCTTTGGTGGCCCTGGATGTTGTAGGGCTGTCATGGTTGACACGCCTCTGCAACATTGCGTGGAGGTCGGGGACAGTGCCTTTGGGATGGCAAACCAGGGTGGTGTTTCCTCTCTTCAAAAAAGGGGGACTGGAGGGTGTACTCCAACTTTAGAGGGCTCACACTCCTCAGCCTCCCTGGGAAGGTCTATGCCAAGGTACTGGAGAGGAGAGTCTGGACATTGGTCGAACCTTGGATTCAGGAGAAGCAATGTGGTTTTCGTACTGGCCGTGGTATATCGGACCAGCTCTTTACCCTCTCAAGAATCCTCAAAGGTTCATGGGAGTTTGCCCAACCAGTTTACATGTATTTTGTGGACTTGGAGAAGGCATTCAACCAGGGCCCTAGTGTTTTTTTGTGGGGGGTGCTTCGGGAGTATGGGGTATCAGGCTCGTTATTACTAGCTATCTGGTCTCTATACGACCATTGTGAGAGTTTGGTTCGTATTGCCAACACTCCGTCGGACTCATTCCCAGTGAGAGCTGGACTCCGCCAGGGCTGCCCTTTGTCACTGATCCTGTTCATAATTTTTATGGACAGGATTTCTAGGTGCAGCCAAGGAACGGAGGGTGTCATGCTTGGTGACCACAGGATCTCATCTCTGTTGTTTGCAGATGATGTTGTCCTGTTGGCTTCATCCAGCAATTACCTAGTGGTCTTACTGGGACGGTTTGCTGCTGAGTATGAAGCGGCTGGGATGAGAATCAGCACCGCCAAGTCTGAGTCCATGGTCCTCAGATGGAAAAAGGTGGATTGTCGTCTCCGGGTTGGGGACAAGCTCCTGCCCCAAGTTGAGGAGTTTAAGTATCTTGGGGTCTTATTCACGAGTTAGGGGAGAATGGAGCGAGAGATTGAACACCTGTTCAATCAGTTATGGGAGAGAATATTTGTTTGTTCTCTCCCATGGATTGAGTCCCCGTCGTGCCGTTTGCTCTCTACATGTCTGTTCTTTTCTTCTTCTTCTCTATCCCCTCACCCCCCAGCCAGTCGCAGCAGATGACTGCCCCTCCCTGAGCCTGGTTCTGCTGGAGGTTTCTTCCTGCTAAAAGGGAGTTTTTCCTCTCCACTGTTGCCAAGCGCTTGCTCACAGGGGATCGCCTGATTGCTGGGGCCTTGCTGCAATTGTGGGGGTTTCCCCTACAGTTGAAAGTGCTATGAGATGACTGTTGCAGTGAAATGGCATTATATAAATAAAGTTGAATTGAACTGAATTGAATTGACAGAAGGATCGGAGCAGCATCTGCAGTGATGCGGACGCTGTACCGGTCTGTTGTGGTGAAGAGGGAGCTAAGCTCGAAGGCAAAGCTGTTGATTTACCAGTCAATCTACGTTCCTACCCTCACCTATGGTCATGACCTTTGGGTAATGACCAAAAGAATGAGATTGTGAATACAAACGGCTGAAATGAGCTTTCTTCATAGGATTGCTGGACTCACCCTTAAAGATAGGGTGAGGAGCTCAGTCATCCGGGAGAGGCTCAGAGTAGAAGTGCTGCTCCTCCACATTGAAAGGAGCCAGCTGAGGTGGTATGGGCATCTGATCAGGATGCCTCCTGGATGCCTTCCACTTGAGGCGTTTCAGGCACGTCCCACTGGGAGGAGACCCCGGGGCAAACCCAGGACTTGCTGGAGAGACAATGTCTCTCAGCTGGTCTGGGAATGCCTTGGTATCCTCTCTGAAGAGCTGGAACAGGTGGCTGAGGAGAGGGAAGTCTGGGCTTCTCTGCTTGAACTGCTGCCTCCATGACCCGGATCTCCGGAGAAGCGGTAGAAGATGGCTGGCTGGATAGAAATAATGTATTAACAACATTCTGACCCTATACTTTTTGTTATCGTTTACTTCTACATTAACCTGAGGATTCCAGAACTCAACTGATCAGGCACCAAAGTATGCCAGTATTTGTGGGTTTTCTGCAGGTGCTCTGGTTCCCTCACAAAGCCCAAAAGCATGTATTGAGGCAACACCTTGTATGGCAGCAGCTACTTTGAAATGTAATTTTGTTGTGATGTATTCATCTTCTATAAAATTGTCATCTTCTGTTCTTGGAAGCAGCCTGCTTAGGCACCCATGCCTAACTGGTCAATTTACAGGTCGTCCAATATGTCAGATTCTTACCAAGAACCAACTGAGAGCAGGGAAGCACAAAGTAACTCACAATACCATACCTGCCCATAATAAAAGTGCTATCATGACAAAGTGATTCTGTGATATTTGACTGTGAGATAGTCATAAAATAATTTTGGATCAACTACAGCGATGTTGTGCTAGTGTCATTCTCTTATGAATAATAACTCTGAATTAAGGTTTTGTCTTTTAAATTATCCAAATCTTCCATATTGGCCATAACAGCCTTTAAGGGTGCTTTCACACCTAAATTCGTTTAATTTGGTCCGAATCAGTTGACAAGTTTGTTACTTTGTATAATTTTCTCCTTGGTTCGGTCCCCTTTCACACAGGCAAAAATTGAGGCAGGCCATAAGCAGACCAAACTGCGTCACAATCCTGCGAGACTTACATCAGAATGTTCTCTGTTCTTATAATCAATTCTTCATTAACTTTAGGCCATGTACCGCAGGCTTTTAAAACGGCTGTAATTAAACCCTTACTCAAAAAGCCAACGCTAGATCCAGGAGCTTTAGCTAACTATAGACCAATCTCTAATCTCCCTTTCATTTCAAAAATCTTAGAAAGAGTTGTTGCTACGCAATTATTTGGCCACCTGCAGGGAAATGGTTTACTTGAAGAGTTTCAATCTGGGTTTAGAATCCATCATAGAACTGAAACAGCCTTAGCGAAGGTCACTAACGACCTCCTCATCGCATCTGATAATGGACTGGTTTCTGTACTTGTCCTTTTAGACCTTAGTGCAGCTTTTGATACTATCGATCATAATATTCTACTTGATAGATTAGAACACTATGTTGGACTTAATGGAACTTCGTTTCAGTGGTTTAGATCTTATTTATCTGATAGGTTCCAGTTTGTTCATGTAAATAATGAGTTTTCTTTCAACTCAAAGCTTAGTCATGGAGTTCCACAGGGATCTGTGCTAGGCCCTACTCTTTTTAGTTTATATATGCTTCCGTTAGGCAACATTATTAGAAAGCACTGTATACATTTTCATTGTTATGCAGATGACACACAATTATACCTGTCAATGAAGCCAGATGATAGTAATCAATTAGCCAAGTTAGAAGCCTGTCTTAAGGAAATCAAAGCTTGGATGACTTGTAATTTCCTGCTATTAACCTCTTGCGCTCCGTTGTACCGCGGACGGGCAAGTCTCTGCGTCCTAGTGCGCACAAGGGCGCTCTTGTGCGCCCTCGTGCGCTCTCGACTCATGATCCTTACGGTGGAGATGGAGATGGTGATGGCGTCCAAGCACGCACTGAAAATAAAAGCTGCAGATACAGCCGCGAACAGATTAGTTCATCTGATTGACCTGTCATTCGACTAATAAGAGCCTTGAATTGGGTTTCTGAAACCATGAAGAGCCAATGAATGAAAATCTAGCCAGAAGGACCCGCCTCCCAACGGCTGCAAGCCAACTGAAGCACAGAAGTTCGCTGAGCTGTTGTCTAAAGCTGGGTGAAGAGAGACTGCTTCAGCAGCCACAGGCAGTGCTTTATTTTTATTTTTTTTTTAATTCCAGCAGAGTGTTTAGGATTCTCTTATATGGTCATCATAGACCGACGGAGGCCGACGACGAAGGTCGTAAATCATTCGCCAAAACCGCAATCATGGAATTATGTTTTGATCGGGTCGCGAGACCAGAACCAGAGCGGACCAGCTTCGGTTCGTCTGACAATGAGGAAGAGAAGTTGGCCAGGACAATGTGGCTGTGAAGAGGTAAGGTGTTATAAGCCAAATTATTTTCTATCCCTGAAAACTGTAAAAAAAATGACTTTTGACCGATCGGTAAATTACAACTGTGCGGCGCACGATGTCCGAAGTGCGTGCGCTGCGTTACACGGTTCGTTCGTCGCCTCCAGACCGTGAACACCCCCCCCCCCCCCGCCGCTACGATTCTGTCGCGGGGGGGGGGGGGGGCCGCGGTGACAGCGGTGCTGTGGAAACATGCCTTATCAGAGTGTAATCCGTTATGTAGTGAGGGCGGATCTCCGTCCTCTGTAGCGGGGGGGGGGGGAACAACCCCCCCCCCGAAACACACACACACAGACACAGCCCTGAATGTAACCTTTCATTTGAGCCCAAGATGAAGCTTCTATGTTGAATCATTCAAAAGTTACAGACGTTTTTCCAAACTGTGCCATTTGGCACAATTTGGCACAGTTCCAAAACGCCTGGGAACAGCCTGAGAACAAAGCTGTGTAAAATATTCATTTTTTGTGGTATTGTTACAAAATTTGGACCTCAGCTGGATAACACTTGGTTCTACATTTCTGTTGCATTTTCCAGCCCGGATCTGAAGCTGTGTGTTATTTGCAAGCATTTGTATCCAAAAAAACACCCAGGCCAAATTTATTTTCTTCAAGTTCACTATGTTTAGATGACTGTAACTCAGTGGCCGGAGCACTTAGAGAGATCATGTTTTTTTTGCCAAAAAATTCAAAGTGTTTTCTTTTAAATGAGACCAACCCCATGAAGATGCTGCAAAGGGGTGAATAACAGCTTTCAATTTACTTTGGGCACATTATTTTTTGGCGTTTTTAGGAAAATTGCCCGGAGTGCAAGGGGTTAAATTCAGATAAGACTGAAGTCATTCTTGTTGGTCCAAAAAACCTTAGAAATACCTTTCCAAATCAAACTTTCAGTTTGGATGCGGTTACTCTTTCTCTTAATAGCTCTGTGAGGAACCTTGGAATTATTTTTGATCAAGATCTGTCCTTCAATTCACATACTAAATTTGTTTCTAAGACTGCCTTCTATCATTTGCATAATATTGCCAAGATTAGGAGCATCTTGTCTCAGAGTGATGCTGAGAAACTGATCCACGCTTTTCTTAGCTTGAGATTAGATTATTGTAATTCTTTATTATCAGGCTGTCCTAAAACATCTTTAAAAAGTCTTCAGCTGATCCAAAATGCTGCAGCAAGAGTTTTAACAGGTACTAGAAAGAGAGATCATATCTCTCCGGTTCTGGCCTCCCTTCACTGGCTTCCCATAGAGTTTAGAATTAAGTTTAAAATCCTTCTTCTTACTTACAAAACTCTAAACAATCAGACTCCTTTTTATTTAAAAGATCTGATACTACCGTATTATCCTAACAGAGAACTATGCTCCCAAAATGCAGGATTACTTGTAATACCTAGAATCTCCAAAAGTACAATGGGAGGCAGAGCCTTCAGTTATCAAGCTCCTCTCCTGTGGAACCAGCTGCCAATCTGGATTCGGGAGTCAGACTCGATCTCTGTTTTTAAGAATAGGGCTAAAACCTACCTTTTTGATATAGCCTACAATTAGGGAGGGATCATGTGTTTCTGAACCCTCCCTTAGTTATGCTGCTAATAGGTTTAGTCAGCCGGGGGACCTCCAGTAATGCACTGGGCCTGACTCCTTTCCTCACTCTCAATGAAATATTTTTTTTGCTGGTCATTAACATTTGTTTGTTCTCTCCCATAGATTGAGTCCCCATCGTGCTGTTTGCTCTCTACATGTCTGTTCTTTTCATCTTCTCTATCCCCTCACCCCCCAGCCAGTCACAGCAGATGACTGCCCCTCCCTGAGCCTGGTTCTGCTGGAGGTTTCTTCCTGTTAAAAGGGAGTTTTTCCTCTCCACCGTCGCCAAGTGCTTGCTCACAGGGGATCGCCTGATTGCTGGGGTCTTTCTGCAACTGTGGGGGTTCCCCCCTACAGTTGATAGTGCTATGAGATGACTGTTGTTGTGAAATGGCGCTATATAAATAAAAGTTGAATTGAATTGAATTGAATTATTGGTCAGATTTTTTTGCCGCGAGAAAAGAAAAGGTAAATACAGGAAGTAGGATGACTACTGTGTATTTATGCATTTCTGGGAGAAAATAATACAAATCGTAGTGTAATCTACAGGGGTTTTTCATTGCCCTGGTTATCGTTTCATTACAAATGTGCATATACCACTTTTGGCAAATTGTACACTTTGAAAACGAAGCACTGCTACAGATGGGAAATAACATGTTAACATTCATTAATCCTCCAGAACTGTGACGTGCTCAGCCACAGATACTTTCAAAGATCTATCAGGCATGTACAGTGTGTAACGTAAAATAGATATTAATAAATAATAAATATGATCAGGTATGAATTATTTAATTTATATTGATGTATTGGAATCTGAGCTCAAATCTCATTTCATATACATCAGAAAAGTTAAACACTCGTAAGGGGCACCAGCTTCTATCTTTAAGAAGCAATTTGATCTTTAATTTCACTTTATACCTGTTTGATCACTCAATAAATTAATCAATAATCAGTCTCAAAAATTTTCCGTGAATTCGATACCTGGGCTTGAAACAGACTCAGAATGAAATAAATTCCCAACAACTTCTCAATTTTAAATATTTATTAAACGAAATGATTAATAGACATTGAAATAATTTCATTAATCATAAAATCAATCTTGTAAATGATAGATTAACAATGTCAATATTTTCGGAACCAGGGTTAAACTGAGAGATGAATTTCTATCAGTTTGAGTTAACAGATTATTAAAAACAACCCAAACTTATGGAGAAAGTTTATTACTTATGAAAAAGTCCTAAATTAATCTTAAGAAAATAAAAACGGAATTTTAATGAAAAGAAGAGTTATGTTAAGGACTTCTTAATTTGCATCTGATTAGATATATAAATTATTACCGAACCTCAGAAGTTTATTCAGCAGTGGAATTAAAGTTTTTGCAGCTCACGTGCTCTCCGGTGATGATAGTTCTGTCGTCCGTCTTTTTGTGGATGTTAGAGGAAATATCTGCCCGCAGATATTTCAGGGTCCACAGTTCGACCTTTAAATTCAAGCGGTCGAACGGGGCTGGATCTTGGCCGTATGACCCACAGTTGAAACGGGTTCTAGCCAGATGGTGCCGACGTTTCTTCAGAGCGATGTGGGACAGCTGCGCGTTGATTCCTCAGCTGCACGTGACGTGGAAGGCTGCGTCTTTCTTCAAGAGGTCTTCGATAATAATTAAAAGATATCTAATCCGATTTCAAATTAGAAAAGAAACTTTCGGACTTTAGATAAAAATAGTAGTTTCTGCTAGGTGCTTGGTCAAGAAAAATATTATAAAAATAAAGTCAAGATTAAAGTTTACCTTAAAATTAAACAAACGGTGGTTTTACAGAAAGTTTAACAAAGGAAAAAAAAGTGATGAATAAAAATTGGAGTTTGACTCCGATTAAGAATTGAGCTCAAAGAAATAGGAATTCCTAGGCATTTAAGAGAAAAAGAAAATACAAAGTTACATAAATTACGAGTTATCTGCTCTGTGTTCAGGAAAGCGACATGTGGTCGGAGTCCTTTTGTTCTTCCTTGCTGTGTGTAGACAATGGGAAAGATCAAAAAAAACCGAGCAGCCGGAAAGAAATCCGGGGAGGAAAGAGCGCGTCCGGAGCAGAAAGAGTGACGAAAAGAGGCTGAAACCGGAGTTTCTCTCCTTTTTATAAGCTCTGTTGAGTTTCGCGGGATTCTGGCCTGACCGGAGTCTCAGCCAATGAGCGTCCTTCGTGGGCGGGCTCGATGAACTTTTAGTCCAATGAACAAACAGTCTATTGTTCGGAGTCCTTTGGAGTGACGAGTTGTCGTGCAGAGATTGGCTGTGGGAGTCACATGGTTTTAGAGGCAGACTCATACATACTGGAAGTTAAAATTTCCCTTTGTGTATTAAACTAAGATAACTTTAGTGATTAGTATAAATTATAAGCAGTGCTTCTAAATCAACATGCAGGAATAAACATTCATATAAACATTAGCATGCATACATATACAGTATATATATATATATATATATATATATATAAAATCAGATTAATGCATTTCACACATATTTTCCACATCAAAAACATCAGAGTCCATCTGCATTTTCATAGTTCTGAAAAGAATGAAGGTTTAGAATTGAGTTTGTGATAATGTACTTTAAAGTTGTTTAAATCCAGCGTTTTCACAGTTTAAGGAAATTAGCTGAGTGTGGATCTGTTGCATGTTTTATGGGGGCAATAAAAGTGAAGCCGGACATTTGAGGAAATTCCTTAGGCTGGTTTTAACAAAGAGGGGATTTCAGCTGTGGCCTGGGGGAATGAAATCCATTTATTTGCGTTATTCCTGGATGAAACAAAAATGTCTTTAAGCAGAAGAATAATTGTTGCTGAGCCAAAGTGAGATGATGCTACAAGTGACATAAAATGTTTTACCATGTACTGCTGGTCCCATTTTAGTGTGGTCGCTTTCTCACCTGCAGGACCACACCAGAACCGAAACCACCTCGGTTCGACCATCGGTTGTTTTGGTATGCACTTGAGTGCAATTACCGTGTTCTCACCAGACAAAACAAACCGCACTAACGAAGAAAATGAACTTGAGTTCAATTGAAACTGACTAAAGCCTGCAGGTGTGAAAGCACCCTAAATTACTCTTTTGTCTTTTATCATTTGCTATTCAAAAATTGAGTCACAACCACTTTTTTGATTTAAAATAGCACTGTATTTTCAAGCATTTAAAAATTAACATTTTTCCTTTTACACAGTCAGTGCACATCTACCTTTATTAAAAAATACTGGCAGCTGCCAGTGGTACCCCTCAGCTTCTATCTTTGTTGTTAAGATGTAATTTTAAATGGCATTTTGACCTTGACCTTTGGACCCCAAATCCATAGTCAGGGGTCAGGATGTTAGGGTGAACCTGTGTACAAAGTTTGGTGACCCTAGGTTTCATTGTTGTTGAGATATAGTTTTATAAGGCATTTTGACCTTGACCCCAAACTCATAATTGTAGGCTGGGGTCCCTTTGACCTTGCGATCCCAAAAGCATAGTATAGTTCAGAGTCATAGGCTGAACCTGTGTACCAAGTTTGGTGACCCTAGCTTTACTCGTTCTATAGTAATAGCGCAAAGGGAATGTCTGTGTTGACCTTTGACCTTTTGACACCAAACCCAGAGTCAGAGGTTAAGGTCTCAGCCATCTGAGATTTGTCTTAGATATGATATCGCTTTGAAAGGCTACATTATTTCTTTCTGTAGTTATCGCATTTACAAGATTTAGGGAAAAACTGACCTCTGACCTTGACCTAAAGGTCAGATGTCAGCCAAATTCGCACTCAAAAGATTTTTCATAGAAACTATGGTATTGATTTGAAAAGCCTACGTCATTTCTTTCGCTAGTTATTGTGTTTAAAAGGTAGGTGTTGGTGGCCCACCCGGCAGGGTAACGTCATCACTCCTTCAACCTTTAAGAGGCTGAGATGAAAAAAAAATTGGTTTATGTGTATAATTTACATTGTTTGTTTGGTTTACTTTTAGGTAACTGTTGATTTAAACAAAGATGTTTGTCCACAGTATAAGTTTGTATTTACTAAATATTAAGGTGAGACTTTGCCCTCACCCTTGGAGTTTTCTCAAGGTCATCTTTATGCCTTTTTTTCTGTGCTCTATTCCGACTGTTTTGTGCAAATAAACAAATTCATAAAAACCATAAACAAAATTAGGAACCATGATTTTGATGAAATAATTATGTAAGTAATCACAAAAGAGGAATCAGTGTGACTGCTTCTTAAACAAAATGTCAAAAAGTGGCAATGTATCATGACAGGAAGCAGTGTCATAAAGCACCATATCAGTAGGTATGTAACCATTTTAATTTATGGAAGAACTGCAAAACTGATGCAGACAGGTGTTCATCCACCCATCTTCAACAGCTTAATCTTTTTTGGGTTGGGGGGGGGGGGGCTGGAGCCTATCCCAGCATCTTTGGGCGAGAGGCAGGGTACACCCTGGACAGATTGCCAGTACATTGCAGAGCCAACATAGAGAGAGAGCGACAACCATTCACTCTCACATTCATACCTAAGGACAATTTAATAATAATAATAATAATAAGATAAGATAAGATAAGCCTTTATTAGTCCCACAACGGGGAAATTCCAGGATTGCAACAGCACAGGGATAGCAACACTCAGAGCAACAATCAGAAGGCAAGAAAAAAAAACAAGCAAGCAAGAGCAGCTAATATACATATGTACATATTACTATAAAATATATATATACACACACACACACAGACACACAGTGCAGAGCATTGTAGCTGGATGGAATAAATATATGAATATATGAACACACAGTGCAGAGCATTGTAGCTAGATGGAATAAATATGTAAATATATAAACACCCACAGTACGGAGCATTGCAGCTAGGTGGAATAAATATGCAAGTATATAAACACACACAGTGCGGAGCAATGTAGCTAGATGGAATAATATGTAGATATATAAAAACACAGTGCGGAGCATTGTAGCTAGATGGAATAAATATATAGATATATAAATATAAACACACCCAGTGCTGAGCATTGTAGCTAGATGGAATAAATATATAGATATATAAATATAAACACACCCAGTGCAGAGCATTGTAGCTAGATGGAATAAATATGTAAATATATAAACACACACAGTGCAGAGCATTGTTGCTAGGTGGGATGAAACAGCATAACCGTCTATTTAGTTATCCTACATGGTATGATTATGTGCCCATACATATTCTCACCCTCCATAGCGACCGGTATTTTCCTAGTTGTATGCCGGAGAGGACCATTGTGTAAGTCTATTGCATCTTTTGCATTCAAAAAAAAAAAAAAAAAAACTATTAGTTTGTTACGTCTTTTTGCTATCTCTGCGAGCAGCCCTGCTTAGGTTGTACAGTCTGACAGCCGTTGGTAGGAAGGACCTACGAAACCTCTCGGTTGTGCACCTGGGATGATGTAGTCTGCTGCTAAATGAGCTCCTCAGTGCATCCAGTATGTCCTGCATAGGGTGGAACTCGGACTCCAGCAGAGATGACAGTTTAGCCACCGTCCTTCTCTCTCCTATCTCCTCCATCGGATCAAGGCGCTGCCCCAGTACAGAGCTAGCTTTCTTGATCAGTTTGTTCAGTCTCTTCCTATCGACTGCGGTAATGCCACTGCCCCAGCAGACCACTCCAAAAGTGATGGCTGATGCCACCACCGTGTCATAGAATGACTTCAGCAGCGCCCCTTGTACACCAAAAGACCTGAGTCTCCTCAGCAGGAACAGCCTGCGCTGTCCCTTCTTGTAGAGTGCGTCAGTATTGTGTGACCAGTCTAGTTTATTGTTCAGATGAATACCCAGGTACTTGTAGGATGTCACCATCTCAATGTCTGTTCCCTGTATATTTACTGGTGCTGTGAGGGGCTGCCCATGCCTGCGGCAGTCCACCACCAGCTCCTTAGTTTTCCTCGCGTTGATCTGGAGGCAGTTCCGATGGCACCAGTCCACAAAGTCCTGGATAAGCCCTCTGTACTCAGCTTCATCTCCGCTGGAGATGAGACCAACGATCGCAGAGTCATCAGAGAACTTCTGTAGATGGCAATGTGTTGTGTTGTGTGAGAAGTCCGCAGTATAAAGAGTGAACAGGAAGGGAGCCAGCACCGTTCCCTGGGGGGCCCCCGTGCTACTGATGATCGTGTCGGAAACACAGTCCCGGGTTCTCACAAACTGAGGCCGGTTCGTGAGGTAGTCCAGGATCCATGATGACAGGTGCTGGTCCACCCCTGCGCGCAGCAGCTTGTCCTTCAGGATCATCGGTTGGATGGTGTTGAAAGCACTGGAGAAGTCAAAGAACATGATCCTCACCATATTCCCGGGCTTCTCCAGGTGGGACAGAGAACGGTGAAGGAGGAAGATCACCGCATCCTCCACCCCGATGCCATGCTGGTAGGCGAACTGGAGTGGATCCATCGCTGGTTCCACCAGGGGGCGGAGATGAGCAAGGAGTTCATAATAATCTAATAATCTAATCTAATCTAATAATAGATTAGATTTATCGTATATGGCACTTTACATGTCAAGTGACATCTCAAAGCGCTTACAGTGAGTCCATTACTCATTCACTCCACAGACAATGGTTGTGGTAAGCTATTACTGTCGCCACAGCTGATGCCCAGTTGATGCCAATTAACGTAACATGCATGCCTTTAGCCTGTGGGAGGAAACAAGAGTACCCGGAAAAAACCCATGCAGACACAGAGAGAACATGCAAACTCCACACAGAAGGGTCACCAGTGGCCAGTGGTGGGATCGAACCCATGACCTTCTTGCTGTGCTGCCACAGTGCTAACCACTGTATCATCATCATTTCAAGGTGGAAAAAAAACCTTATAGAATTGGTAAAACCAAAACTGCTATCTTCAGTATATACTGTACTTTATACTTTGACATAGTTTGAAATTTAGAGATTTTACAGAAAGGGACAGAAAATTCTGCTCTGTTCTGTGTCATGATGACTTCAGTGTTTCAATTTTGTGCCAGTACATTCAAACCGAACTCTGCAAAAGTAGGCATAAACCCTTCTACGTTAAATTAGTGCTCCCATTCCTTCATTCTTCCCTTGGCCTCAAATTTTTACCACTAACTTTTGAGTTAACTGTCTTGAAAGAATGAAACTCAGTAGCTGACGACAAGGACATTCTGTGCTGCTATCGCTTCCAAATGGGTGGTCCAATTTGTTCAGGCTAAGAAACAGCCTGCTCTCTGGAAGCTGTGTGAAAGAGTGTTGCTGACAGAGGGAAGTCTGGTTCTCGGGAACACAAATGAAATGTCTGCTCCTTTTCCATCATGCTATGGTTTGGCTGTACAAAAAGAAGAAAATTTCACTATTTGTGGCAAAGAGAAGTCTTCATACAAGAAAAAAAAATCCACTGCAGCACATTTTCTAAGTATTTGTTTAAAAAATTATTAAAAAGCATGATCCAGGTGATTAAGTGCACATCTTATAAAGAACAAAAACACCATCTGGGGAGGATGAATGACTATAATGGGGATTCACCATCTAATATCATCATCATCTTACAGCAAAAAACTGGGAATTCATCAAAAGAATCACACCTAAGAGACTCAAAACAAAAAGCTGAACAGAGCAATTTCCTCCTCATTCACTGTATGTGCTTATGGTTGTGTGGTTATGGCACTTATTTAAGTCTGTCTCGTCCTCTGATATTTCAAACATTACAAGCACAGCTGCAGGTGGGGAGTTTGATTTTTTTTTTAAATCAGTGACGAACTCTTCAGAAGCAGGATGTGCTCTGAATGTGACTGGTGGGAGGACCCATTCTCCTGCATAATACTCTGTCCATTAGCACCAAAACTGAGTGGGAGCTGAGAGCCCTCTCTGCTTAGCACAGGAAAACACTCCACTGGAAAAGATCCACACAGTGCCTCACTAACAGTAAGTTACCCAATTTAAGTTACGGAGGCCATTGGAGCTAGTCGCAAACTGCAAAGACTAACCAGCATACGGAGATTGCAAACTGGTGCCAGTTCTGTTTCTTAAATGTTCTAGAGCAGTGGTTTCCAATCTTTTTGTTCTCCATGGTGCAAATAAAATATGTTTAATGTGTTTTAAAGTGAGTCTATAGTATGTTTTCAGATGATTTACAACAGACGACTTATCCACCTGGGCTGATTATTGTGATTTGAACATGCACAAATATAATTTTCACAGTCTCACAGTAGACAAGGCATCATGGCCCTCCTTGATCTCTGATGGTGCATTAAGCAGTCCCTCCAGGATTTTGCGATTGTGTCAATTCATGTGAAATCACTGACTGGCCATGTCTTTTGCACGACCTTGCAACTTTGTCCAATCACCGCAACTTTCCCGCAGTTTTGGCCAATCTTTGTCAACTTCTGCCAATTTCATCAATCAAATTTATCCCCGTGTAGCGCTCAAACGCTCAGTCTCAAGGTCTGTTCAGAGTCCCTCTGAGGGGATAATGTTTGCGTTCTGTAAACTGCGTTTGTGTACAATATTCAGAGTTGTTTTTGAGCCACTGCAGCTGCTGTTCAGCTACCGTCAGGCATGCGCAGTGAAAATAAATTTAAATGTTTTAACAGCTGCAATCAAAACACGAAAAAAGAGCTCAGTGGCAGAGTTTTTTTTAATTTTTTTACTTTTAGTAATCTGTGAATTAAATGTCTTAGACATACAGTATATTTACCATAAAGTAACAAACAATTTTCCCGAGCCCCAAACCACATCTCTAGCACCTGCTGTCACAAGCTACGGAAAAACACAAAGCAACGAAACAGGTAGGAATATAATTTACTGTTTCGGTGTTCAGGGTGAAAAATTGACAGACGAGCCACTTCACAGTAGAAGAATGCACAGCGTGTATTTCGAGGTTACATGAAAAACATGTTTTAATAGCAAAACACATGCACATCTGTTTACCCTCACCAATACTTCCCCATCTAGGATGGCAGGAGTTTCCTGGTGCATGTGCAGTTCACTGAAACCACTGCATTGTTATACGTGCGGTCACTTTATGGGGCCTGCATGCACTTGGTCAGTGCTCACCCTCTGCGTAGGGTTTGCGCACGAATGCGTCCACTGAGCTCGCTCACGTACCAGCGCGTTTTTGCCACTGTGAATTGGACTTAACCAATCAAATGCGTCGCTGCACTGTGCTCACTTCTGTGTCTACAGTGCGTATTAACGGAACACGTCAGCAAAAAACAGTGTGTGAGAGAAAAAAAGAAAAAAAAACAAAACACTGACCTACAAGGTTTCCCCACACCGCCCCTTCCCCTGTCTCCCCCGCTGGTGGACATCTCGCCACTTCAACATTCTGACCGCGTGTACGAAGTGCTGGGCTTGTGCTGAAAACGTCTGCCTGCCTGAAAATCACCCCGTTGTGGGAGTGTGCGTAAGGAAAGACGCATAAAACCTCAAACAAATGAGCAAATTTAACGCTACAGCCGGTGTTTGAACATTTTATACATCTTTAGAGATAAAATAATTACTACATCTTGTCAATGAGCTTTAAAGCGGTGAATCTCTGGTCTGGACACGGACCAACACACGCCCCCCACCCCCCCTTCCCCAGCAGGACTCCCGGTAAATGAAAGCTGAGTATCCGATGAAACAGGTGTGTGTCAAGACACGCAGCAGATAGACAGACAGGTAGGAGTTAGTCATGGAAAGAGAGAACATTGTCTGCTTTTTTTTTTCTTTTTTTTTTCTTTCAGAAAAACACAGACTCCGATAGACAATACAGAGCAACAGAATAAATTATTTTTTTCTCTGTGCTTGGTACAGAGTGGGTGGGGACTGCTGTGGTTAGGGAGTTTTCAAGGTGCTGCCAATAATTTCCAAATCTATACTCTTTTAATATGCATTCAATGCAATTTAGCTGTTGTAATGGATATTGTGTTAAAGCCTGTATTTGCTGTTGCACAAGAGTTTTTCTGTATACAGTGGTGTGAAAAAGTCCTAGTTAGTGCCCCAATCCCGATTTCTCATTTTTCTGTATGTTTGTCACACTTAAATGTTTCAGATCATCAAGCAAATTTAAATATTTGACAAAGATACTTTTGCTCAGTCTCTTTCTTATGGTGGAGTCATGAACCTTAACTGAGGCAAGTGAGGCCTGCAGTTCTTTGGATGTTGTTGTGGGGTCTTTTGTGACCTGTTGGATGAGTTGTCGTTGCACTCTTGGGGTAATTTTGGTCAGCCAGCCACTCCTGGGGAGGTTCACCACTGTTCCATGTTTTTGCCATTTGTGAATAATGGCTCTCACTGTGGTTTGCTGGAGTTGCAAAGCTTTAGAAATGGCTTTATAACGTTTTCCAAACTGACAGATCTCAATTACTTTGTTTCTCATTTGTTCCTGAATTTCTTCGGCTCACAGCATGATGTCTAGCTTTTGAGGATATTTTGTTGTACTTCACTTTGTCAGGCAGGTCCTATTTAAGTGATAACAGGTGTGGCAGTAATCAGGCCTGGGTGTGGCTACAGTAATTGAACTCAGCTTTCCAAAGATGTGATAAACCACAGTTAATTTATGTTTTAACGGGGGGGGGGGGGGGGGGCAATCACTTTTTCACACAGGGCCATGTAGGTTTGGATTTTTTCCCCCTTAATAATAATAAACACCTTCATTTAAAAACTGCATTTTGTGTTTACTTGTGTCATTTTTGTCTAATATTTAAATTTGTTTCATGATCTGAAATATTTACGTAAGTGTGACAAACATACAAAAAAATGAGAAATCAAGAAGGGGGCAAGCACTTTTTCAAACCACTGTACCAGAAGTTTCTGCTTAATTTACAAATCACTGTTTAATAGGAAATTTTTGGCAATCTTGTGCTTTTCTTGTGGTGTTATATAGAATATCATTGCAGTAAACTATGGAAAAAAGCATCTGCTTTAAAATTTGTAATTCTTCCCACAACTTTTAGTGCAAAAAAACCTCTCAAAACATTGCAACTTTTATCGCAACTTTTAAAAAAAAAGCTCACGTGAATTCATGCTTTTTGGGCCGCAACAATCAGAAAAATATCCTGCAAAATCCTGGAGGGACTGATTAAGACCAAATTTGTGTTGCCCTACTTGAGGTAAATGCAGCCACCAGAGTTGAGATCAACAAGTGAAAACTCACCCTGCAAAGGAATGGGGTTACCTTGATGACCAAGCATCAAGCAAATTTTTTTGCCCGAGTTCAGCAAAATCAAACCCACATGGATGTAAATTCAAGTTATATTTACATTGCTTGGAGCAAATTTGTGTGAATTTGTGTCTTTCCTTTGACTCTGTATGTAATCACACTGTTAAAACTAGAAAAGCACTCGGAGAGCGCAGACAGCCAAGCGCCACAGTTCTCCTTCCCCCATTCTATTACGCTGAGCACCAAGCTAGAAGGCAAGAAGTACCATGTTTATATAGTCTTTGGTATGACCCGGCCAGGACTTGAACCCCCAACTTCCCAGTTGTGGGGCAGATGCTCTATCAACTAGGCCACCACTCTGGTGGTGGCCACATTAATAGGTCACATTAATGGTGAAAAAAGTCTTGAAATGATTTATCTCATTCTTTTTTAGATCACAAAAACCTGGCATTTTAACAGCGAGACGGTATCTGGTTTAGATCAGTATTGGCCGATCCTCAAAGTCACACTATCAGACTTGAAAAAGTGGTATTGGCTCATCCCTAGTCTGTATGGACTATGAACCCGGTCCCCAGGTTGAGAACCATTGTTCTTAAGAGGGTATACTCATGTGATTTTAAAAAAAAAAGAAAAAAAAAAAAAGAAAAGATCAAATGGAGGGAAAATCCAGCCAGGCGTTCATTGACAGAGTAGCTCATTCCGGCCTGACAAAATCACCCGGAGTACTCAGATCTCCTGACCGTTGACCTGGAGCATAACCTGGATTCAGACCTGCCTGAGGATCATTGCGAGTTTGGTGAGCATCGAGGCAATTTCTTAAGAGGAGTAGCGATGAAATGTGGACAGACAGATGCTGTATTAACTCCTTTTGACTTCACTGGAATGACCTAAAAACTACATACAACATTTATCCATGACAGTACTACAGCCAACCCATGATGAGAAAAGGATTCCTCTGTATTCCAGCTCAAACCCTGTTTCACTATCTTTCACTTTATGTGTGCTTGTTCTCTGCTGACACATCCCTACAATAAAGTATGCAGTGTGTCACCCTCACTCTGGACAAAACTTATACACATGGACAAAATTGTTGGTACCCCTCTGTTAATGAAAGAAAAACCCACAATGGTCACAGAAATAACTTGAATCTGACAAAAGTGGTAATAAATAAAAATTCTATGAAAATTAACCAATGAAAATCAGAAAGTGCTTTTGAATTGTGGTTCAACAGAATTACTTTAAAAAACAAACTCATGAAACAGGCCTGGACAAAAATGATGGTACCCTAGAAAAGATTGAAAATAATGTGACCATAGGGACATGTTCAACCAAGATGTGTCCTCTAATTAACATCACAGGTGTCTACAAACTTGTAATCAGTCAGTCGGCCTATTTAAAGGGTGACAAGTAGTCAATGTGCTGTTTGGTGACATGGTGTGTACCATACTAAACATGGACCAGAGGAAGCAAAGGAGAGAGTTGTCTCAGGAGATTAGAAAGAAAATTATAGACAAGCATGTTAAAGGTAAAGGCAATAAGGGACTTCCGGGAAGATGGCGGAGAGACATAACGCTTAAACAGAGAGCTCTCCCTAGCCGGATTAAAAATCATCGGTAAATGGCCAACTCGACATAAGCGGATCAATAAACTAAGGGATGAAAACACGAAGGAGCCGGGCACAAGGACAAAAGCAGAGTAAAATTAAAGAATTCCTCTTCAACAACGCAGGAGAAACCGCTGAACACGGGGCCCAAAAACACGAGGTGACCGCAGCAGAGAAAATGGAAGACACACTCGATACCATGAACACTGGCATCGCCAGTTTGGGTAAAGAGTTGAGAGACTTCAAACGGCAGCTACAACAGGATTTAGCGGCTCTTAAGGAGGAGCTGAAAAAAGAGATTAAGGAAGAAATTATGGGCCTCCGAAGAGAAATGGAGCGCAAGCTAGCAGAAAACATGGAGGAGCTGCGCTCCCAGCGGGCGTGTATGACAGAAGCGCAGGCCCGAATATCAGAGCTGGAAGATTGGAATAGCGAGGCAAGCGAACAGCTGCAGACCCTGACAGCACAAATGCAGAGGATGCAGGAGAAAGTAACCGACTTGGAGAGCAGGTCCAGACGGGGCAATATACGCATCTTCGGGATCCCGGAGGGCATTGAAGGCAACTCGATGACGAAATTCATGGATCAGTTCTTAAAAAAAGAGCTGGAACTGCCCAGCGAAGCGGATCTGCAGATTCAACGAGCGCACAGAGCCTCGGCACAGAACCCGAACCCACGCTCTACACCCAGGTCAGTTGTGGTAAACTTTCAGAAATATGATGTAAAGGAAAGAATCCTGACACGAGCGTGGAAAAAAAAGATACGAATCGGCGACAAGCACATATTCTTTGATCATGACTACCCGGCGGAAATTGTGCAGCAGCGGAAGAAATATGCCAACATTAAAAAAACGCTGAAAGAAAAAAAAATTAGATTCCAAACGCCGCTAACGAAGATGAGGATTCATTGGGAGAACGGCGTAAGAACCTACAACACAGCCAGAGAGGCAGCGCAGGACATGATGGAGCGGGGCCTTGAGGTGTACGTGCCGGAGGAAACGGTAGGAGCAGCGGAGGCCCTGAACGCATCACGACAGCCGGAGTGGAGGCGAGTGAATGGCAAAAGACGGGGGGAGACGTGGCGCAGCGGGCCCAGGAAAGACTACAAGGCTTTCAACTGAAAGCCTAGATTATAACAAAGATTAAGAAAGACACAGAAGAAATGAAGGCCAAGAAGACAAGGTAAAAGAGAAACAGACGGCTAGGAGAGGTTTAAGTGATATTTGTTGGACATTTCTAGACTAATGACTATTTCTTGGATAGTAAATACAGGTCTAGGGAGGGCCCTACACTCGGTGAGGACAATCCCTCCACCCACCAACAGGGACCAGTGGGCAGAAGAAAGGCCCAAAGTACGGAGGTCGAGATTTTTTAATGTGTTTTTATATAAATATGTGTTATTTTTGTTGTTAAAGGGGCTAGGAGCACAAGTTAAAAAAATGGAAAAACATGATTATGGGTAAAAATCTTAAGATAATGACACTAAACGTGAATGGTCTGAACTCACCTGTTAAAAGGGAAAGAATAATAAGAAAATTCAAGAAAGAAAAAGCCGAAATTATATTTATGCAAGAGACACATTTGAGCAAGACAGAACATGTGAAACTAAAGAGATTTGGCTATAAGAACTCCTACTACAGTTCATTTAAGGGAGGAACTAAAAGGGGGGTTATGATACTAATCTCAAATAAAATACAATTTGAATGTGAACAGGAAATCCAGGATAAAGAAGGCAGGTATGTAATAATAAAGGGTAGCATAGATGGAATGCAGATCACATTAGTGAACATCTATGCCCCACCAGAAAGTGACAAGGGTTTTTTTCAACATCTGTTTGATCTCATAGCAACACACAGTGAAGGAGTCCTAATTTGTGGAGGAGACTTAAATGCTGTCATGGATCATGAAATTGATACAAGTGTTAAGAAGACAAAAAAACATGTAACAAAATTCATAAGAACCTCACTGGCAGAAATGGGTATGGTAGACATTTGGAGGGACCTGCACCCACTCGAAAAAGACTATACACATTATTCAGCAGTCCATAAAGTACACTCTAGAATAGATTACTTCCTTATGAATGAAGATGACAGACACAGGGTGAGAAATTGTTGGATTGGAGGGGCAGAAATATCAGATCATAATCCTATATACATGGAAATAAATTTAAACAATAGAAAACGACAAACAACATGGAAACTTAATGTAGGACTGTTAAATGATGATAAAATGAAAGAAAGAATAAAAGTAAACATAAATGAATATATCCAAGAGAATGACAATGAAGAAGTGGACCCAACAATACTATGGGATGCACTAAAAGCCGTGTTAAGAGGTAAATTAATTGTTGAAACAGGAAAAGCAAATAAGACTAAACTGGAAGCGTATGAACAAAGATGTGAGAGACTGAGGGAATTAGAACATAAACATCAAAGCACAAATGACCCAAAAATATAAGAAATTAAAGAAGAAAAAATAAAGATAAAAGAAACACAAATGGATGAAATTGAAAGGAAAAATAGATATCTAAAGCAAAAATATTATGAAACGGGACCAAAAGCCACAAAACTGCTGGCAAAACGGTTAAGAAAACAACAAACAATGAATAATGTATATAAGATTAAAGACCCCACCACAAATAAAACCACAGTTAACCCAGAAAACATCGAAGAAATATTCCATAATTTCTACCAAGAACTATACTCGCAACCTGAAGAAACAAATACTAAAGATATTAAAAAATTTCTATGCACATTGGACTTGCCATCAATAGGAAATCAACAAAATGAAAAGCTAACAGCAGAAATAACAACACAAGAGATTAGAGATGTGATTAAGTCACTTAAAAAGGGTAAATCACCAGGTAGTGATGGATACCCCTCTGAGTTTTATAAACTGTTTATAGAAGAACTCATGCCACAGCTTCTAAAGTCATTTAATTGGACGTTGAACAACAACAAAATACCTCCATCATGGAACGAAGCCATTATTTCAGTCATTTTAAAGCCAGGGAAAGATAGAGAACAATGCGGAAACTATAGGCCAATCTCTTTATTAAATGTGGATTATAAAATATATACAACAATTATATGTAAACGAATAAAGACATTCTTGACGGAATTGATAGAAGATGATCAAACTGGTTTCATAGAGGGACGCCAAACACATGACAATATCAGGAGAACAATACATATAATTAATCAAATACATAAAGAAAAGAAAAGCGCAGTAATAATGAGTTTAGACGCAGGAAAAGCATTTGACAGGGTTAACTGGAAATTCCTATATAGTGTGCTGGAACGCTTTGGATTTAACGAAAAATCAGTACAATGCATAAGGACACTGTATCAAGAACCTGTGGCAAGAATCAAGATAAACGGTAGCTTAACAGACAAAGTAAATATACAAAGATCAACTAGGCAGGGATGCTGCTTATCGCCCACCTTGTTTGCTCTGTTCATAGAGCCACTGGCTCAAGCGATACGACAAAATAAGAAATTAAAAGGTGTAACAATAAAGGGGGCGGAACACAAGATTGGGCTATTTGCAGACGATATTATAGTTTACCTTGAACAACCAGATGAATCAATAATGGAAATGATGAACTTGATAGAAAATTTTGGAAAATTATCAGGATACAAGATAAACATAACAAAAACACAAATACTGACATTCCACTATAACCCTCTAAACCAGATAACTGATAAGATCAAACTAAACTGGAAACAAAAAGAAATAAAATACCTTGGAGTGAACATACCTAAAGATCTAAGCAAAATCTATAAAGCAAACTATGATAGGTTGGAACAAGAAATAAAAAAAGATATTGATAGATGGTCAATCTTAAATATGGATCTGAATTCAAAAATTGAGACAGTCAAAATCAGCATACAACCTAGATTACTTTACCTCTTCCAGGCTATACCAACAGAGATTCCAGATGCCCAATTCTCAAAGTGGGACAGGATGATATCGAGATTTGTTTGGGGAGGTAAAAAACCAAGAGTGAAATATAAAACTCTCCAGTTACCAAAAGAGAAAGGAGGCATGGGCCTACCGAGTCTAAAGGAATATTACTACTCAGCACAAATAAGATATATCATATGTTGGTGCGACGAGGGATATGAGGCAAAATGGAAAGAAATGGAAAAGGAAATTGAGGGACTCCCAGTACAAAGCATAATAGGAGATAAAGATGCATATAAGCAAATCAAACAAATAGACCCAATCACTAAATTTACTTTAGAACTGTGGTATAAAATAGTACAAAAGTATAATATAAAGGAAGACATAAAACTATTGAAATGGGTAGCATTTGACAGTCAGTTTGAACCGGCAAAACAAGATAGGGGATACAAAAATCTGGTGAACAAGGGAATCACAGCATGGGGCAATATCGGAAAAAAAGATCTCGGGAGCTTTGTAAACATCAGGAGAAAATTTAAACTAGAAAGATCGGAATTCTTCAGATATCTGCAGATGAGAGACTATTATATGAAGAAGATTAGGCATAACCTCCAAACAGATGTGAGCGAGATTATACAATTCATTTTAAGCTCATATACAGGAAATAAAACAAGAATTATTTCAAAGCTATATCAGAAACTTATGGCAAACAATCATTCAAGTAACTATATAAAGGAGAAATGGGAGAAAGAGCTCAATTTAAACATAACAGAAGAAAGCTGGCAGGAAATATGGAAAACACAACACACGTCAACAAATTCAAGAACATGGAGGGAATTTGGATGGAAAAACCTGATTCGCTTTTTCATTACACCACAGATTCAAGGAAAGTATACAAATACCCAATCTATATGCTGGAGGGGATGTGGGGCTCAAAATGCAGACCACTCGCATATGTTTTGGAAATGCTGCAAAATCTCATCATTCTGGAAATCTATACATGTGACAATACAGAGGATATTAGGATATAATATACCAATGAACTGTAACTTGATGTACCTATGTGATCTTAAAAGAGACAATGTTATACAGGCTGAGGACAGATATCTAGTTAAAATCTTGTTGATTGCATGTAAAAAAACAATCACAAAAAAATGGCGATCAGAAGTTCTTCCTGACCAAGAGCAATGGACTGACATTATTGAGGACATACGTATGATGGAAAAACTAACATATCGACAAAGAATGCAAGAAGGACTATGGGAAAAAAAATGGCGGAAATGGACACACTACAAAGTTCAACAACGAGACAGATATTGAAAGAATAACCAAAGACGCTGGAAAAACCAGAAGAATTAAGAGATGGAAACTAAAAACTTGATGCTCCAACATTTGTCCCCCCCCCCTTTTTTTTTTTTTTCTCCTTTTTCTTTTTTACTCTAGCCCCTTTGTTTTTTTTAAATGTAGACTGTGATCTGAATGCAATATATATAATGAAAAATGAATAAAAATCTTAAGTTACAAAAAAAAGGTAAAGGCAATAAGACCCTCTCCAAGCAGCTTGATGTTCCTGTGACTACAGTTGCACATATTATTCAGAAATTTAAGATCCACGGGACTGTAGCCAACCTCCCTGGACGTGGCCGCAGGAGGAAACTTGATGAAAAATGGAAGAGACGGATAATACGAATGGTAACAAAAGAGCCCAGAACAACCTCTAAACACATTCAAGGTGAACTCCAAGGTCAAGGTACATCAGTGTCAGATCGCACCATCCATCGTTGTTTGAGCCAAAGTGGACTCAATAGGAGACAACCAAGGAGGAAAACAAATCATAAAACAGCCAGACTGGAATTTGCCAAACTGCATGTTGACAAGCCACAAAGCTTCCGGGAGAATGTCCTATGGACAGACGAGACAAAACTGGAACTTTTTGGCAAGGCACATCGGCTCTATGTTCACAGACGCAAAAATGAAGCATACCAAGAAAAGAACACTGTCCCTACTGTGAAACATGGAGGAGGTTCTGTTATGTTCTGGGGCTGCTTTGCTGCATCTGGCACAGGGTGTCTTGAATCTGTGCAGGGTACAATGAAATCTCAAGATAATCAAGGTATTCTAGAGAGAAATGTGCTGCCCAGTGTCAGACAGCTTGGTCTCAGTCGCAGGCCATGGGTCTTGCAACAGGATAATGACCCAAAACACACAACTAAAAACACCCAGGAATGGCTAAGAGCAAAACATTGGACTATTCTAAAGTGACCTTCTATGAGCCCTAATCTAAACCCTATTGAACATCTGTGGAAGAAGCTGAAACATGCCGTCTGGAGAAGGCACCCTTCAAACCTGAGACAATTGGAGCAGTTTGTTCATGAGGAGTGGGCCAGAATACCTGCTGAGAGGTGCAGAAGTCTCATTGACAGTTACAGAAATCGTTTGATTGCAGTGATTGCCTCAAAAGGTTGTGCAAAAAAATATTAAGTTAAGGGTACCATCATTTTTTTCCAGGCCTGTTTCATGAGTTTGTGTTTTAAAATAATTCTGTTGAACCACAATTCAAAAGCATCGTCTGATTTTCATTGGTTAATTTTCATAGAATTTTTATTTATTACCACTTTTGTCAGATTCAAGTTATTTCTGTGACCATTGTGGGTTTTTCTTTCATTAACAGAGGGGTACCAACAATTTTGTCCACGTGTGTATAAATGCCAAAGGCACACTACCCTGTTCTTATGACATATTTCCTTGATAAAAAGGTTTACCAGTTTCACAGTAAAACCAACAGTGTCCTTATAATCCCAGTAAAGAATTATTGCTACCAAGCTTACTAACAGGTCTATGCTTTGAGTGGTGGGCATGTCTGACACATTTGCCATATGAAAAGGGGAAATAAACACTACTACCACTGAGAATTTGGCTTGTTTGAGATAGCTATGCCAGTTGTTAAAATGTGTGCTAGAGAGGGAATTTCATGCAGTTAATGTGGAAATGTCATTTGAAACAATCTTGTTTATGCTGTTGGAAGACTGTTATTTACGGTTTGTACATGAGAAAAAGTTAATGCTTTGTTGATTAGCAGCTAACCCTCCATTTGCTTAGCCCACCTTAGCTTCCTTAAGCCCCTTTTAGGTAGTAGTTCAGGGAGAGGACTGAGCTCAGGGATCAAAGAGAGTACAGAAACAGGGACAGAAGATGAATTGAGGATAGGAGAGCCAATACGGACGAGAGCACAGATCCAGACAAGAGGCCAACCCAAAGGCTTTTGCAGGGACTGACATGCTCAATGAAAGCTAGTAGCTAACATTAACATTTCACTAGAGCAGGGATCTCGTGAAATGTTGATGTTGCCAAACCAGTTGAGGTGGTTTGGGCCTCTGATTAGGATGCCTCCTGGACGCCTCCCACTTGAGGTGTTTCAGGCACGTCCCACTGGGAGGAGACCCCGGGGCTGACCCAGAACACGCTGGAGAGACTACGTCTCCCAGCTGGTCTGGGAATGTCTTGGTATCCTCTCTGAAGAGCTGGAGCAGGTGGCTGGGGAGAGGGAAGTCTGGGCTTCTCTGCTTGAGCTGCTGCCTCCGTGACTCGGACCTCCGGAAAAGTGGTAGAAAATGGATAGATGGATAGAGCAGGGATCTCAAACTCATTCTATGGAGGTGCTACGGCCCTGCACATTTTACCTCTACCCACCTCTACCCTGTGTCTTCAACAGGTGATTTCACTGAATTTTTTCTGTTTTCTGGAATTTAAGTGACGTCAATGGATGCGCTCTATGGAGAGTTGTTTTCTTTGATATAAACCCAATTTACATTCAGACATTGCAAAGGATATAACCACTCACTGCCAGTCAAACAGCAAGGTGGATTTTTAGTGTTATTACTTCAATTATTAGAATGAGTCTGTGTATGCCGACAGGTGGGCAGCAATATCCTTCAGACTCTCAGTGACGTAAAACCTCGCTCCACTCAACACGTTTTCATTTCCTTCAAAAAAGAAATGAAAAGAAAGAAAAAAAAAAATCAGGTCAGGGACCGTTCTTAAAACTTCAACTAAAGGTTTATATATGTGGGTGGAGTGTGTTCATGTGAATGAAAGAAACACTAAACACCCAATTCCAATCCCTGCACATCCCTGCTACTGTACAAAAGACAGACACGCAGCTTGTATGAAAGATGCCAACAAATGAGGAGCAATCTCCTGCTACCTGGCTGTGAGTTTTCAATAAATGTGCTGAGGAACAAAGGGAAGACTAGCAGGGAATTCCCAGGGTTGGTAAAGCACAGAGCAGAGATACTGATTGGTTTTGAGACAGTGTGGCCAAGTGAAGGCCTTCAGAAAAACTGCGACTTAATTTCTAAAATCACTGACTTGGATTTAAAAAATATACCACCACTAAAAACTATTTTTCCACAGCAGGAACGAGTACCAGGGATTATCCAGTGACAGTTCCTATTTTATGCACATTCCCTTTGAGAGTTCAAGATTTTACACATGAAAATCCTTTGTCAGGAAGCGCTTTTGCTCCCACTCACCACGGAGACTCTTGAAAAGTATCCGCCTCTTCTGATGACTGTGTGTCTGTGATTGGCATCTCAGTCACAAGCCTCTCAATCATAACATGTATTGTTGCAGTTGCTTATCAGAAGTTACCAAGTCCTCATTTAGAGCTAAATCAATATACAAACGCAGAGCTGTGATAATGCTTTCCTCCATCTCATGTTACATCATGTCACTTTGGCACGCTCCTGTTCTTAAGTAATCAACTAGCTCTTCATCTAAAAGGGAACGCAAAAAGACAAAAGGCCCCCCAAGCACAGCGCCTGAAAAAGCTCCTCTCTTGTCAGCTTTACTAAAAAGTTTCCAGTATAGCATGTTGGAACTAGGCTGTCAATGACTGAGTAGCTCATTCCAGCCTGATGAAATCACCCCGAGTGCGCTCAGATCTCCCGATCATTGACTTTGACCTTAAGTACAACCTGGATGCAGACAAATTGAGGATCATTGTGTGTAAGTTTGTTGAGAATTAGGACAACTGCCTAGGAGGAGTAACAATTCTCCTAAAATAATATAACCGCTGAGATCTCCTGACCGTTGACCCTGACCTTGAGCACAACTTGGCTGTAGACATACCTGAGGAGCCTTGTGAGTGAGTTTGGTGACCACTTGGGCAATTGCCTAGGAGGAGTAGCAATTTCCATAAAATAATCAAGTGCCCAAATCTCCAGATCTTTGACAATGACATTGAGCACAACCCAGATGCAGACCACATGAGGGTCAATGTGTGAGTTTGGCGAGCATCAAGGCAACTGCCTAGAAGAAGTAGTGATTCCGATGAAATGTGGACGGACGGACATCATGTCATTGCATTAGCTCCTTTCGACTTTGCCGGAATGAGCAAAAAATTTATATTATTTCCTTGCTTTGTAATGCCTGTCATAACATACAACAAAAATATTAAACAATAGAAACAAAATAAATGTTAACTCTATGCACATAGCAATTAGACTTTGATATCAACATCCATTTGACACTATAA
Source organism: Pholidichthys leucotaenia (assembly GCA_020510985.1). Classification (NCBI taxonomy): domain Eukaryota; kingdom Metazoa; phylum Chordata; class Actinopteri; order Cichliformes; family Pholidichthyidae; genus Pholidichthys; species Pholidichthys leucotaenia. The sequence continues at coordinate 349,747,272 of CM035839.1, forward strand.
CCTAAAATCTATTTCAGACATTTCCCTTGCTATGAAGTAACTTTGTTTATAGTTTTACTGTTAAATAAATGTTTTAATTTCCCCATGTTATTCTACTCATGTTTAATTCATCATCAAAAATTGTTTCATAGATTGACCCCTCTTACTGATAAACATTTGTTAATAGATGTTCTAACCTGTTGATGGAGATTCTCAGTCATCCAGGGGGGTACATTTACTGTATGGAAGCTCAGTCAAGTCAAGCGGATTCAAGTATTTAACTTCTGAAACGTTTCACCATGTTCCTGTTATTTTTTTTTTAAACATTTTTAAAAAAACATATATTACATTAAGGTCATATTTATATTCTCTCTCCTTCTAAAACACAAACCTGAACATACATCAGCTTGACAAAAAACTACCTGTGATGACAGAAACAATCCTTATGAAAAATGTGTTTGAGGAGTATTTTAGTTTTCAATTTGGCAAAGTACCATGCAATAATAGGGGAGGCAGGGCTTATCATGTTACTGCTGCCAGCCACCAGAAGGCAATAGAGATGTGACCTTCACTTTTGGAGAGGTCTCATGTCTTCCATCATTGTGGTCTATGGCAGGGGTCTGCAACCTTTGCCAACCAAAGCACCATTTTGTCTGTATCTGATTAAAATAGAAGTGGCTGAGGGCCACAACGGCAATTTAACCTTTAAAATAAAGATTATGCTGCTTATAAAGATTTTTATATACATACATACCTCTGAAAATTATGTGGCATTAATGAATTCATACTACAACAGTGGAAAAAAAACTGTCAAGTTATATATAAATTCATTTATGAAATAAAAGTATTAGAAATATATTACAAATTATTTTGTGCTGAAAAATAAATTTCTGAATATCTGACCATGAGTTTTGTAGTTTTTTAATTATCAGCACATTCATAAATTGTTTAAATCTGAAAAATAATATCCATCTTCTACTTTCAACAGTGATCACACATCTTTAGTTCCTGATATTTTAATAAATTAGAGACTAAAGTTTTATTTAGAAAAAGCTACTTTTCATCCTTTTTATGTTTCCTCATAATGCTCCTTATTCAAATGTATTAATATAACATAAATCTGTATTCTTCACCTGTTCTCCAGACTCACAATTTGACAACTAGTGGACTGATTGTCTGATAATTGGTTGTTTGATATTCTTCTTTATTTTGGAATAACTAACTAACTAACTAACCTGCACTTATATAGCGCTTTTCTAGTCACAAAGACCACTCAAAGCGCTTTCATTAATACTAACCCTCTATTCTAAGGGCCTATAGGAAACAGATATCTAGGGACAATTTAGAACAGCCAATTAACCTAACATGCATGTTTTTGGCATGTGGGAGGAAACCGGAGAAATCCCGGAGTAAACCCACGCAACACGGGGAGAACATGCAAACTCCACACAGATCACTGTTGGTCGGGGGCTGGGATCGAACCCACGATCCCACGATCCCCACAATCCCCCGGCCAAGGGTAAACTGTGCTGCCGCAGTGCTAACCACTGCGCCACCGTGCAGCCCCAACAAAAAGAATTCTAAACAACTTTGTAAATAAATTAACCTTAAAAATCATTTGGTGCAAATTAAGCCAATTAGAAATAATTACAACAGAGTGGAAAAAAAATGTTTAAAAATACCTTCTTCTGCTGAGCCAAATTATTGGGTATAATTTTAAGTCAAAGTCAAAAGTCAAAGTGCCTTTATTGTCATTCCATTGCTAAAAAACAATACAACGAAACTGAGATACTGCTCCCTAAAACAAACTATCACACTCACAGTTCACTCATGCATTTAACATTCTCATAATTACAACACTAAACAATGCTTAAAACAATACTACCTAAAAAGTTAAATACAATATGTACATAGTAATAATAAAAACATACTGAGCGATAAATAAATAAGACCAGCTTACTATATATACAAGGTTATTGCCACAAAATAACCTAAAATAACATCAGCAGTCTGTACGTGTTACATAAATCCGTTCAAACTACGTACTGCTGTTGGGAAAAAACTATGATTAAACCTGGTAGTCCGGGTTTTATGGGATCTGTACCGCTTTCCTGAGGGGAGCAAGTGAAAGAAATCATGACCTGGATGAGTGCAGTCCTTAATAATGGCAGTAGCTCTGTTGAGGTACCAAGACCTGGAAATCTCTTCCAGAGAAGGGGGAGAACAGCCAGTGATTTTTTGTGCAGTCTCAATCACTCTCTGCAAGGCTTTGCGGTCTGTGGCTGAACAGCCCTCATACCAAACCGTGATGCCATATGACAAAATGCTCTCAATAGCAGAGCGATAAAATAAAACCAGCAACCGTGCATTCAGGCCATTCCTCTTGACCATTCTGAAAACTGAATCGCTGTAGAAGGCTTTTATTTTTATGTAACTCAGGATGTATTGAGCTGTGACGGTGAAAATAAATTTACTTCAAATAAATTTAATTCAGTCATGTCTGATGAATCCAGCATTTATAGCGCAGGCCACTATAAGGTTATTGAGCAGAAGTTCAAGGATTGTTTCTCATTTTTAAGGATAATTAAGGTGTTGATTTTAGATAATCACATTTAAGACTTTTTATGGACCTGTAGATGCTAATGAGGTGGCTGTTTTTTGTTGCTTGTGTTCTCATGGAGAAATTCTCACCACAACAACCTACATACATGAACACAAATTAATCTGTCCACACAGAATTAGGCTCTCCATTTTCCTCTGTGATTTTACTTTCTCTGGATCTGTTCATGTCTTACCAAGAGTGGTAGGAAGCAGCTGCTGTCTGTGCTCTCTCTCCACATGCACTGAGGAGAGGCTGAGCGGCTCTCTGTGCAGCCGCAGTCAGGTGTGACACAGTCACGCATGGTTGACAACATAATAAATAATTTAAAGAATATATATTTTACATTCATAAAAGTTTGCGTGTCCATTGACAAATGTATCCAATTGCAATAAACAATAATTTAAAAATAAAATAATTAAAATGAGCTTCATTAATTTCCATGTGTTTTGAGATATAACTGCAGGGAGCCACAGCATGGGGGCTGAAGGGCCGCAGGTTGCCAACTCCTGGTCTATGGCATTATATCCATAGTCTCAGCTTCACCCTTCCAACAAACTTCATTTCATGACAGTAATATTTGGGTAATCCTGATAGCAGATAAACAGATGGCACTCACATTTATTATTTAATAAACCTGTTTAAAAAAAAATCAAAACATTTTAACAATTCAACCTCTTCATGAATAAACAAGGTGTTTACTATAAATAACTCAAGATAGACAAGACAGATACATAATTGATGATGCCACCAAATGACAATATGAGTGAAGAGAGACCACAAACATACACCTATTATCCACCTATCAGAAAGCAAATGCCTTCTGAGCTGATGCTCTGTCCATACAGATCCCAGAGAAAACCAGCTGCCTGTTTGTTTATACCAGTCAGCATCTGCTACACAAACCCTTCCACCCAACCATCTCTGACGTAGTTTCCCCCCTTCACACCCACCCACACAGATAGTGACGTCCTGTTTTTATGTTATGCCTCAGTGGAAAACAGTGAAGCAGTCTAAACGAACCAGGCATGTTTGTTTTACTTCTTGGAGAGGAACAAACAGCTGGGAAAAAAAAGGGTTTGCAAGTTGGAGTTCATTTACATAACTAAATGGTCATACTAAAATCTAATTATTTACTAAATTAGGACCTTATGGGTCTCCACTTATTTCAAGAGAACATAATTCATACAAAAAGCTGACAAATGCTTATTCCCCCCACAACTTAAAAAAAAAAAAACCTCTGAGGCTAAAGATTTTCATTCGTTTAGTTCTTCCAACACTTCTCAGGTGGTTTAAAGATGGAATAATGTGTACTGAGCCAATGGCAGGAGGTGTTTACACACAAGTGGTTTATTAAAGTCACTGCAGAATCTCGAGGCAGCACTGTGAATGTTTAATGGATGTGTCAAAGACATGAAATGTAACTGTGTGGTATTAGGTTAAGCCCATTGTGTTTGTCTATTGAAAGGGTTACGAAAAGTTAAGAGTGCCAAAATAATAATTCTATAGGTAATCTCCCATTATGCCCAACACATATTTTATACATATTCTGTTTGCATTCTTATGAACAAATATGTTGTGTTAAACTCTGATAAACAGGAATTAGGCAGAGCTATAGAGCCCTCTTTCTTCTCTCTCTCTCTCTCTCTCTCTCTCTCTCTCTCACTTCTTTTAGTCAGGTCTATTACATTAATTACACACCCGAACCAACACTCACACACACTTTTTATAGTACATTTTAGGAGATAGATAACGTGAATAGCGGATGGCCTGTTCACATCAGAGTAAAACTGGCCAATCAGACTGTTGCGTACAAGCCCATCCTATTGTACGGGGTTGGTCTAACCAACCCAAGAAGATGAATGTAAGTTGCACCCGGAAGTCGAGGTCAGTCTGGCGATGCTCCAGAGGGAGCTGCGTCACGCTAAACCCAGCGCTGCTTGTTTTACATGCGACCTCTGAATAAATGTTGCATCTTTGAATTGAAGAATTCTCCAGCTTATTCTTGGATCTTTCAATCAAAGAATCGGGATTTTAACACTATACTTGGGACTTAGATGTAGTTCAGATCACATTTTATGATCAATTAATGCAGAAAACCAGGCCAAAGGTTTCACATAGTTTTCTTCTTGCAAATGTATGCTCTGTTCCTGTACCACGTCTGCCACTCTTTTTGCTCAAAAAATGCAGACAAGGTTTGTTTTCTGGAGAAGGTGCTAGACAGACCAAGTAAACTAGGTTCGCTGATGCCTCTAACTTGCCAGATGGCCGATCTTCGGCTCAGTGTGTCCTTATATACAAATTTCCAAACACAGAATACAGATCTCTAGCTATTATTATTGATTTGTGAAAAACATGAAATTTGTTGACTCTTCTAATAAGAATTTTGCAAGACTGGTTGTCTTTTTTTATATTGTCTGCTTTATGCCATTTCCACAGCACTTGACACTGCACTTACACACTTGGAGGAACCCAACAGTTAAGCGAGGATGCCATTAGTAGATTTTAGCTCTGCATGTATCACAGTCATCCCTCACAAATTGGTCACCAAGCTGAACACCCTGGGCTTTGGTTCCTCTTTGTGTTCAGGGATAGGGGTTGGCAATTTTGCCAAAAAATGATACCACAATATTTCTGTGAATTTTCACAATAACAATACTTTCTACGATATTACAGAATAGTTTTTTTTCCTTTTAAATTTATGCAAAAAAGACAGTTTTATAGGCCAGCATTATTTACCTTCAACATATTCAGGAAAAACAAAAATATTTCTCCAGTTTATAAACAGCAGCTCAGATTTACTTTTTTGTTGTTGTTGTTGTTGTTCTGTATCAAATATTACAAGAAAATAATATAAACCATTACATCTTAAGTGCACACAGATGTTGGGTTTTATGATGAGCCACTTTATGGGGACCCTTTAAGTTATATTTTTGTCATTCATTATAATTATAAGTATTTTCCAGGTCCTTGGTTTATTTAGTAGTGTTTCTAATATTATTCTCTCTCCATTCTTAGGATTGCTCTTATTTTGAAGTCATTCCTATTCCATTTCCTGTTACCCTCATTGTTGTAGTCCTCCTTCTGGTTCACGTTATGATTTATTATTTACGTTTCTGTTATTAAACCTCATCAGCAGTTTCTCATTTCCCCTCATTAGTATTTGTATATAGCCTCTGTCATTCATTTGCTCTCGGCTGAAAGATAAACCGATGTCATGTTTCTCAGTGCCTCATCTTCTACCACGTTCCCAGTCTGGTTTGTACGTTCAAGTTTCGCTCTTGTATTTACATACGTTTAGTTTAGTGTTTTCCAGTCTCCATGCTGTGCCATTGTTTATTATTAAATTGCTGAAAGCTCATACCAGTGCTCTCGTCGCACTGAATGGATGTTTTTTTTCCCCTCTATCTCTACAAGGCATTGAATAAAACCAAGATGAAGCAGCCAAAACAGAACGAAAACACAACTACAGACACTACCAGTGGCACATTATCGGGAATTAAAGTGTGGAAAAATGCAGGCAGATTATCCACATTACTGCACCGTTTTTTTTAAACATGGCAGCAGTCTGAAACAGCCTTAAAACGTAAATATTTCTATGCAACTGGATGCAGATGCTCCGACTTCATAGCTGTAGCTTCAGATTCAGATTAATTTTATTTAATGTCCCAAAAGGGCAATTTGGTTTGCAGCAGGATATAAAGGGTACAGCCATACATATGAGAAAGAACATATAGTTTCAAAGAAAATTACAAGGAAACACATACACAGCTTCCCACGCTATGTGTCTTGCTGTTTCTATGGTAGTGCATCACTTCTGTCTGCAGTGTGACGTCATCACGCAGCAGACACCAAATATCACGGTATTCATTTTTACACCCGTATCAAAATTTATACCTGTATGATCATGAATAATACAGTACACCCCATACCTGCCTGAGCCTGAGCCACTGCCGGGGGTGGAGCAAGTCATCTAATAACTGGAGGGTTGGCGGTTTGAATCCTGCTCTCCCCAGATATCCTGCTGTTGTGTCCCTGGCGACCACAAAATATCAGCGTCAGCAAACACACCTCCTCCTCTCTTATACTAAACACATGTACTCCAAGGGTGTGTGATTGTTTACCTCTGACTGTAGCCCCATCTGCACCTCAAACTCCATAATTAAATTTGCTGACGATATAACAATCATTAGCCTCATCTCTAATGAGGATAAAAATGCCTACAGGCTGAAAGTGGACCGACCATCTGACTGAGTGGTGTAGGGACAATGATCTGGTCCTTAACACCTCAAACACAAAAGAAATGGTTATTGACTCCAGAAGGTCTAAGGTCTAGAAACAACAGCTCCCACTCCACATACACCTAACCTTAATTAAGTACCTGGGAGTCACCCTCTCTGCCTAGCTGACATGATCCACTAACACTTCCCAGCTGGACAAGAAGGGATAACATAGGCTCTTCTTTCTCAGAAAGCTGAAACAGGCTAAACTTGACATCCTGACAAATGGTGCAATAGTGTGGTATGCCAGCTGCCCTGTTGCAGAGAGGAAAGACCTGCACTGAGTGGTGAAGGTGACACAGTGCATTGTTGGGATGGAGCTCCCACATCCGGACTCCATCTATGCCACCACGATGTAGAAAAAGGTAGACAGTATCTGCAAGACAGTACACATCCTGGACATTCTCTGAACCACTGTCATCTGGTAAACAGTTAACAAGAACAAGAACTAAGAGTCAGGAACAGTTTTTACCCTAGAGCACCTTCCACCACACTACAGACTTGACTATAAATATGGCACAGAAAATACTTGGACATTTCAACATAACACATACTGTATGACACTTAGCTGAATAAAGACACTTTAAACTGGCCATATTATGTACAATGCTGCTCTTTTCTTCCTCCTCGGAGGCAGGCACGCAGGCTGACTGACTGACTGACTGACTTTATTAATCCCAAACTGGGAAATTACAGTGTAACAGCAGCATGACACAGTAGACAACCTAAAACCAACAGAAATACACACAGCATAATAGAAAAAGGAGTTACCCAGGGAAATAAAAAAAATGCTTAAGATAACTATTGTATGGTATGTAGCCATACTGTTGCATGGTACTTCCGGTTCCTGTCAACCTGCTGCCAATCTGCTGCCAGAGCCTGTCAGTCGGTGGATTTCAGTGGATTTCTGTGTTTTGGTGCTCGGTTTTTGACTACTTTTTTTTGGGCATCTGAGAACTTCTGAGAACTGAATTTGGATTACGAACTGGACATCCTAGTTTTGACCCCTGCCTGATTTAAGACACCAATAGTGGCATCTACGGACTGGGAAACGAGAGCGGAGCGGAGCAGCCCGCCATTCAGCTAGCTAAACAGCTGTTCCTTAGCTGTTTAGTCAATACATTGTCCGGGATCATGGGTCCTAAGAAAGCTCAGCAGACTGAGGAGGTGGACGAAATTAAAAGATCGCTCGACTTCTTGGCTGAAGAGATTTCTGCTGTTAAGCTACAGCAAAAAAAACATCCTGGGCCTGGTCGAGGAGGTGAAAGCGCTGCGGATCCAGAATGCCGAGGAGGACAAGAGGCTGGCCTATCTGGAGAGCAGAGTGCAGTACACCCGGGTGAACGACGTGATCATCACAGGGCTCTACATTAAACCCTGATCATATGCTCGAGCGGTGGCCGCGGACAGTGGAGGGAGGCTTAATGCGCTGGAAGCCGAATCCATGGAGCAACAAGTGGTGGCCTTCCTGCAGTCCTCAGGAATCCAGCTTGACTGTAACACCATAGAGGCCTGCCACCCTCTGCCCAGGAAAAACAGCGACAAACCAGCTGTCATCATGAGGTTTGTCAATAGAAAACACAAGACTGCGCTGCTAAAACAAGGTAGAAAACTGAAAGGAACCAACATTTACATAAACGAGCACCTCACAAAAGAAAACACAGAAATAGCCAGAAAAGCTAGATACATGAGAAAGCAGAAAAAGATTCAAAACAGCTGGACATCAAACTGTACAATATACATCAAATTAAATGGATCACCTGAAGAAGCCAAGGTCATCAACATCCGTAATATTATGGAACTGGACAAATATCAATGAATATTATGAACTGGAGTTGACAGCAACAAGAGACAACTGTAGGACACTGAAGGATTATACTCATCTGCATCAGGACATTTAACAACATGAAACAAAAGATCAACAAACAGGAACAACAGGAACTGAAAGTTTTTGAATATACGGATCACAACCCACAGGACGTAGAATATGACAGACCCTGATAATAATTTATTTAGCGCCATCAATAATAACTGTAGTTACTACACAAATGAACAGTTTAACACAATGGTCACATCTGATTTCAATATTTCTATGATCCACTTCAACAGCAGAAGTCTCTATGACAATTTTAATAACATAAAAGATTATTTACATCAGTTTAAAGAGCCATTCAATATTGTGACAATATCAGAGACGTGGCTCAGTGAAGAGAAAGGAGTGGATTTTACCATGGATGGCGATGAATTAAATTATATAAATAGAAAAGTGGAAAAAAGGAGGAGGAGTTGCAATTTATGTTGACAAGAGCTTGCAATACAAGGTTGTTGAAAATTTGTCAGCACTGTGGAAGATTTATTTGAATGTATTACAATAGAAATCTGTCTGGACAATGTGAAGAATATGGTCGTGAGCTGTGTATATAGAACACCTGGATCAAACATTGACTTATTTAAGGACTGGATGGAAAAAATGTATGCAAAACTAACTCAAAGTTATGTTCATCTGTGGGGATTTCAATATACAGTGGGGGAAAAAAGTATTTAGTCAGCCACCAATTGTGCAAGTTCTCCCACTTAAAAGATGAGAGAGGTCTCCAATTTTCATCACAGGTATACCTCAACTATGAGAGACAAAATGAGAAAAAAAAAATCCAGAAAATCACATTGAAGGATTTTTAATTAATTGGTAAATTCCTCGGTAAAATAAGTATTTGGTCAATAACAAAAGTTCATCTCAATACTTTGTTATATACCCTTTGTTGGCAATGACAGAGGTCAAACGTTTTCTGTAAGTCTTCACAAGGTTTTCACACACTGTTGCTGGTATTTTGGCCCATTCCTCCATGCAGATCTCCTCCAGAGCAGTGATGTTTTGGGGCTGTCGCTGGCCAACACAGACTTTCAACTCCCTCCCAAGATTTTCTATGGGGTTGAGATCTGGAGACTGGCTAGGCCACTCCAGGACCTTGAAATGCTTCTTACAAAGCCACTCCTTCGTTGCCCGGGCAGTGTGTTTGGGATCATTGTCATGCTGAAAGACCCAGCCACGTTTCATCTTCAATGTCCTTGCTGATGGAAGGAGGTTTTCACTCAAAATCTCACGATACATGGCCCCATTCATTCTTTCCTTTACACGGATCAGTCGTCCTGGTCCCTTTGCAGAAAAACAGCCCCAAAGTATAATGTTTTCACCCCCATGCTTCACAGTAGGTATGGTGTTCTTTCTCCTCCAAACACGACAAGTTGAGTTTTTACCAAAAAGTTCTATTTTGGTTTCATCTGACCATATGACATTCTCCCAATCCTCTTCTGGATCATCCAAATGCTCTCTAGCAAACTTCAGACGGGCCTGGACATGTACTGGCTTAAGCAGGGGGACACGTCTGGCACTGCAGGATTTGAGTCCCTAACGGCGTAGTGTGTTACTGATGGCAGCCTTTGTTACTTTGGTCCCAGCTCTCTGCAGGTCATTCACTAGATCCCCCCATGTGGTTCTGGGATTTTTGCTCACCGTTCTCGTGATCATTTTGACCTCATGGGGTGAGATCTTGCGTGGAGCCCCAGATCGAGGGAGATTATCAGTGGTCTTGTATGTCTTCCATTTTCTAATAATTGCTCCCACAGTTGATTTCTTCACACCAAGCTGCTTCCCTATTGCACATTCAGTCTTCCCAGCCTGGTGCAGGTCTACAATTTTGTTTCTGGTGTCCTTTGACAGCTCTTTGGTCTTGGCCATAGTGGAGTTTGGAGTCTGATTGTTTGAGGTCGTGGACAGGTGTCTTTTATACTGATAATGAGTTCAAACAGGTGCCATTAATACAGGTAACAAGTGGAGGACAGAGGAGCCTCTTAAAGAAGTTGTTACAGGTCTGTGAGAGCCAGAAATCTTGCTTGTTTGTAGTTGACCAAATACTTATTTTCCACCATAATTTGCAAATAAATTCTTTAAAAATCAGACAATGTGATTTTCTGGTTGTTGTTTTTTTTTCTCATTTTGTCTCTCATAGTTGAGGTATACCTATGATGAAAATTGGAGACCTCTCTCATCTTTTAAGTGGGAGAACTTGCACAATTGGTGGCTGACTAAATACTTTTTTGCCCCACTGTAGATCTTATGAATTCAAAACAACATAGTTTGACAGAAGAATGTATCAACACAATGTACAGTATGGGCTTACATCCAACAATTACCAGACCTAGCAGAATCACGTCACACAATGCCACACTAATAGATAACATATTCACAAACATTATGGAAAATAATATCATGAGTGGGCTTTTATTGAATAATATCAGTGACCACCTGCCGATTTTTGTTGTCTATCAAAGTGATTATAGGAAGAAGAAGTATACCAAAAATATTAAATATGAAAGAATAAGAACTGAAGAATCTATGTATTTAGTGGCAAAGGAATTATTAATACAAAACTGGAAGGTAGTTTGTGATGAAAATGATATAAATAAAGCATATGATAAATTTTTACAAATATTTCAATCATTGTACAATAAAAACTGTCCTATTAAACAATACAGTGACAGACAACAAAACAAAAATATTCCTTGGGCCACCAAGGGGTTACTAAATGCATGTAAAAAGAAGAATACATTATAGAAACAATTCATTAAGTGCAGAATGGTAGAGGCTGAGATCAAATATAAAAGATATAAAAACAAGCTTACTAATATAATGAAGACTTGTAAGAAAGAATACTACAACAGAATATTAGAGGATAATAAAAATAACTTAAGAGAAATATGGCAAGTACTCAATGGGATTATTAGTAACCGATCTAAGAATGCTAATTATCCAGAATATTTTATTGAAAATGACAATTTGATAAATAATATGGAGGGATGTGGTCAGTGGTTTCAATAAATTTTTTGTAAACGTTGGCCCTGAATTAGCAAAATCAATAGTGACACCAGAAACAAACAACAGTGGTTCTGTAAATGAAATAGAAGATTGAAATCCAAACACAAGCTTTTTGGATGCAGTTACTGAAAAGGAAATTATCGAGACTGTGAGTAAATTTAAGAACAAAAAATCAACTGACTGGAATGAAATTGACATGACAATAGTGAAAAAAGTAATTGAAGGAACTGTTAAACCACTCACCCACATCTGTAACCTGTCATTTCAAACTGGTACATTTCCAAACAAAATGAAAATAGCAAAAGTAATACCACTATACAAAACAGGAGACAGTCATTATTTCACAAATTACAGGCTGGTCTCTTTGCTCTCACAATTCTCCAAAATACTTGAAAAAAATCTTCACTAAGAGACTGGATGATTTCATTGAAAAACACAACCTCCTTACAGATAGCCAGTATGGTTTTAGAGCAGATAAATCTACATCTTTGGCACTGATCGAACTTATAGAGGAAATTACTAGTTGTATAGATAAAAAAAAGTTTGCTATAGGAGTATTTATAGATTTAAAGAAAGCTTTTGACACCATTGACCACAGAATTCTACTGAGGAAATTGGAACGGTATGGGATAAGAGGGGTCGGACTGAGTTGGGTAGAAGGTTATTTAAGTAACAGACAACAATTTGTACAAATTGATGAGCACAAATCACCCTTCATGGACATCACTTGTGGTGTGCCCCAGGGGTCAGTTTTGGGACCCAAACTCTTTATCTTGTATATAAATGACATATGCCAAGTATCAAAAATTCTGAAATTTATTTTGTTTGCGGAGGACACAAATGTGCCCTTCAGAGGTAAAGTGGGCTATCCCACAAAACCATTATTTTGAGAAAGAGCTCTAAAGTTGAAATATTCTCAAAAAATCAGTGTGCCTATATCATTAAGGCACACTGATTTTTTGAGAATATTTCAACTTTAGAGCTCATTTTCTCAAAATAATGGTTTTGTGGGATAGCCCACTTTACCTCTGAAGGGCACAAATATCCTTTGCACTGGTGAGAATTTGCAGCAGGTTTTAGAGGTGGTCACAACTAAAATGAAAAGGTTAACGCAGTGGTTCAACAAAAATAAATTATCTCTAAATCTGAAAAAAAAAAACAAAGATTATGTTGTTTGGAAATTATGGAATAAATCATGAAATAATGGTAACAATAGAGGATACCAGAATAGAAACAGTACAGGAAAATAAGTTTCTGAGGGTGACGCTGGACAATAAAACCTGCTGGAAACCTCACATCAGTCACATCCGGGCCAAGATGGCAAAATGTATAGGGATACTGGGGAAAACAAGACACATCTTGGACTATAAATCATTGTTCTTACTGTACAATTCACTGTTTCTACCTTATCTTAACTACTGTGTAGGGGTCTGGGGAAACACCTACAGGAACCAACCTACAGCCAATATGCACATTACAAAAAAAAGCTATAAGGATAATAAATAATGTAGGATATAGAGTCCATACCAATTCGTTGTTTTTAAAGTCACATGTCATAAAGTTCATGGATTTAGTTAAATTTAAGGTAGTACAAGTAATGTACAGGGCAATTAATAATCAACTCCCAACTAATATACAAAAAATATTCAAAAAAGAGACAATGATTATAATTTGAGAGGAGACTTAAATTTTACAAAACCTAAGGTACGAACAACTAAGAAAAGTATGTGCATATCTGTCTGTGGGGTGGATTTGTGGAACAGTCTGGAGCTGGAACTGAAACTATGTACAAACAGAAATCAATTCAAAAATAGGTATAAACATTATTTGCTGAAAGAATATACGTTAGAAGAGTAGTATTTATATGTACGATTCACTATGCTCACTCTGGGACACTATGGAATGGTAGGTGGGACAGTACTGTGTATATCTGTGTTGTTTGTGGCTGGATTTTGATGTGTGGACTGTATGTATGTTGGGATGGATGGGTGTTAATGTTGATATGTACAAAATATAGTTAATTGTCTGCTTGGGGTCTTAAATGAGGTAATTTGTATATATTTCACATGGGTTATATTTATGGAAAAGAGGAGTTGGAGTTAATAAGTGTTCACTTCTTCCCTCTCCCTTTCGAGCACTATATACTGTCACTTTATCGCACTTGTCATTTGTTTTGTTTTTTAACTTTTTTGTTCGAAATAAAGTATCTATCTAACTTTATATACTACATTGGCTACTACTAGGTTAAATAGTTGATGATCCTTATGAGTCTATGGATAGTACTGACTGTACAAAGGAGGGTTATAAGACACAGGGTGAAATGTGAAGTACCAGTTAGACTGTAAGGTGCAGTATGGCAGCATTGTTATGACCAAAATTCCACATTAGAGTGCGTTATTGTATGGTGAAATGGCATGTGGCAGAAAAGATTTCCTGTACCTGGCCGTTGGCAGCGAAGCTGTAGCAGTCTGCTGGAGAAGCTTAACTGATGCTGCTAAGTTGGCTCCCAAGTCTACTTTTATTCTTATTTATTGTTTTTATCTCAAGAGGAAGCTAAACTAAATTTCATTGAACTACATGTAATTACAATAAAGATCATTCACATTCATTCACTTCAGCCATTTCCAAACGACAACTGGCGAGCCGCAGTCGTGAGTCATTAGCATAAACTCACACCTCAATAATTCTCCACAGCCAAAGTCTTTTCAGACTTTAAGTGGGTCTCATCTCCCTTAGATACAGTGCATTTCTTCAGGATGTCAAGTTTCATGTCCTCACATCGCTGATGATGCACGAACCTGCCATTCAACCTGGAAATTGGTAATGCTAGCCGCTATTGAGAGTCACCAGCATTTTCACAGGTCTTTTAACTTTGCCGCCGTCAAACTCAGAGCAGATCAGTGGTGGAATACACTGATCTATATAAATCAATGGTTGCTGCTCTTTGTCCTCCATCACAATAGAGAGGACTGAAAAATGCACCCGACACTTTACACAATTACCGTCATTTTCTTTATTCATATCAGCACTGAATAGCTTTCATATTTACAAGGAGACACTGTGAATGTGTGCACAGGCTTGGGCTTTTATTTGGTGGGGACATGTGTTTATGTCGCATAAAGCGCCACACAAAGCAGTATACGTATGTTTTATTTCAGAGGGGGCCTTTATGGAGAAAAAAAAGAAGAGCAGAGAATAAATTAATACAAGGTGAACTGGGATGCACATATTGCCCCTCGCCGAACGAGAACAGGCTGGTCTCTTCTCCACAGTAGCTGGGGGATGGCTGCTGCAGGCTCCAAGGGAGTGACTGAAAAAATTTTCTTAAAAGAAACCTCTCACTCTCAGCCGCTGTGATATTTGTGTGATTGTAGCACACACAGTTGACCGCTGCAGCTTCTAAATTAATATGTCAGAATAATGGCAGACAACCTTCTGATTCATTTCCACTCTCTGTTGCTGTGCTGGGATGTGGTGATGGTAATACCTACTTCAATGTGTATTTATCCACGTTTCCTATTCAAATGCTCACTGAGCTGAGGTGAGCAACGACCCACCTCGCTTGCAAGGTCATTTAGCCCACGTCATCTAGCGTGGGTAACGCTATTCAGACAATTGTGGCAAGCAGACTGTTACTGGGTTTGTGTGGATTGCTGGGGTCGACTGAAACGGGCTTACTGTTGACAGTCTAGTGGTCTTTATGTAAAGGGAAAATGGTGATATTCGCACTGTTGCCTCACAGCAAAAAGATTCTAGTTCAAATGCCTTGGTCAGCAGGCATCCATCAGTCTCTCCTCTGGGTGTTGGGCCTCCTCACATAGTCCAACAACATGCTTGTTAGGTTAACTGGTGATTGTAAATTAGTCATAGGTGCCCCTCTCACCGAGCACACAGAATTGGAGGTAAATGCAACTAGAAGTGAAAGGTGCTTTGAATGGTTGTTAATATTAGAAAAGTCCTTTAAAGGTTCATTTCAAGTCTTCCTTTTGTCTGTGCTGAAGACAATTCAGCATTACAAGGTAAGACAGTTCAGATTTAAAGCTCAGCAGTTAAGATTTTTCTTGTGACAGATGGTCACCTTTGATCTAGTCTCAGCTGGAAACCATGCTGACATACTGAACACATGAAAGCAAGATCAGCATAAAAAAGGTGAAAAGTAAGAGTTATTCATGTGAATGTCAACACCTCACTAAGCAGCTAACTAGTGCAGCAGCCTCACGGTGTCAGCTGACAATCAAGAAAGAAAACTGTCACCAATGATATACAGTGGTACGGTACCTACCTGTAGACTGGCTGCATCTCTCTTGCAATCCCAATCACTGCTCCTGGAGGAAAACGATCAAACTCTTGGAAAAGGTCCCTGATGTTGGTCCGATATTTTAGGTCCAGGTCAAGCTGCACAATGTGTGTCAGACCTAAAAATAAAGCACAAAGTACCAATAACTTAGGGATTACTAAAATAGACAAAAAAAATTACTGCTAAATGATGAAGACAAGAGCACTCTGGGGCAAGTGCAATATCCCCCGACTCCATCTTCTTTGAAGATCACAAAACTTACTGATGGACAGCAGTTTTCAACTTTTCAATATAATTACTGTGGCAGAAACAAATTATGATAAACCCATCATCCAAGAATATACAACAAAGTATACAACCCATAGTTGTAGGGCAGGATCCTGAGGTGAATCCATGTAGCAAGTATGGTGACCCTAGCGAGCTTTACACGTTCTATAGTAAGAGGGTATAGGGAGTACCAACCTTGACCTTTGACCCCAAACCTGTAGTCAGAGGTCATGGTCTCAGAGTGAACCTGTGTACCAGGTTTGGTGACCCTAGCTTTCTTTGTTGTTGAGATATACAGTAGTTTATAAGTATGACTGATCAAAAAAGCCAGCTCTGTTCTGGGGCGCCGCCTCGACCCAGTGGAGGAGATAGGAGAGGAGGATGGTGGCCAAGCTGTCATCTTTGCAGAAGTTTGAGTCCCACCCCATGTAGAACATGCTGAATGCACTGAGGAGCTAATTTAGCAGTAGGCTGTGCCATCCTAAGTGCTCGAGGGAGCGGTTCCGCGGGTCCTTTCTACCTGCTGCTGTCAGACTTTATAATCTAACCTGTGCTCCTCATAGAGGCCGTATTAAACATCACAGCTTTGCACAACAGAGATTGTCCCCTCCAATACACAACTTATATAATTACAATTATTATCGAGGGTGGCAACAACACTGTTCATTCAAATGTGAAATATACTGTCTGAGTCTATATTTATATTTTGCCGGGTAACTTAACTGTAATGCTGTTGATATCATCTAGCTGCAATGCTCCTGCACTGTGTATATAACTGTGTACACATGTATATTTCTTTACAGCTTTGGCTAACCAATTCTTATTATCTTATTTACTATTACTCTGAGTGCTGCTATCCCTGTGCTGCTGCAATCCTGTAATTTCCCCATTGTTGGACTAATAAAGGCTTATCTTATCAGCCATTTTGATGCTGACCTTTGACCTTGCAATTCCAAAACCATAGTCACCCTTCAGGGTCAAAGGGTGAACCTGTGTACAAGTTTGGTGACCCTAGCTTTACTCGTTGTACAGTAATGGGTCATAGGAAATCTTAACTTTGACCTTTGACCCCAAACCCATAGTCGGAGGTCAGGATCCCAAGGTGAATCTGTGGACCAGGTTTGGTGGCCCTAGCTCTACTCATTTTATAGTAACAGTAAATTTAGTATTTACCATTGTGCAAATGGAATGTTAAGTTTGACCTTTGACCTTTTGACTCAAAATCCAGAGTCAGGTCAGGGTGCAAGTCATCCAAGATTTGTCTCAGATACAACTACTGTATGGATTTGAAAAGCCTACATCATTTCTTTCAGTAGTTATTGTATTTACAAGATTTAGGGAATATGCAACCTCTGACCTTTGACCTCAAGGTCATCCAGTGAGAGTCAAATTGCAATATGTGCATCATCAGTGTATAGTAACCCCTGGTACCAAGTTTCAAAACATTTAGAACAAAATTGTAGAAGGAGTTGATTTCACAAGACAGTTACTGTCTATGAACTCAGGTGAAATAGGAGGTCACAAGTTAGGGGGTACAACTCCTGCAAAATTCATCTGATTGGAGCAAAATTGCAATATGCGCATCATCAGTGTAAATCAAACCATGGTACCAAGTTTCAAAACAATTGGAACAAAACTGTAGGAAGAGTTGATTTCACAAAAGTGGGACAGACGGACGGACAGAAGGACTAACCCATACATCCCCCTTTGGGCTTCAACCAGTGACAGATTAAAAAAAAAAGTAACTCCTGTCCATCTATGTGAATAAATGTCTTTTCTAAACAAATTTAACTAAAAAGAAAAATAAATTCTCTGCATTTATCATCAACCAAAAGAACTATGTGTGAATAACCTGTGATGGAGGAGTATTTCCATGACCACCAGCACATCCAGAGTACTGCACAATTATTTTTAGTTAGACGAGCATATGGGAATTCTTCCAGGAAAGTTGGAATGAGATTACACTATGACAAACACTTTAAACTTCCTTTAAACCCTATTTTCTTTTTACAATGTGAAATAAACTAAAATATGGAATGATGTGCAGGATTGGGGTCAATTCCAAGTGGAGCTGGAATTGAAGCAAAGTCAGCAGAATTTGAATTGAAGGTTTTTAAAATGTCTGAACTTGAATTGGAATAGAGTCATCTGTGCAAGTGGACTTGATCAATTCCATTGCCAGTTCCCGTGATCTGCCTTGTTGCTTGCTGGTGCCCGTCTGTGATGATAAAAGATGTACAGTGAGGAAAATAAGTATTAAACATGTCAACATTTTTCCCGTTAAACATATTTTTGACGGAGCCACTGACCTGAGATTTTCACCAGATATCAGTAACAACCCAAGTAATCCATACATACAAAGAAATCAAGGCAACTGTGTTCACAAAATAAGTTATATTTAATAAAGTGGAATGACACAGGGAATAAGTACTGAACACATGAAGAAAAAGAGGCACAGAAAGCCAAGAAACCAGCCGAAATCCATCAGAATTTAGGAAGTCATCCCATCCCCCATCAGTGCAAATTAAATTCAGCTGGTTAAGTCCTGACTGATAGCCTTTAAAAAGGTATGTGAATATCAGACTGTCACACCACAAAGAACTCATGATGGGTAGAAGCAAAGAGCTCTCTCTAGACCTTTGCAACCTTACTGTTTCAAAACATAATGACAGCATTGGCTACAGGCACATTTCTAAACTGCTGAATGTTAAAAGTGAGCACTGTTGCAGCCATCATTTGGAAGTGGAAAGAACATCATTTTACCATAAACTGACCATGACCAGGAGCTCCTTGCAAGATTTCTGACAGAGGAGTCAAAACAATTATCAGACGAATTATCCAAGAGCCAAAGATCACTCATGGAGAGCTCCAGAAAGACCTGGAGTTGGCAGGTACTGCTGCTTCAAACAATAAGTAATGCACTCAACCGGCATGGGTTCTATGCTCACTCACCTCGCAAGACTCCATTGCTGAAGAAAAAGCATGCTGAAGCTTGTTTAAAGTTTGCTGCACAACATTTGGGCAAGCCAGTAAAATACTGGGAGAATATAGTCTGGTCAGATGAGCCCAAAATTGAACTTTTTGGATGCCACAATACACAGCATATTTGGAGGAGAAATGGCACTGCACATCAGCCCAAAAACACCATACCAACAGTGAAATTTGGAGGTGGGAGCATCATGGTGTGGGGGTGTTTTTCAGCACATGGTACAGGGAAACTTCATATAACTGGAGGAAAGATGAATGGACAAATGTTCAGAGACATCCTTGATAAGAACCTGTTGCCATCTGCCAAGATGCTGAAGATGAAATGAGGGTGGACATTTCAGCAAGACAATGATCCCAAACACACAGCCAA
Organism: Pholidichthys leucotaenia; assembly: GCA_020510985.1. Classification (NCBI taxonomy): domain Eukaryota; kingdom Metazoa; phylum Chordata; class Actinopteri; order Cichliformes; family Pholidichthyidae; genus Pholidichthys; species Pholidichthys leucotaenia. Next base: position 349,766,925 of record CM035839.1, read on the forward strand.
GGAAACTCAACTGGCTCAAGAGAAGGAAAATAAAGCTGCTAGAATGATCATCAGTCACCTGACTTGAATCCAATGGAAAATCTAGGGAACGAACTGAAGATCAGAGTACACAGAAGAATCCCACAGAACCTTCAAGATTTGAAAACAGTTTGTGTGGAAGAATGGGCTAAAATCACTCCTGTGCAATGCCTGCACCTACAGCCGTGGACAAAATTGTTGGTACCCCTCTGTTAATGAAAGAAAAACCCACAATGGTCACAGAAATAACTTGAATCTGACAAAAGTGGTAATAAATAAAAATTCTATGAAAATTAACCAATGAAAATCAGACAATGCTTTTGAATTGTGGTTCAACAGAATTATTTTAAAAAACAAACTCATGAAACAGGCCTGGACAAAAATGATGGTACCCCTAGAAAAGATTGAAAATAATGTGACCATAGGGACATGTTCAACCAAGATGTGTCCTCTAATTAACATTACAGGTGTCTACAAACGTGTAATCAGTCAGTCGGCCTATTTAAAGGGTGACAAGTAGTCACTGTGCCTTTTGGTGACATGGTGTTTACCACACTAAACATGGACCAGAGGAAGCAAAGGAGAGATGTTGTCTCAGGAGATTAGAAAGAAAATTATAGACAAGCATGTTAAAGGTAAAGGCTATAAGACCATCTCCAAGCAGCCTGAAGTTGCTGTGACTACAGTTGCACATATTATTCAGAAATTTAAGATCCACGGGACTGTAGCCAACCTCCCTGGACGTGGCCGCAGGAGGAGACGGATAATATGAATGGTAACAAAAGAGCCCAGAACAACCTCTAAACACATTCATGGTGAACTCCAAGGTCAGTGTCAGATCGCACCATCCGTCGTTGTTTGAGCCAAAGTGGACTTCATGAGAGATGACCAAGGAGGACACCACTGCTGAAAACAAATCATAAAAAAACCAGACTGGAATTTGCCAAACTGCATGTTGACAAGCCACAAAGCTTCTGGGAAAATGTCCTAAGGACAGACGAGACAAAACTGGACCTTTTTGGCAAGGCACATCAGCTCTAAGTTCACAGACGCAAAAATGAAGCATACCAAGAAAAGAACACTGTCCCTACTGTGAAACATGGAGGAGGTTCTGTTATGTTCTGGGGCTGCTTTGCTGCATCTGGCACAGGGTGTCTTGAATCTGTGCAGGGTACAATGAAATCTCAAGACTATCAAGGTATTCTAGAGAGAAATGTGCTGCCCAGTGTCAGACAGCTTGGTCTCAGTTGCAGGTCATGGGTCTTGCAACAGGATAATGACCCAAAACACACAGCTAAAAACACCCAAGAATGGCTAAGAGCCAAACACTGGACTATTCTAAAGTGGCCTTCTGTGAGCCCTGATCTAAATCCTATTGAACATCTGTGGAAGGAGCTGAAACATGCCGTCTGGAGAAGGCACCCTTCAAATCTGAGACAACTGGAGCAGTTTGCGCATGAGGAGTGGGCCAAAATACCTGCTGAGAGGTGAAGAAGTCTCATTGACAGTTACAGAAATCGTTTGATTGCAGTGATTGCCTCAAAAGGTTGTGCAACAAAATATTAAGTTAAGGGTACCATCATTTTTGTCCAGGCCTGTAGTTTCTCCATACAGGAGGCATCTGGAAGATGTTATTACCAACAAAGGCACTTCTACTAAATATTAAATGAATTTCACCAAGCATTTTCAATACTTCTTTGCTGTGTCATTCCACTTTATTAAATATAACTTGTTTTGTGAACACAGTTGCCTTGATTTCTTTGTATGTATGGATTACTTGGGTTGTTACTGATATCTGGTGAAAATCTCGGGTCAATGGCTCCATCAGAAATATGTTTAATGAGAAAATGTTGACATGTTAGATACTTATTTTCCCTGCTGTATAAACCCTTTACAGTCATGTGCCCATTGTCGTAGCAACACCCATGCACAGCCATCAGTAAGCACAACTGGCTTAGTACAATGCCTGGAAAGCTAGAAAACAAGATTTAATGTGAAAAAGTATTTAAGCAAAACATACCTGTGCTACTTTAAGATACTAGTGGTATGGGAGGGGGGTTACAAGTTGAGAAACTGAGGGGCCATGCACATGACAACATTTTTACCCCAAACTGTGGAAGTTCGTCTCCAGTTTAGCTGTCAGTGCTTATGATGCCGGGTATTTGGAGGTGTGAAAGTGTAGAAATTTGAAACCAGTCTCCAGAGTGCAGCGGTTTTGTTGGTGCTGATTTTGTGCATCCGTGTGCACAGATAAAGAGCTATGGGATGTTAGAGCCCTAATTTACAAGATTTCAGCCAATCTACACATCAAGGAGCATTTATTTCTCACAGATAAATACAAATACGGAGCTTGTATTTCTGCATTTCTCAGAAATACAAACTCCGTGATTAAATTTTAAGCCTTATGTGTTTATATTTAGGATTAGGTTAAGAAAGGCTCTTAATGGAATCTATAAAATGCTTTTTTATTATTAACACAATAGATGCAGCCTTATACAGAAAAATAATCATCAAAATTATAACCAAGGAGGATGATTACCTTTGTTGAATGATGGAGAAAAAAAAATCACTGTAGAGCTGCTGATGTTTCAAATGCAGTTTTGTGCTGCTGCGCAAATGCAGCCAACATCACATCATATCACTTTTTTTTTTCCTTACTTGTAATGCTTTAGTAAAAGTTATGATTGAAGACTCCTTATCAAATATTCAAACCAGCTGTCAGTAAGTCAGATTTTTTTAATGGCCTGCAATCATACAGGTCATTTATTTTGCCTATGTATTAATTAAATTAAATTCAACTTCATTTGTATAGCGCCTGATCACAACAATCTAAACAATCAGGCCCCTTTTTATTTAAAAGATCTGATACTACCCTATTATCCTAACAGAGCACTATACTCTCAAAATGCTGGATTATCTGTAATACCTACAATCTTCGAAAGTACAATGGGAGGCAGATCCTTCAGTTATCAAGCTCCTCTTCTGTGGAACCAGCTGCCAATCTGGATTCGGGAGTCAGACTCCATCTCTGTTTTTAAGAATCGGGTTAAAACCTTCCTTTTTGATATAGCCTACAATTAGGGAGGGATCATGTGTCTCTGAACCCTCCCTTAGTTTTGCTGCTAATAGGTTTAGCCTGTTAAACTCGGGAGATTCCGGGGGCGGTCACGTCTCTGCGTCTTAGTGCGTCTCAGTGCGCACTGAAAAAAAAAAAGCTGTATTTCCGGTCTTCCAGTACAGACACAGACGTAAACAGAAAGCCAAAGGAGTGTTTGATTGGTTTAGAATGAGACTGACATCTCATTTGACCAACAAGAGCCTTGATTTGGGTTTTTAAACCTTGAATAACCAATGATCGTAAACCTAGCAAGAAGTATCTGCCCATCAACGACCGCGAATACAATGAGCCAATTGAAGCTGAGTAATCTGACGATGGACGTGTCGTTTAGCCAATCAATTTCTGACTTCAATGACGCCCTACATGCACTGGTTCAGTGTTCATATTTCTGGTAACATACCATGCGTTCCTGTGCGTAAAATCTCTTTTGACTCTGCCGCTGTGTGACGCGCAGTCCTTTGTGATACTGTACAGAAGGGTCAGGGTAACATTAGCCATAATTTTACTTGTTTTGAAAAATGGTTCACAAATTAAACCAAAAGGGCATGCATGAAAACGTAGATGGTTTGACCGGGTCGGGTGACCTCGACGATGAATCAGTAAACAACGGAGGTTTCCATCAATGGAATAGCTGACGATCGTCAGACGCCAGTGGACAATACCAGCGACAGTGTGGTTGTGGACAGGTAAGTCTTAAAATCTAAATTATTCTTTATCGATAAAAATAGTAATAAAAATAACTTTTGACCAATCGGTAATTACAAGGGTCCCGCATGGTGACGTTTTTGTGTGCGCCGTGGGGGTGGTGGTATTTGTTACTGTGTATATTGCAGAAAAATTTAATAATTTTTTAGTATAATTTTTAATTTCACTGTAGGCTATTTTTTCCTGTAAAAAAAGGAACTGTGCTGTGTACGTCTGGGTTATTATGCCTTTGTTTTACTGTGTAAACGTAATCTGGTGAAATGGAGCCCTGACCATGTCAGCACACTACTGTGAGCACCCCAGGTGGACACCGGTATTCAGTCTGTACATTTTCAATCCAGTGATTTACAAAGTGATTCATAATTTTCTAAAGCCTCATTCAGAACATTATAGTCCCAGACTGGTTTTCATCTGGGGCAGCATTTCTAAATCACTGGATGGAGAATGTACATGTACAGATTGGATTCCATGGTCCACTTGGGGTACGCACTTGGTCAGGGGTGCAGTTGACCTGTATCAGTGTAAACTGGTGAGATAGTGAACTCTGGAAAAATTGGAGGGGGGAGGGTTGTTTTGTGTATACTTTAGTGAAATGTATTAATTTTTCGCATAATTTTTCTTACACTGTAGGCTATTTTTGACTGTAAAAAAAAAACAAAAACAGGAACTGAGCTGTGTATGTGTGGGGTGTTACCCCTTGGTTTTACTGTGCAAACTGCTGAGATAGTGAACTCTGGAACACAGTTTTCCAATCTGTGCCATTTGGCACAGTTCAAGAACGCCTTGTTACAACCTGAGAAAAAAGCTGTGTAATATATTCATTTTTTGTGGTATTGTTACAAAATTTTGACCAGAACTTGAAAACACTTGGTTCTACATTTCTGTTGTGTTTTCCAGCAAGTATCTGATAGCTGTATGTTATTTGCAAGCATTTGTATCTAATAAAAACCCACCCTGGCAAACTTTATTTTCTTCAAATTCAGTATGTTTAGATGATTGTTATTCAGTGGCAGGAACACTTAGAGAGATTATGACTGTTTTGCCAAAAAATTCAGTGTTTTCTTTTAAATGAGACCAACCCCATGAAGATGCCGCAAAGGGTTGAAGAACAGCTTCTGATTTACTTTGGGCATGTTATTTTTAGGTGTTTTTAGGGAAGTTGAACAGAGTGGAAGAGGTTAGACAGCCGGGGGACCTCCAACAATGCACTGGGCTTCACTCCTTTCTTCAATCTCAGAGAAATATTTTTGCTGGTCATTAACATCTGTTTGGTCTCGCTCACAGATTGAGTCTCCATTGTGCCGTTTGCGCTCTCATGTTTGTTCTTTTCGTCTTCTCTATCCCCTCACCCCCAGCCAGTCGCAGCAGATGACTGCCCCTCCCTGAGCCTGGTTCTGCTGGAGGATTCTTCCTGTTAAAGGAGTTTTTCCTCTCCACCATCACCAAGTGCTGCTCACAGGGGATCGCCTGATTGCTGGGGTCTTTCTGCAATTGTGGGGGTTTCCCCTACAGTTGAAAGTGCTATGAGAGGACTGTTGTTGTGAAATGGCACTATATAAATAAAGTTGAATTGAACAGAAGTCATCTCAAGGCACTATGTATTCATTTATGACTCCATTCTTTTAGCTTAAAAAAAATGAACATAAACATTTCTTGCAGATGGAATCTGTCATTTATAGTTGTAATCCAAAGTCCCGAGTAAAACTTCTACTTCTCAACCATTTATTCCAACAGCAGTTTTCACACCTTCGGTGGATCCGTGTGCACGTGTGGTTGCTTCTGTGATGTGTCGTGTGCACACAGATGCATCTCTCCGGGTCTAAATGAAAATGTTGTCGTGCGCACCAGGCCTGAATCTAATTGGTGGCATAGATCCCTACAAGATGAATTCTATTCAACCTTCCCTAAACACAAACTCTTGTCAGACTAGTTGCACACAGCAACTAGGGATGTTAATGATTAACTGACTTTCAATTAATTGTCGATAAGAATTTAGCTGACTAAATTAGTTATCAATTAATTGAAAGTGGCGCCGTTCTTTTCAACAGTTTATTTTCATTAAATGTAGTGACATCGCCAGTCCTGCCAAGGAATTCTTTTTACATTTAAAAAGAATAGAAAACAGTGGTGATCTATTTTGCATAAATCGCCACTGAGCCTAAGAGTTTAGTTGAAGAGTTGAACTGACGTCAGCACTCGTTACCTCAATGCTAACAGTCTGTGCAGTAATCTGTGGGCACCAGACTTTATCAGAGAGAAAAATCAGAGAACAGTAGGATCAGACTTGAGACCTTTTTATCTGATGAACGTAAGTCCCTCTGACTTAAAAAAAAATAAAAAAAAACCAGTCTCCTTGTTGATATAAAAGATCGTTGCACACGCTAGCATCGCGGCTAACAGCAGCGCCGTCATTTCAATACAAACATCAGTCGGCTGTTGAAGATGTCATAAATTAAAGCAGGTGATGTCTCCTCATTTTGACCATGTAAAATATACCACTAGGTATATTTTACCTCGTGGTAAAATATATTATATTTATAAATATATTTTATTTATACCACTAGTCAGGGTAATATAATAATGACCACCCTGACATCTGTTTTTAGTTTTAGTCTAATAATCATCCATTAACCTGGTGTTTGTGAAAACTCTCCACAGTAGCTAATGCTGACCTCTGAGCACCAACCAACCTAGTGATGTCATGGAAGTGGTCCATGGGCTGTAAAAAAAAAAGTTGCACTGCCGCCTCTGGTAGCCCGGCATAGTTATTACAATACCATTTTTGCACTGCTCCATTACAGGGCAATGGTGAGTTAAATTTGTGTTTATTTTAAAAACAAAGTCTTATCTTGCAATTCTGGCAAATTAAAAGTTGAGAAAATATGGCGATATAATGATACAAGCCTTTAGTTCCATTTAATATTGACCAGGTGAGCTGAAACAGACAGACAGGCAGGCAGACAGACAGATCCACACACAGACACACTGAGTGATTACTGTATTAGGGATCAGCTGATACCACTTTTTCAAGACTGATACCGATACTGTGACTTTGGGTACTCGGCCAATACCAATCCAAACCCGATACCATCTCTCTTATTTCAAACAACAAAAATACAGAATATACTTTGTTAATGACTAGTTGCATTTTGTACACATATGAAAAAAGAAATCTAAAAGTCAAAGGATATATTAAAAATTTGGTTCAGTTCAGCAACGCTGCTGCTTTTTTAAATTTTAAACTTTGCAACAATGGCAGCATTTCAATGGTCAGCACTATATAAACATGCATTCTGAAGTTTTACGTGCAAGTTTATACAAAACTTTGAAGCTGAGTATTTAAGTAAACATTCAGATGAAATTCAAAGTGCCACTTTATGCATGAGGTAAAAAATGCTGTAGATCTGAAAATAAAGGAACTAACCCTTGTATTTTTGTCATCCATTATTATTATCATAAGTATTCTCCTGGTCCTTGGTTTATTTCAGAATCAGAATCAGCTTTATTGCCAAGTATATTTACAAGTAAACATACGAGGAATTTGACTTGACATTGGGAGCGCACGTTAGGCGCATCCAATGACGCGGCAGCCATGCAAGGCGCTTGTCACACTTTAGTAGTGTTTCTGATATTATTCTCTGTTCATTGGGTTTGCCACCACCAGAGTGGTGGCCTAGTTGGTAGAGCATCAGCCCCACAACCGGGAGGCTGGGGTTCAAATCCTGGACAGGTTATACCAAAGACCAGGTAAAAATGGTACTTTCCGCCCTCTAGCTTGGTGCTCAGCATAATAGAACGGGGAAAGGCGGGCACTGAAGAGTGGCGACCCCTGTCCTGTATTAGCTTTGTAAAGCAACCGAGATGTGGTTGCTCACCTCATAGGTGACCAAATAATAATAAATTGGGTTTGCCACCACCGGAGTGGTCTAGTTGGTAGAGCATCAGCCCCACAACTGGGAGGCTGGGATTCAAATCCCGGACAGGTTATACCAAAGACCAGGTAAAAATGGTACTTTCCGCCCTCTAGCTTGGTGCTCAGCATAATAGAACGGGGAAAGGCGGGCAGTGAGGAATGGCGGCCCCTGTCCTGTATGAGCTTTGTAAAGCAACAGAGATGTGGTCGTTCACCTCATAGGCGACCAAATAATAATAATAATAATAAATTGGGTTTGCTCTTATTTCATGTTCATGTAGCCTTGTACCCTCTGGGATTAATAAAGTATACAAAATATAAACAAAATACAAAAAAAAAATTTGCCATTTATTTTTCTGTCACCTACCTCTCATCAACTGTAAGACTCTCCCCCGAAAGGTACGCTCCAGTTTGGTTTTTACTTTCAGTTTCGTTCTTTTTAGGCTTCACTTTTAGCGTCCAGCCTCTCGAGCTGGAAAAGCAGCAGCTGCTGCTGTGCAACACACGTCCTTCTGCTCAGTTCTTGACAAAATTCAGCATACTCCTTTGCCATGATACTTTTGCAAGTGTTTTATCAAGTTGGTGGTGTAAAATTGTAAATGCTGGTATCACACATCAACATACTGAGGCGAGTCCCACAGACAAGCTCCAGTGATGTGACATTTGTTGCCTGTGTATACAGAAGCCGCATGCAGCACAGCTGAGAACATGATCACGCCTTCATTTTAATATTATTAATGTATCAGATTGGTAAATTAGGTTAATTCCTTACTGATACCAATCCAGCCATTTTGCTTGGATCCAACCGGCTCATCCCTATATCATATGCCTCCGTTTTCACCGATGCATAATAAATAAATGGCTACATCAAATAACCAACCCGTGTACGTTGAGGGCAACAACAAAAAAAGCTGACTTAATTGACAGCTGGTTTATAAGGATAAGCAGTCTTCAGTCATAACTTTTAGAAAAAAAAACCCTATTACAATTAAGAAAAATAGGTGATGTGATGTCGCGGGATGAGGAGCAGTGCAAAGCTGGATTTAAAATGTTTTTATGTGTATTGGCTGCTCTACAGTGATTTTTTTCATCAATCAGCAAAAGTGAGCATCATTTTAGGGATGTATTTTAGTCTGCAAATTGTCCTTGGTTATAAGTTTGATGATTATTTGCATTTATAAGGTTGCATTGAAAAAAAAAAATAAGCATTTTACAGATACTGGTTGAAAGCTTGTATTTCTGTAAGAAATGCAAGTTCCTTGGTGTGTAGACTAGCTGAAATCTATTGGAATTTTGTGCTGTAATGTCACTGCTAAAGTTTTAATTTGTGCCTATAGAAACAGAAAGAAGTGCCAGTAAAACTGCTCCACTCTGGAGACTGGTTTCAAATATTTACACTTTCACACCTCCGGAATCCCGGCATCGTATGGATGGACAGCCAAACTGTAAAAGAAATCTGGGGTAAAAATGTTGTTGGGTGCATGGCCCCTTTCCCCAGATTTTTGTTTGGATTATCTTGGTAAGCTTCAAATATGAAAGCTTTGAAGGTGTGTCTGTTTGACAACAGTTAAACACCTTTGTCTTTATAATGTGAGATTATGAACACATGCATCTAGAGGCCATCCCACTAGCTAGCCACCCCATCTTGAGCAGATCTTGTGAGTGACATGCTGATGCACTGTATAATCACCGAATTTTACTACAGATCAATTCTCTATGACATCTGAGAAGTGTAGTAAGTGATGTGGCAACTATAAATAAGCTCCATCAGTCAAACTCAGCAGTCTCGGAATTGGAATTGAGCTTAAAAGATAGGCATGAATTAGAATTGATCATCTAAACATCAGTGGAACTGAAAGCAGAACTGTAAAATCAGAATTGACCCCATCTCTGTTGAAGTGTAAAGACAGTTGTGCAAAGCATTAGCTGCCAGTACAGTAAGCATACAATAAATGATTGAGTCATCTTCTTATTGGTGGATAAAATCATAACAGTAACCAGGATATGCATGACCTCATCTGTTCATTGTTTCAGCTTCCTATATTTTGCTGGTTGACATAGTGATAGAAGAACAGCAACACACGGCAATGGTGAACCACACAACATAATTACAAGCTGATAAAAAGCCTGACTTTTTACTTCTCATCTCAACTTAATATGCCCTCTGGCCACTGTCTGTAGTTTGTATGCAGTAAATATTTAGGGGCCAAACTTTAAAAAAAAAAAAAAATCAAAACAGAGGATTGTACAGCTGGCACTGACACACTCAAAAACTTAAAACTGAGAACGACCAACACGTCAAAAAGTGGTTACGCTCCTTTAATGTTGAGAAATGTAAGAATGCATGTGGAGCACAGAAATTCAAGTTCAGCTATACTCTAGAAGACAATGGTGGAATCAGAAGAACATTAGAAGAGACATCAGCTGAAAAGGACCTAGGTGTCTGCCATCTGGGTATCAAATGACTTAAAGCCATTCTTGTATTGTGCCAAATCAGCTGAGAAAAGCATGAAGATCCTCAGGATGATTAAAAAAAAGTTTTGAAACTTTGGGTGAGAATAGCTTTATAACCCTGTACAGGACATTTGTTAGGCCACATCTAGAATAAGCTGTCTAAGTTTGGAACCCATTCTATCAGAAAGATATCCAGATTTTGGAGAACATCCAGAGACGTGCCACCAAATTAGTACCTAGCATTAGACATTTACCCTATGAAGAGAGACCGAAAAAGTTGAACATCACAACACTGGAGAGAAAACAACTCAGAGGGGACCTAATTGAAATTTGGAAGATTCTAAACAATGTTGATACAGTACAATTAGACTTCTTTACAAAGTTTACATCACACGACCTGAGAGGACAAGATGAAACTGTACCAGCACTTTTCCAGATTACAAGTCAGAAAAAAAATGTTTTCTCCCAGCGAATAGTCAAGGAATGGAACAAGCTGCCAGCAGAAATAGTCACAGCTTGATCATTGAATGTCTTCAAAAGCAACCTGGACAAATTCTGCGAACAGAACAAAACTTATGACTACTCAAAAGCATGCAGCTAGTTATTTTTAAAGTGCAGTCATCGTTTTTGTCTACCATTTTATTATTGATAAAAGAGACTGAAATCATGGTCCTTCTCATTTGTTATTATGATGGTCGGGATACAGCATCCTTCAAAAACATCGAGCTATCTCCATGCAAAATTCCATGAAAATATAATTCATGCAGGGACACTGCATCTTTCATTCAACTTAAAACCTGAATTTTAGTTAAACAGTGCAGTACTCCATTTAAGGAAATGGAATCACATTCTTTCAGGATAGTCATTTACTAACTAGTCTGTAAAGTACATTGCATTGCTAAAAAAATTAATTATGATAGAATGATTTTTTTCCCCTTTTCAACAGTCCCTCTGAAATCTATACATAAAAGAGGTTCTGCTGTATGTATGATAATGTATGTATGTTGTAGAACATACATACATGTAGAACGGTGGTACAGGTTACCGCTGGGTGCTGGGACACTGAAACTATATTTACATTTACCTATATTCACTTTAATTTACTTTAATCCACTCATATAACTCCCAGAGGTGTACGCTGGTGATAGAATCGAGTGCACCCTGACTGTTCGTGTCAGAGATGGAAGCTGAAGCAGAGAGACTGAACCTCCATTTAACCCTCTCATTTGTGCGCTGCTTTGAATGTGCTCTTGCATTGCCAAAATGGGTTTCTGGTGTGTTTACTTTGTGTCTTTATTAAATAAACAAGCAATTGCTGCCATGGGAAAAAAAAGACAAGTCGACAAAATGGTGTGCACACACACAGCTACTACAATCTAAAAGTAGTATAATTATTGGGGTTACAAATGTTCTGTCTGCCAGCTTCCTCATTATTCTTTTGAATTTGTTTATCCCACTCGCGTTGGAAATGTGGGAAATTGAAAAACACAATTGTCTTCTATCAAAAATAATGTTGTATGAATTATTATGGATTTTAAATGTTTGTAAAAACACCCAGGAAGGTGTCTCTTAATGAAGATCTATGCTTGAATAAGGACGCAGATATCAGAGCATCTGATCATTCCTACAAACGGCAGAAACATTTTTTCTCCAAGTGCCATTTCAATCACAAACTTCCAAATGGTGAGTACGTTTCAAGACAATGGCTTTATATTCTCCTTCCATGGCTGTTTGTATTGTTTTGCCTGCCGCATATACAGCAATTTTTTTCCACTAAGCTGGGTTCACACTATAGCATTTGGACTGACTTTTACAGACGTTTTGAAAAATCAGAGAAATTAGTCCAAATTTCGTGAAATTACGTTTGTGAGCAGTTTTTTTTTTTTTTTTTTTTTGTTTTTGTTTTTTTTTTTAAATCCAGCGCACACCAACTTTTACGAACTTTGAAGTAGCTTTTGAACTCCCCAGCCTTGCTTGGCCATGGATGAGAGCTGTTCGTAACAATTCAGAGATGATGCCAGTCTTTCTCTTTGTCCACGAGTGGTAAAATTTCCTTCAGTTATATTATCATTCATCTCGGCCAGAGTCCTATTAATCTGCTCTGGTGAATGCAAAATTGTAGATTTAATTCAAGACAACTGTCAGGATATTTTCATTTTGAATCATTCTTTTAAAAGGATGACAGTGAATGAGGTTAACATTGTAAAAACTGTCATCATTAGTTAATGAATATCGGGTTTGCGTGCACATAACCTGCTCTTCTCTGCGATTGTGGAGAAGAGCAGTTGTTTTCCCAGTAGAGCAGACTGGTCTAGCAATATTTTTTTTTGCCTCTGTGTAGTGAAAAACCCTGTTCTGGCTTCAAATAGTTCATATTTAACCCTGGAACAGAAAACAGCGGCTAAGTGTGTTTTTTTCATTGTCATAATTATTAAAGTTCTGGGTTGATACAAGATTTTTGTCAGTTGTTAGTCCTGATGGCACTATATTTTTCTGCATTCAAGCTAAACCTAGAACTTTGTGGTCATTCACTTTATTTAGTAATTGGCAGTGGCTATGGATATGGAAGCTGTATCCCTATATGAACTGTCTATTGGTATGGAAGAGATGACAACCCAACTAAACCTTTTCAGATCAGCCCTAAGCCAGCTGCTGCTGTGGCTTAGGTAAATAGTACGTTGGGCCTGTGATCAGAAGGTTGCTGGTTTGCGTCCTGCTATCGGCACCTCGTCCAAACCATTTTACTATGAGATGAAATTTAGACTTAAAATTGAGGTTAGCCTTAGGATTTGGGAGTGCATAAGGTTAAAAAGGTAGTAAATAGATATTAATTAAAATTTTGAAACTAATAAATGCCTCAGATTTTTTTTTTTTCCCCTTTTCTCTCCCGGCGCCACACGAGTCGGCCGCCCTTTGCAACAGCGGCTCGATTCCGAGTCTTTTTCCCTTCCTCTCTCTTTTTGATCCGTCTTTTTTTCACTCCACTTATATCACGGACACACAGATCGTCCCAAATGTCTCCTGAGCCGGTGGACGGAGCCACTGTTTATAGCAGGATACGATACAGCAGGGAAGAGCTGCTAGCATTCAACCGCCACCCGGTCCCATTGGAAAAACTCGACATACCGAGAGAACTGAGGCGAAAACGCCGCGGCTGCCGGGCTGGAGTAAGGCGGAGGACAAAAAATATAAGGTACAGACCCTCCCTTCCATCTATTGTCATGGGAAATGTACGGTCGTTACTGGGAAAGGTAGATGAGCTAGCGGCTATCTGCCGTTACGATAGCACATATCGAGAGTGCGCTCTCCTTTTGTTTTCTGAGACGTGGCTAACTGAACTAGCAGCAGATGCTAACATTGAGCTGGAGGGTTTCCACATGATACGGGCAGACCGAACACCAGACAGTGGCAAAGCAAGGGGCGGTGGAGTGATAATGTATGTTAACAACAACTGGTGCAGACCGGGACATATCACTGTTAAACAACGACACTGCAGCAAAGACACTGAGTTGCTAGCTGTTAGCATGCGGCCTACATATCTCCCGAGAGAACACTCACACGTGATCTGCATTGTTGTTTATGCAAATCCGACGGCGAACGCTGGGACAGCACGTGACGTCATCCATTCAGTAACCATCAGGCTGCAGACAGAACACCCAGATGCTCTTCTCCTCATCTCAGGCGATTTCAACCATGTTTCACTGTCTCCCATTCTACCCACGTTCACCCAGTATGTCACATGCCACACTAGAGACAATAAAACACTGGACTTATTCTACGCAAACACTAAGGAGGCGTACATCTCATCACAACTCCCCCCACTCGGGAGATCGGATCACAACTTGGTTCATCTCCGGCCGGTGTACAAACCCCTAGTGCACAGACAACCTCCGGCCATGCGCACAGTGGAGTTATGGTCTGAGGAGACAATGGACACTCTAAAGGGCTGTTTTGAAGCCACCGCCTGGAAGCAGCTCTGCGATCCACATGGTGAGGACATCGATGGCCTCACTCACACCTTCACGGACTACCTCAGCTTCTGTGTGGACAAATCCGTTCCCACCAAGACCATACGGTGTTGCTCAAACAACAAACCCTGGATCAACCCTGAGATAAAAACACTTCTGAGAGAGAAGAAGAGGATCTTCAGGTCGGGGAACAGGGAGATGCTGAAGTCTGTACAGAGGGAGCTGAGGAGAAAGATCAGAGAAGGCAAGGACAGCTTCAGGAAGAAGATGGAGGACAAGCTGCAACAGAGCAACATCAGCGGGGTCTGGAGAAACCTCAAAACCATCTCTGGGCTCCAGAATACCTCCCCCCAGGCCACGGAGGGCAGGGAGTGGGCGAACAACCTGAATCTGTTTTTCAATAGGTTTGACCAACCACCCTCCCCCCTGACTGCACAACAACCACTGCTGCCTCTAAAGAAATCAAGATCTGCTGCCCACTCCCCACTCCACCAACACCCCCCCACTCCCAACACACAGCCCCCCATCCTGACCCTGACCAGGACCCAGGTGAGGACGGAGCTGAGGAAGATCAAGGCGAGGAAGGCGTCGGGACCGGACGGCATCAGCGCAAAGCTCCTCAAGTCCTGTGCAGACCAGCTGTGTGGGATTGTGACGTACATCTTCAACCTGAGCCTGAAGCTGGGGAGGGTACCACAGCTGTGGAAAACATCTTGTGTGGTACCTGTACCAAAAACTTCCCACCCCAAAGACCTGAACAGCTACAGACCGGTGGCCTTGACGTCCCACTTGATGAAGACCCTGGAGAGACTGCTCCTTGCTCACCTCCGCCCCCTGGTGGAACCAGCGATGGATCCACTCCAGTTCGCCTACCAGCATGGCATTGGGGTGGAGGATGCAGTGATCTTCCTCCTTCACCGTTCTCTGTCCCACCTGGAGAAGCCCGGGAATATGGTGAGGATCATGTTCTTTGACTTCTCCAGTGCTTTCAACACCATCCAACCGATGATCCTGAAGGACAAGCTGCTGCGCGCAGGGGTGGACCAGCACCTGTCATCATGGATCCTGGACTACCTCACGAACCGGCCTCAGTTTGTGAGAACCCGGGACTGTGCGTCCGACACGATCATCGGTAGCACGGGGGCCCCCCAGGGAACGGTGCTGGCTCCCTTCCTGTTCACTCTTTATACTGCGGACTTCTCACACAACACAACACACTGCCATCTACAGAAGTTCTCTGATGACTCTGCGATTGTTGGCCTCATCTCCAATGGAGATGAAGCTGAGTACAGAGGGCTTATCCAGGACTTCGTGGACTGGTGCCATCGGAACTGCCTCCAGATCAACGCGAGGAAAACTAAGGAGCTGGTGGTGGACTGCCGCAGGCATGGGCAACCCCTCACAGCACCAGTAAATATACAGGGAACAGACATCGAGATGGTGACATCCTATAAGTACCTGGGTGTTCATCTGAACAATAAACTAGACTGGTCACACAATACTGACGCACTCTACAAGAAGGGACAGCGCAGGCTGTTCCTGCTGAGGAGACTCAGGTCTTTTGGTGTACAAGGGGCGCTGCTGAAGACATTCTATGACACGGTGGTGGCATCAGCCATCACTTTTGGAGTGGTCTGCTGGGGCAGTGGCATTACCGCAGTCGATAGGAAGAGACTGAACAAACTGATCAAGAAAGCTAGCTCTGTTCTGGGGCAGCGCCTTGATCCGGTGGAGGAGATAGGAGAGAGAAGGACGGTGGCTAAACTGTCATCTCTGCTGGAGTCCGAGTTCCACCCTATGCAGGACATACTGAATGCACTGAGGAGCTCATTTAGCAGCAGACTACATCATCCCAGGTGCACAACCGAGAGGTTTCACAGGTCCTTCCTACCAACGGCTGTCAGACTGTACAACCTAAGCAGGGCTGCTCGCAGAGATAGCAAAAAGACGTAACAAACTAATAGTTTTTTGAATGCAAAAGATGCAATAGACTTACACAATGGTCCCCTCCGGCATACAACTAGGAAAATACCGGTCGCTATGGAGGGTGAGAATATGTATGGGCACATAATCATACCATGTAGGATAACTAAGTAGACGGTTATGCTGTTTCATCCCATCTAGCAACAATGCTCTGCACTGTGTGTGTTTATATATTTACATATTTATTCCATCTAGCTACAATGCTGCGCACTGGGTGTGTTTATATTTATACATCTATATATTTATTCCATCTAGCTACAATGCTCCGCACTGTGTGTTTATATATCTACATATTATTCCATCTAGCTACATTGCTCCGCACTGTGTGGGTTTATATATTTACATATTTATTCCACCTAGCTGCAATGCTCCGTACTGTGGGTGTTTATATATCTACATATTTATTCCATCTAGCTACAATGCTCCGCACTGTGTGTTTATATATTCATATATTTATTCCATCCAGCTACAATGCTCTGCACTGTGTGTCTGTGTGTGTGTATACTGTATATATATTTTATAGTAATATGTACATATGTATATTAGCTGCTCTTGCTTGCTTGCTTTTTTTCTTGCCTTCTGATTGTTGCTCTGAGTGTTGCTATCCCTGTGCTGTTGCAATCCTGGAATTTCCCCGTTGTGGGACTAATAAAGGCTCATCTTATCTTATCTTATCTTAGATTTCCATACCTGTAGCCTGCTGCTTTTAAGATACGCATTAATAGAATGTACTGGCCAATCAGATTTGAGCCATATCTGTAACAAGAATTCTATGGGTACAGTTCTGTAGCCATAGCCCCTGTCTTAGTAATTTAGGACCTTGAAGGTCAAGCTGATCCATCAGTGACCCCAGCTACATGGCCACAATAATCCTATCACTAGGAATAATCAGATTATGGTAATCAGATCTGACATGTTTACATGCACTGAAATTAATTAATTTCACTTTATGTAACAATAATTGCCTTTTATCTGATTGTTTTTACATGACTAACAATCAGATAACTCCAGAAATCCGATTATAAATGGTTTATTACCATGCATGTAAACGTGGCCGTTATGCATATCATACTCCCATAAATACATGGGAGGTAGGACTGAAACGATTAGTCAACGCTGAAAATAACGTCGATTATAAAAATTTGTCGACGCAGATTTTTGTTGTCGACAAATCATTTAATTTTAAAGTTTATATGCATACCGTGGAAAAGTTCAATTTAACTGTTCCAGCGAAGAAGAAGAGGAATGCATCATGGCGACATGGAGAGAAAATCAAGGAGAAGGCCAAAAGTTTCCTAAGTATAGGAGGATTTTGCCAAAAATAAATAAATGAAACAAGTTAAATGTAGACTGTAAAGCAGTTTGTCACATCACAGCTGCACTACAGCGATGTATCCATTCCCTCCTCCTCTCTGTTCCTCCGTCTCCGGCCACCTGTCAGCGGACTGCACCGCTAAGGTTAGCACGTCTTAGGCTACAGTTACACTGCAGGTCTTAATGCTCAATTCCAATTTTTTTGCCAAGATCTGATTTTTTTGTGTGGGTGTTCACATTATAATTTAAATGTGACCCCCATCAAACTCCAGTGTGAATGGTCTACAGCTATGAAGTGACCTGCATGCGCAGAAGAAAACATAACGTCAGATACAGCATTGTGTTTACGGAAGTAAATATGAGCCCCGAATGATTGAGGGGGGCAGAATTTCTTCACCTTGATGCAGCGCAGCAAAATAAAATGTTAAAATCATTCAGAAATGATTATGCACAAAATAAATGAGACCAGCTTCATTCCTCTACATGCCAGATGACCGCTGTGATCAGCTCTGCTTTAACAGAACTGATCGATTAAACAACTCTCTTGAAAATGAGACCCAGTGTCTCAATGAGATTACCTGTATAAATAAGGTTAATAATCCTAGCGATTTCAATAGGGCTCTCCCCACTGACGTTGTCAGTGGCTCGGACCCTAATAAACAGCGTGGCTAGTACCAGCGTAACACCGATCCCGCACAGGAAGAAGAAGCTGCCACAGACTCCCCTCTCCTGTCTTCCTATCACCGTATCTGACCATTCCGCTCCACAGTCATATTGGTATTAACTTTGCATTTTAGATATTACAGCGGCCAGGACTCACGGTGTGCTGTTTACAGGGAAAAACGAATTTGCAGCATCCAGTAAGAAGGGCCGTAAATGTGCTGTTACTGTGTGCCTGCTTGTCTGACGGTTTCAGCCCCAACCCCCGCCACCTCCACCCCCGAAATTTTGAAGTTGCTATGCATTCAGAGCCGACAAAATTACAATCCAGTAATAAAGGGTAGAAGATAGATTAAAAAGAGAGCACAAATCAGCTGTGTCTGCCATGCTTGCTGCATCGACCACACAGAATTTGCACATCTCTCTCACTACAATGAGGAAAAAGTCAGATTAAATGTGACGTGACCATTCAGACTGAGGTCGCTTTGGAAAATATCAGATACGTATCCGAATTAGGACCACATATGAAAGGCTACGGTCACACTGCAGGTTTTAATGCTCAATTCCAATTTTTTTGCACAAATGTGACCCATATCTAACTTTTTAATGACAGTCTGAATGGCACATATCTGATTTTTTCACACCAGACCCAGGCCACTTTCATATGTGGTCCTATTTCGGAGACACATCTGATATTTTCTGCAGTGGAGGATGCAGCAAGCATGGCAGACACAGCTGATTTGTGATCTCTTTTTAATCAATCTTCGTCCCTTTATCACTGGATTGTAATTTTGTAGGCTCCGACTGCACAACTACTCCAAAATTTCAGGGGGGGGGGGGGTTGAAACTGTCAGACAAGCAGGTGCACAGTAAGGGCACATTTAAAAAAAAAAATAAAATAAAGGCACAACCCGGGGGTGGATGAGATTCGCCCTGAGTACCTCAAGGTCCTGAATGTTGTAGGGCTGTCATGGTTGACACGCCTCTGCAACATTGCGTGGAGGTCAGGGACAGTGCCTTTGGAATGGCAAACCAGGGTGGTGGTTCCTCTCTTCAAGAAACGGGACTGGAGGGTGTGCTCCAACTTTAGAGGGATCACATTCCTCAGCCTCCCTGGGAAGGTCTATGCCAAGGTACTGGAGAGGTGAGTCCGGCCGTTGGTTGAACCTCTGATTCAGGATGAGCAATGTGGTTTTCATCCTGGCCGTGGCACATCGGACCAGCTCTTTACCCTCTCGAGAATCCTCGAGGGTTCGTGGGAGTTTGCCCAACCAGTTTACATGTGTTTTATGGACTTGGAGAAGGCATTTGACCACGTCCCTTGTGGTTTTTTTGTGGGGGGTGCTTCGGGAGTATGGGGTATTGGGCTTGTTGTTACGAGCTATCCGGTCTCTATACAACTGTTGTGAGAGTTTGGTTTGTATTGCCAACACTCGGTCGGACTCATTCCCAGTGACAGTTGGACTCCGCCAGGGCTGCCCTTTGTTTCTAGGCACAGCCAGGGAATGGAGGGTGAATGGAGCGAGAGACTGACAGATGGATCAGAGCAGCATCTACAGTGAAGCGGATGTTGTACCGATCCGTTGTGGTGAAGCGGGAGCTAAGCTCTAAGGCAAAGCTGTTGATTTATCAGTCAATCTACGTTCCTACCCTCACCTATGGTCATGAGCTTTGGATAATGACCGAAAGAATTGGATCACGGATACAAGTGGCGGAAATGAGCTTTCTTCATCGGATTGCTGGACTCACCCTTAGAGATAGGGTGATGAGCTCAGTCATCCGGGAGAGGCTCAGAGTAGAACCGCTGCTCCTCCACATCAAAAGGAGCCAGTTGAGGTGGTTTAGGCAGCTGATCAGGATGCATCCTGGATACCTCTCACTTGAGGTGTTCCGGGCACGTCCCACTGGAAGGAGACCCTGGGGCAGACCCAGAACGCACTGGAGAGACTACATCTCCCAGCCGGTCTGGGAATGTCTTGGTATCCTTTCTCAAGAGCTGGAGCAGGTGGCCGGGGAGAGGGATGTCTGGGCTTCTCTGCTTGAGCTGCTGCCTCCGCAACCCGGACCCCCGGAAAAGCGGTAGAAGATGGATGGATGGACTTTAATGGAGTTGAATATTACTCTAGTTTGTTTTTAACATGCAGTTACAGCTTTTATGGAGCAGCAGAGCTGTTATTTGAGTTTTTACACTTTAACATCTATTATTTAATTGTGTTGCTTCAAACACTTCTGAATAAGCTGTCATGTTCACGTTTCCAACTCATGTTTGATGGGTCATTATTTTGCTATGGGAACTTGTCATAATAGGCGACATTATAGTAAGGCAGAGACTGACAACAAAGTGATTTTCACAGATGTGCAGGCTTAAACAGGTGAGCTAAAACATGACCTAGATCCACGAACAGGAGCTGTGCCAGCAGGATGCTGCGCTAGTGGAAATGACAGTGATTAGTCGACTAATCAAAAAAATAGTCTTTAGATTAGTCGACTTCCAAAATAATTGTTAGCTGCAGACCTTGTGAGAGGGCCTCAAAAATTGCTCTAGCCCAGGGGCCCACAACTTCCTTAATCCGGCCCTGCCCAGCAGCATCCACATTTTTTTTAAATTTTTGGGAGATAATGGCTAGACCACAAGTATATGTTTCCACATAATCCAGTGCTGTTTTTTTCCTGAAAAAAAAAATGTGATGGAAAAATACAATTCTTCAATGAAGCAGTGACCTGTTTTCTATGTTCTCCAAACAAGGAAGCACTGTGGTAACAGAGAGGGGCTAGGAAGCATAATCTCTGTATGGGCAGCGCTGTTTGTTTGGACTAACGGGGCTTAACTGGTGGGAGTGTAACAGGAAGGAAGACTTCAGCTGTGGCAACACTGATGCGGCTGGTTTGATGCTGGACCATTACTCAACACAAAGTCCTGTGAAGTTGAAAGCAGGGCATCCATAGTGATTTCAGTAAGGGAACACACAAGGCAATCATGATGTTCCACAGATGGCATGTGGGCAGTTGAGATATATATCAGTTAAAAATGAGCGGTAACAAACATTTCTGCTCCTAAGTGCAGCGGTATGCATTTGTCAGAGTATTAGATTGAGTCAACTATGACGCTGTAACCAGAGGTTGTGTTAACTGAAAACTGTCCTCTTTTGAAAGAATTTTTTTCAGCTATGACAGAAAAATCTGAATGCTGTCTATCATTTTGACTGATTACACTGAAGGTGATCTAATTAAAATCAATTAAAATGACAGATAATAATAGAGTATGACAGAAATTTTACAACCCTGTTTGTCAAAATGACAGATTATAAAAAAAAAGTCTCACGCAACCTCTGGCTGTAATGTAGTGAGACTTTGTGAATGTAGCAGAAGTAAAACTAATGATGTAACGGTTTGAAAACTCTATTTTTTTTTTTTACAAAGTCCCAACAAATTTAACTCAGTTTCTTTGGCATGATGACAACATCCTGGTGACTACTGAAGCTGAATTAACAGTACTGTCCTGATTCATTTAAATACCATCTTGAAAATATCCAGCCAAATTATCATTGGGGACATGTTTGGAGAACATGTCTCACCCTTTAATTTGTATTTTCTCCTATCCATTATCATTATCTTAAGTATTCTTGTGTCCATTCATTCATTTTCATTAATGTTTTGCAATTTTCTTCCTGCTTTTTTCCCCCCCTTACTCCTGGTCTCGTCACCTCACTATTCGAAGAACTACAACATCTGCCACATTTCATCCTACAGCTAAGTCTTTTCTGGAAAACACTTGTCATGCGCATGTGTTGTTGTCCTACTTTATGTCACATGCTAGTATACATGAGGCTTTGATCTTAGCTACAAACCTTCCTTAATGCACAACCATCAAAAGAGATAAACAGAAAGTATGGGGGTTACGATCAATAATGTTCAGGTGAAGGTGCTGTGGTTACCATTTACTGCAGGAATAATTTCGTTAGTGTGGCCTAAATCTCACCCAAGGCTCTGGTAGTGTCACACAGTCCTCTTTGAGTCAGCTATAGCAACAAAACAACAGAAAAAACTGTTATCTAATAGAATGTCCTTTTTTAAGAAGAAAGTGGTTTACCTCATTAAGCTAAAAATTAAGGAGCCGACATTTAATAGTGTTAATAAGAGGAATTGCAGCCTATTTGTAAGGGACATTTTCAGCAAATGTTCAATACTGCTAAGGAAAGTTGATGGGTTTTGTGCTTTGAAATTTGCACATTTACAGAAACAATAACATATAAACAACAAGAGCATTCTGAGGTGAGTGCAATATCCCCCGCCTCCGTTTTCTTTGACAATCCCAATACTTACTGACGGAGAGCAGTTTTCAACTCTTCAATGTAATTACTGTGGCAGAATCAGATTATGATAAACCCATATTCCACGAATATACAACAAAGTATACAAGCCACAGATGTAGGTCAGGATCCCAAGGTGAACCTGTGTAGCAAGTATGGTGAACCTAGAGAGCTTTACACGTTCTATAGTAAGAGATCATAGAGAGTGTCAACCTTGACCTTTTGACTCCAAACCTGTAGTCAGAGGTCATGGTGTCAGAGTGAACCTGTGTATCAAGTTTGGTGACCCTAACTTTTACTCATTGTACACTAATAAGGCATAGGGAATGTTAACCTTAACCTTTGACCTCAAACCAGTTGTCAGAGGTCAAGATCCCAAGATTAACATGTATACAAGATTTGGTGGCCTTAACTTTACTCATTTTATAGTAATAGTAAATGTAGCATTTACCATAGTGCAACTGCAATGTTAACTGAACTTTGACCTTTGACCCCTTGACCCCAAACCCAGTTAGGTCAGGGTGTAAGTCGTCCAAGATGTGTATTAGATACAACTACTGTATTGATCTGAAAAGCCTACATCATTTCTTTCCGTAGTTAATTCGTTTAGAAGATTTAGAGAAAATCTGACCTCAAGGTCACCCAATGAGAGTGAAATTGCAATAATATTGCAATTTCACTCTCATTTCAATCTCATGATGTGCATATTATGCACATCATCAGAGCATATCAAAAACCATGGTACCAAGTTTTAAAACAATCGAAACAAAACTGCAGAAGGAGTTGATTTTACAAGACAGTTACTGTCTATGAAGTGAGTTGAAACAGGCGGTCATAGGTCAGGGGGCTACAATTCCTGCAAAAATCATCCAATCAGAACCAAATTGCAATTTGCGTATCCTCAGAGTATATCAAACCATGGTACCAAGTTTCAAAATAATCGGAACAAAACTGTACAAGGAGTTGATTTCACAAAAGTGGGACAGACAGACGGATGGACAGGCTGATCCATAACATGCTGTAGTTCCCCTTTGGGCTTCGTCTGGCGGGGGATTAAAAAAAAAAAAAAATGAAATTAAAAATCAATCTTTCTTTAAAAAAGTATGTGTGACTATTGAACTTCCACTTTTACAATTACTGCTGAATAAATAACCAGGCATAAATTACTAGCTGCTACTAATTAATGTTTTTTAATACAAAAAACTAGCAATGCTGCATGGGACAGTTGTCCAATCAGACAAATAGTTTATGTGGTTTTCTGGACATCTGTGAGGTAATGTACAGCAACACGTCACTGATTCTTGCCTTACCTCCAGCCACCATCTCTTTTACTTTTTCAAAACATTAAACAGGTTAACACTTTTACCATCAATGGAAAATAAAGGCTAATGTTGCAACGAAGCGCAAGTCTCAGCATGTTTAAACCACTAGAGGAAATTAAACACCTAACACCTCTCCACCGATAGAAAATGTGTGGCACAGTGCTACAATCATCAAGAAACATTTAATTTCTCTTCCTCCAAGGACAAAATCAAACAAACAACAACAACAACAAAAAACATCAGCATAATCTGTATGGCTTTTATGCAGTTCATGATGACATTTTCCTTTTTTTAAATACTTTTATCATTTTCTAATATATTGCTAAATATTACCCCCTGAAGTTCAACTATTAATATAACGAGAATTTCAATCATTTGAATTTATCCATCACCAAACATAGTAGTTTGTTCACATAATCAATTGCTGAAAATAAGTTTTTTGTACAAAGACACTATACTGAATGACGGATGTCTTGCAGTTTCTAAAAATAACTTGATGAAATACTTGCTATGTGATGCTGTACGGTAGCAAAACTACACCAATCACCTCCATTTGCCTAATAGTGAATATATACGGCTGTTTAATTTCATGGACAGACTCCACAAGCGTAATACAGAATTCCTAAACATTCCCGGTTACATTTACTTTATATTAAGCGTGACACAACACTGACAGCTTAAGGATTCTGTTTTGACAGCTAATTTAAATCACATCATTTTCCGCTAAACATGTTAAAGGAAATTAAAACTTCCATTCCTCCTACATGCAGCTGCCATTTTTATTTGTAGACAATTCTTTTGTTCTCACGGTGCCATTATTCAGATGCACAGCAGACATGTCCTCTGTCTGCTGTGCATCTCTTTGAATGACAAGATTTTTTTAACAGAAAAATCACAAACTCAGACAGACAAGAGATGTGCACCACCCACCTTGCTGCAGACTGCCACATGATAGACAAAAGCATTCTTTGAATAGAAATATGTGACTATTTGGAAAGAGATGACACATAGAGGATTTATAAGAGTATTACAGACAACTGACAGATTCTGATTTTCATGAATAAGGCAACTATAACTTTGGCCCAAGTGCCATTTTATAACTTTGTAAAATAAAATTGTAACAAGTAATTATATGTACAAATGTAATGAATTCATATTTGTTATTACCATTTAACAATAGGTATTGATAGAGAATCTATCAGAAATAGTACTGCTGATTTACCAATTTGTAAACATGCCAAATCCGTGGTACCGTATATCTGACACACTGGGCTTCATTCAAGAACATGTTAGCATTAATAGAAGTTCATCCTGCATACTTTGTAAAGCAAGCTGTGTTAGAATGAAACACTCCAACACTGAACGACAGCTTGTATGTCCTACAAAAGTGTATAAACAGCCTTCATAAAAATGAACTACACCTGTATGTAAGTCAGCATGTGTTCACGAGTACTGAAGATTTGCACAACTGATGTCCTAAACTTACTATAAGGCCATGCTTCATGTAGCATATGACCAGAAGTTTCATTCACAAAAGTGGCTTCACATTGTAAGAAAAACACAAGGCAAAAAAAAAGGACAACTTCTCAAGCTCGGAAATTGAAGTTCTCCTGCCTGCAATCCAAAAAGGAAGAAATATAATTTAAGTAGCTTCGGCAGCAGAATCAAAGCACTGGGGGGAAAAAAAAAAAAAAAAAAAAAGTAAGAATCCGTCAGGTTATAGGAGATATTTCAATGTGGCGTTGCTGCAAAAATGTTCCTCTTGACAGCGACCTACATGAAGACATGAGTGAGCACATGGTCAGGTGTACCAACCATGCACAGTGTACTAAAACTGTGTCCCACAGTCATGTAAAAAAAGTGCTTGCGTAAAAAAATGCTTGAGTACAAGAGTGGTAAAAATTTGATTTTTGTCAATTTCCACAGTATAATGTTAGTTTATATGAATGAATGAATGAATGAATCTTTATTTCGGACAGTACAGGTTAAAAGGAACTGAATAATATAGCAAAGGGGGAAAGAAAATCCAACAAGGTCAAATTAGACAATAACTCCTCTGATTATACAATTCAACATAAGTTATATATGAAAATACAGTCTACTCTTTCCTCCAAATCATTTACCAAAATGGTCCCTGCTTTGTGCCCCAACCCTGAGGTGAAGCCCACACTTCATGTGAAAGCAGCAAAAATCAGAATGGACCTCTAGCACAATGTAAAGTGACGTACTTTCACATTGCAGTCCTCCCACAGCTCCAGATCACTTCCATTATACTTCTCCATTCCCTGGTGCTTCCTCATCAATAAGTCAATTTTATCACTTTCACTTATCATTGTACGGGGAGGGGGGGGGGGGGGGGCTGAAAATTTCATAGGCTCAATAAAAAGAAGGAGTTATGCTCGTAGGTGCTGAGCCAGTAGTATTTGGGCTTCAGTGGCTGAGGAACAAGAGAGCAGAGCAGAGCTGAGAGTGAGAGAACTGTCAAGAGTATGGGTACAATAAACCACATTTGGTCAAATTTGACCACTGCATCATGGTCAGCCTATGAACTTTTCACACACACACACACCCACACACACACACTTCCCGGTACATATCGGGAATAGTGTGTGGGCAGATCGTTTTTTTCTTTATAGAATTTGTGTTTCACATTTTAATCGTTTTTGTAGACATACTGGGCCATTTAATAGTTCACCAGTTAGTTTAGTGGCTAGCAGCTATCGTCTCGTTTATGTCTGTGCCATTCCAAATACCACTGCATGGGCTGTAGTGGACCTGTGAAACTAAATGAAACATATGTCCACTCCCAGCTGTTACCCAGCTTCTTTTAACACTACTTTGTGTATGCAGAATCCCTCGGCTATTGATGTTACCATGACTGTTATTGATATTAGCTTAGTTAGCTTCCAGTTGCTAGGGTGTTATTTATTCTCCTAATAAACACTGACTCACTGCTAATAACATTGCATGGACTCAAATGAATGTGAATGAGCTCATGTAAAGACGTTGATGGAATGACAATGATTTTGATAACTACACTCTTATTTAAACTTGATTCAGACAAATACAATACAGAGTCATTTAGTGAAAACCAAGGTTAGAATAATGGCAAACTATTTACACAAAACTCTTACAACTGGCCTGGATCACTCGTACATTTTGTTAGAATCTTGAAATTTAATTCAAGTACTAACAGATTGGCGAATCCCACAAGTTCACTTAAATTGACTGCATGTGACATTTACAAACAAATCTGTTGGTACGCCCCGTGCATGAGGCCCAATGACACCCACCTTCAGTACAAATGTCTGTCATTCCTTCATATGTTCACTTCTTTGTTCCAGGGACGTGATCTAAATGACAGATGTTATATTTTATGAAAGAAAATTATTCACTTTAAAATCGTCCAGTGGGAGCCTGCTTTGGTTTCATATGTGCCTCTCTGACAAGTATCGATTCACAGCTCAAAGTCTAACAGTGTGGAGTGATGCCCCAAGCTGCACATCCACTGAAACAGTGCACAACAGAGACTGCAGCCACCGGTTAGCACCAACACAGGGGGCATTAATGTGGGCAGCAGTGACAGAACATCCTTCCTTCCTCTCTCCCCAGGGATTCGACAACATGCCACGTGTCCGCTAGATAGCTGCCCCTACTGCCATTTCCAGCTGTGCCCCCACAGCGAAAAGTTAAGAGGTAAGAGCATGTGAGTGAATATACATCACAGTCTGTAAGTAAAATTAGCAATCGAGTGTTTAACGGTGTCTTCACCTCTTGGTTTGTTCCCTCTGATCAGAATCTGTACCATTTTCTCATTGGTTCATTTCCTTTTCACACAGAAAAATCCAAAAGTACCAAAATACATCACCTCAAACCACACAAGAATATCTTCTCCAGTTACTGTCGAGATGTTTCTGCTTGAAGAACAAGAAATGTGTTAAGCCGAAAGCTACAATCCATCAGAATCCGTGACTACAGGCACTGGTGTTGCGCATTGTCTGCATGTGTGTGCCTGATATATAATGATGTGCCCCAGATTAGGGCTGTGCGATATGACGATATACATCGGTGACACGATAAAAAAAAAAAAAACGTCTACCGTTTCACATAAAACTGTATCATTTATATCGGGATTTAAAAGATACAGACCTCGTTTCTACTTGTCACCACCCTGCCTCTTCCCCACAGTGTGCCAGGTGTGTGCAATAGGGGGTTCCGGTGGTTAGCACAGCAGCTAACTCCAAGCTCATGTTTTGGTCATATAGCCGTTACATCTGTTTGCTACTTCTTTTTCCCCACCATGCTGCGCCAGAGAGGATAGTCATCTGACCTCGTTTTAACTGAAGGTAAATAATATTAACACCACCTCTATCCAATTATAAAACAGCAAATGCTAAATGGTGATGCTAACTTGTCGCTAATAGGAAACAGTGTATCAGACCATCGTTTCTTTGGTTTAAATCACTGCTGAGTTTCTTAATTTTGTCTGAAAAAATATTACTAAAGCTGCAAAAGTGCTTGACAGTGGCTGCATACACACCAAATAAATAATAAGTAAATTAAAATGTGTTGGAGGGCTCTTCCGGTTATGGCTGCCACGTAGGACGGACGTGTCTCGCTCTGCTCTGCTCCTGGAAAAAAAAAATCGGCAAATAACTCTCTCATTTGGGACAGAACGTATCCCAGCATTTGGGCGAGGATATGTCGGCGAAGCCTAAGGCTGGAAAACCAGGAAAAGGAAAAAGCGAGCCGCCGAAACAGTCCAAATTAACGGACTTTCAGGTCTGTGACGCAGCGAACAAAACTCCATATATGGCGGAGGAGGCTGGCAACGCTGCGATTTCTGCGGGGAATGGCGCAGATGCGCTGATGGCAGCCATGAGCTCAATGAGAGCGGACTTTTCCTCTAGATTTGATGGGATTATGACAGCGTTGGAAGGAATAAGAAAGGAATTGGGTGACTGTGTAGAACGAACGGCGCAGATGGAGCTCCGTCTCGCTAGTGCTGAAGATGACGTCACCCGTCTTCAATTAAAGGTGCGCACTTTGGAAAAAAAAAATAAATCTCTGGAAGATAATATTTTGGATTTGGAATCTCGGTCGAGACAGAATAATTTGAGGCTGGTGGGTCTTCCAGAGGAATCAGAAGGTCGGGACGTATGTTCCTTTCTGGAAAAGTGGATTCCGGAGGTGCTGGGCAGCGAGGAGTTGCAATCAGCAGTGGTTCTGGAAAAAGCACATCGTATTGGCCCACGGAGAGATAAGGGACCGCCGAGGACCTTAATTATGAAGTTTCTTAGCAACAGAGACAGGATGAAGATCTTCAACGCTGCACGAGCTAAAAAAGGAGAGATTAAACACCAGGACCAGCAGGTGCGGTTCTACCCAGATTTGGCCACAGGAATCCAGCAATTGAGGAAGCAGTTTGATCCCGTACGTAAGGAGCTGCGCAACCTTGGGATTCGTCATGGTGTAATCTATCCTGCGAGACTGCTGACCACGTATGAGGGCAGAACCCACATCTTCAAGACCCCAGAGGAGGCGCAGGAGTTCATCAAGAAGATCAAAGAAGAAGAAGAGACTGGTGGGAGCTAAGCATGAACAAAATATAAGGTAGAATAATTAAGCATTTGCACAGGCATCTGACTGACTTGAAGTAAATAGTAAGTTTACAAAATATAGATTGTATTATATATTAAAAAAACAAAACAAAAACAAAACAAACAAACAAAAAAAAAAACTATGATGTACAAAGTTGTTAAAAATTTTGGAGTTAAGTTGGAAAACTACAGAGGAGAGTTAATGTTACGTCATTAAAAGCAGTAGAGTTAGGGTGATTGGGAGGATGAAGAAGGAGTGGCTTAGGCTGTTCCCCGTGGGTGTGGAACGGTCGATGGCTATATCGGGAGACAGAATTTTTCTTTTGATTTTGGGGGGTTTGCCACAAGTGTGGGAAGGGGAAATTTGTTTGTGTGTAGTTTGTAGGATGAATGTTCAACCACTCATGTTTTTGCTTCTCTGTATGAGCATGTTTACACTGCAAGGTAATCCCAAACTCTCTATTGATCATGGACCAAAGTGTTAATCTTAATTTAACTTCATGGAATTGCAGAGGTCTACAAAATTTAAAAAAACTTAAACAAGTTATGAATAAAATAAAGGACATGGGTTCAAGAATTGTGTTTTTACAAGAAACTCATCTGATAGAGGAGGATGTTAAAAGAATTAGGAGTAGATGGCAGGGAAGTGTATTCACCTCTTCATTTTCATCCCGAGCCAGGGGAGTTATGACTCTCATACATAAATCAGTTCCTTTTCAAGTGAAAAATGTAATTGGAGACAAATTTGGAAGATATGTAATCATTCAAGGTTCTTTGCTATTAGAAAATATAAATCTTGTGAACTTATATGGTCCCAATATAGATGATCAGAAGTTCTTTGCTAATTTATTTCTCATCTTATCATCACTTACAGGGCAACATATAATAGCAGGGGATTTTAATTGTACATTGAATCCAGGTGTGGATAGATCAACAGGACTGGATTGTACGCACATTGGATGTAGGATGACTATTAATCATTTTATGAAAGAATTGAGATTGTTAGATATATGGAGAGAAATGAAACCACAAGTTAAAGCCTATTCTTGTTATTCCAGTACCTACAAGACATTCTCACGTATTGATTATTTTTTGATTTCCACAGAATTAAGGTCCAAGATTCAGAACTGCTTTTATGATAACATCGTGATCTCTGATCATGCACCCTGTTGTCTAATATATGTAGATAAAAAATTGACAAAGGAATCAGGTAGATGGCAATTTCAGCATAAATGGCTTCAGGATGAGGAATTTGTCAAGTATATAGAAAAACAGATAGACGAGTTCTTTGACATCAATACTACACAAACATCAGCATGTGTAAAGTGGGAGGCTTTCAAAGCTTTTATTAGGGGACATATTATTAGTTATACAGGATCAAAATCTAAGAAGACTCGAGAGGAGAGAGCTAAATTGGAACATAAAATAAAAAATCTTCAGGAAAAAGTGTATGCAGGAAGTGACCCAAGGTTGGAGAATGAATTACTGATTTTGAGAGCTGAATACGACAAAAAATCAGCGAATAGAGCTGCCTCGAGTCTTCTAAGATTGAAACAATCTTTTTATGAACAAGGTGAAAAATCAGGAAAATTATTAGCATGGCAGATTAAACAATTGGAAATTAAAACACCAATTACCAGTATTATAAGTAAAGGACAGGTAGTTATAGATCCTTTAGAAATTAATAGAGCCTTTAGAGATTACTATGAAAAATTATATGATACCAAAAATGAACCTGATTTAACAAAACTAAATGGGTTTTTGAACGAACTATCTATACCGTGTATTCCAAATGAAAACAGGGAGATATTGGAGTCTAAATTTAGTCAAGAAGAAGTTGGGCTAGCCATTGATAATATGAAATCAGGAAAAAGTGCAGGACCAGATGGTCTTCCAGTTGACCTTTATAAAAAATTTAAGAATAAATTAATAAAACCTTTTTTGGAAATGGTTTTAGAAGCATTTCAAAATAATAATTTACCATCATACATAAATAATGCCTTAATTATACTGCTGCCAAAACCAGGTAAGCCCTCTAATAAATGTGAAAATATGAGACCAATAAGCCTATTAAACGCCGACCTTAAGATAATCTGTAAAATTTTAGCAAGACGAATACAAGAAATTTTACCAAATATTATTAATCGAGATCAGAATGGCTTTATAAAGGGTAGACAAGGCTTCCATAATGTAAGAAGACTATTTAATATTATTTATTTTAATAAAGAAGCACCGGATACAGCTCTCCTATCATTGGACGCCGAAAAGGCCTTTGATAGAGTTGAATGGCCCTTTCTTTTTGAAGTCCTACAAAGGTTTGGACTTGGAAATAATTTCATAAAATGGGTTCAAATAATATACAATAATGCTATAGCAGAAATCCTAACAAATAACAATATTTCAAAACCAATAAAAATCAATAGAGGATGTCGACAAGGCTGTCCACTTTCACCTTTACTGTTTACTATGGCAATTGAACCTTTAGCGATAGCGATACGTTTACATTCACAAATATATGGAATTAAAGTTGGACCAACAGAACATAAAATCTCCCTGTACGCCGATGATATAATTTTGTTTATGTCGAATCTAAAAAAATCAATTCCAACCTTGTTGAATTTAATAAAGAATTTTGGGGAAATATCAGGATATAAAATAAATAAAACTAAATCTTCAATATTAATGCTAAATGAGACCCAGAGAAATTACCCAGCCCCTGAGGTAAATCAATTCAATGTTGTAAATCAGTTTAAATATTTAGGAATCCAAATTATGCCTAAGCTAGAATCAGTCGCCAGTGTCAACTATGAAGCCTTAATGTCAGATATCAATGAGTTACTTCAGAGATGGATGTCACTACCAATGTCGATGATCGGGAGAATCAATATACTTAAAAGTAATATTTTACCTAAAATACTTTATTTATTTCAATACATTCCCTTATCACCACCTTTAGATCTATTCTCAAGAATAAAAAAAAAGTTAGTGGAATTTATATGGAACAACAGGAGGGCTAGATTACGTTTGTCTTTATTATATTTACCATTTGATCATGGAGGTCTGAAATGTCCAAATTTTATGTTGTATTATTGGTCGGCACAACTGAGGTCTATGACATATTATTTTTCATCAAATGATCTCCCTCACTGGACTGAAATGGAATCATACAATTTACCTTTACCTCTTCCCATATTCATATACTCAGATTCGGCAAAAAAATTACAAAAACAAGTTAAAAATCCATTTGTAAAGCATATGATCAAAATATGGTGTGAAGCTAAAAACTATTTAAAAGAACCACAGTTATTGTCACAATTTAGTCCAATATGGGGTAATCAATATTTTAAACCAGGGAGAGCGGACGCTGTATTTAAAGTATGGAATTTAAAAGGGATACAAAAGATTCAGGATTTATATTTGCCATGTGCAGACAACATAATGTCTTTTGAAGAGCTGAGGATCAAATTTAATCTCAATAGAACACATTTTTTTAAATATCTTCAACTTAGAAACTTTATTCGATCAAATCAAAATAAAGCTCTCACTCGACCTATTTATTCATCCTTGGAAAAAATGATGATGAAAGATAGTAAAAGAAAGGGTATTATTTCAGAGTTTTATAACTCATTGACACTATCTTCAAGTGAAAATTCACTGAAAAGATTAAACTACTGGAAAGAAGATCTGCAAATTGAAATTTCAGAGGAACAATGGGAATTGGCTTGTACAGAAGCTCAAACCAAATCAATAAATGCACGCCTTAAATTGATACATTTCAAATGGTTAATGCGGATGTATGTTACACCGGAGGAGTTAAATAGATATAACAAAAATATACCAGATACATGCACAAAATGCATGGAAAGTAAAGGAACCCTATTTCATTGTTTATGGGAATGTAGATTAATAAGAATGTTTTGGGAAGAGGTGAGGGTAACAATTGAAAAAATAATCTCAAAACAAATCATATTGAATCCTAAACTGTTTTTGTTGGGTCTGTACCCAGAAAAGCATAATTTTAATAAAAGTGAAAGAACATTCATAGACCTCAGTTTGCTTAATGCCAAAAAATGTATTGCACTATTATGGAAAAAGACTCATAGACCAGATGTGACTCAGTGGTTAAGACAGATGTTAACAAACCTTCCATTAGAAAGAATAACATATATACTGAAATCAAAGGAAATTGTGTTTGAGAATATATGGAGACCTTTTATTGATTATGTAAAAAATTTAAACATAACTCTTGAAGAAGAAGGTGAATGATGTGTGTGGACCTTGTAAATTCCAAACTGGTGAACATAATATGTATACTTATGTATTGGATTGTCTAGACTAAACAGAGGAGCATTGTTGAAGATTTGATTTTGTTGGTGGTTGTTGGTGTTTTTAGTGCATTTTTTTTTTTTTTTTTGTAGTAGTACTTTAGTGTTTGATTGTTTGTATCATGTTTGTTAAAAAAAAAAAAAAGGGTTCAATAAAGATATTGTGGAAAAAAAAAAAATGTGTTGGAGGAACGAAATGGCTCAGTGTAACTTGATTTCTAAAAAATTTTAATTAGTCAAGTAGCGATAATGAATAAAGTTGAAGTCATCTCAAATGCACATTAAAAAAGTATTTTATAACACCACTGAAAAAAGGTACATAGAATTAATGACAGATGAATTTGTATGATTGATTTTTTTCACAGTTATTTAAAATGTAGAAAAAGAGATGGTCCTTTTTATTGGCTACTATATATAAACTACAGAATTTATAGAAAATGGAATGTACACACGCACACACACACACACCACAAGTTAGGGATATCTGGCTTTTGGGTGAAATTTCAGGATGCACCTAAAATGCACTATAACCTTTACAGGTGAACTTAATTTGACCTTCTCTAACCTTTTGAATACACATGCCCAACTGTTCAATGTTTCAGTACGTTTTGCATAACTTTCTGTTCTCCAACAAGGTGCTTAATGGAAAAATTCACAACAGGTGTTTGATCCATGAATCAACCAATAAATTTTCTGGTCCAGTTAGAATTGGTATTTAAACAGTCCTCTTCATCATGCTGTTCACATTTTGACATCAGTTTGACATTAGTTACTCCTGTGGGTCAGGCCAGCACCGGGGCATGACAGTTCCACCGCCATCAGTGTGTGAATGTGCGTATGAATAGGTGGATAGCAGGATCTGTAAAGGGCTTTGTCATCTAGAGATGAGAAAAAGTGCTATAAGTGAATGCCATTTACCATTTACCATCATGAGACCAAGACGACACCTAACAAGTGATCAACAGTACCTCGCCATTATGAGGCTTCAAACAGGATGTTCTCAGGAGGAAGTGGCCACTGAGCTTACAGTGTCACAGAGTGTCATCAGCAGGTTGCAACAGAGATACAGAGAGACTGGAAGAGTCACAGAAAGGCATAGAAGTGGACGTCCTTTGGCCACATCTCATGCTGATGACCGCTTCATTGTGAGCAGTGCCCTGCGGAATCAGATGATGAATGCCACTCAACTCCAGGCACATTTAAGGGAGGTGAGAGGCACCCAAGTGTCACGTCAGACCATTCAAAACCATTTACATTAGCGTGGTCTGCGTGTTAGACGACCTGCAAGGGTACCTGACCACACCAACAGGCACAGGCATCATCGTCTTGCATCGACCAAGGAGCATTTACACGGGACAAGGAACAGTGGGCCTCAATGCTGTTCTCTGATGAAAGTCGACTCATGCTGAGCAGAAATGATGGCCGCCAGCAATGTTGGAGACGTTAAGGAGAGCACAATGCATCAGCCACTGTTGTCACCAGACGACCCTTTGGTGGTGGTGGTGTTACAGTCTGGGCAGGTGTGTCTAGTCAATACAGAACTGCCCTACACCTTGTGAATGGTACAATGACAAGCCGATACTACCTAAATAACATCATTAATCCAGTCATTGTGCCCCTGCATGAACAACATAGGCCTAATTTCATCTTCATGGATGACAATGCTCCAGCTCATCGAGGTTGCATCATTGGGGAATGGCTGCTGGAGACTGGGGTACCTCAAATGCAGTGGCCTGCACTTTCTCCAGAGCTGAATCCCGTTGAATACCCATGGGATCAGCTGAGTCACCGTGTAGAGGCTCATAACCCTGCACCCCACAACCTCAATAACCTGAGGGCCGCCCTTCAAGAAGAGTGAAAGTCCATGCCTCAGCAGACAATAACTTGACTTGTGAACAGCATGAGACGTCTTTGCCAAGCTGTAACTGATGCTCAAGGGCACATGACAAGTTATTGAGACATTGACATTTTTTGTTGTGGTATTTTGTTTTTCTTAAATGGAATTTGTAAACTATTTTAAGAGATGTCACAAAAAGAAGCTATAATTATTGAAATCTATTTTTGAAGGAACTGGGCTACCTGCAGATTTTATTTAAAGTTAAAAATGGTAGCACACTTCCTTTCAGTAAAAGAATCAAATACCCTGTAACTTTGCTGCATGTGAGCCTCCATGTATCAGAACAGGGGGTATCAAAGAAATTAATTAGCAAATAATTAGCAATCCTTAGAAAAATAGATAATGCATAAAAATTATCAATAAATGATTGATGATGAATTCAATTCGACTTTATTTACATAAGCGCTTTTCATTTCATTTAATGTAGTACCCAGGATAAACATATGGCTGCAGTTTATAACTAAAATACATACTGGGCAATACAGACCACTTTTTATTATTCATGGGATAATACAAATAATAAGATCATGCCCTCTATTTACAGCAGGACAACCATTCCATATTGTTGCCAGCTAGACTGTTATCGTACACTATAACCTTGTTGTCACAGCCACACCTTAAGCTTGTACCAAATTCCTTGTGGTTATTTACTGGTGGCCCATTTTTTTTTTTTGATAAAAAAAAAAAAGGCAACAGAGGGGCGAGCGGTGGTTCTCTCTCCCATCAGCAAAGGGGGGTGAACGGCAGCTCTCTCACTCTACTTAGCAAGGGAAGAAGCGAGCGACAGGCTTGCTCTGTAAAAAAGGCCTGATGGGCCAACATCCACTGCTTATGCTGTAACAATGTTGTCTGGGGTCCTGATTGTGTAAAAATTATGAACTGATAAACAGGAGGAAATTGTCAGAAATTGTATATATGTACAAATATGTTATCATTTCATAATTAGTTTTTAGCTGAACTTTTCTGTATTTTTTCCCTTACAATGGCTGCAACAATGCTGCATCAGGAAGGTTTAACTCACCCTGTAACAGACATACCTCAACAGACCAGAATAATCTGTATTTACTTAAAGTTTAGAAACTGGTGTGCAAGAAGTCATGTGCTGACACGGAGTTGTCTTTGTGTTACACAACAAAGCCTGACTGTTTCACCACAAAGCCTGACTGTTCCACGGCCTTATCAGTCACCACAAAGCCTGACTGTTTCACGGTCTTATCAGTCACCACAAAGGTGCCCATAAAGTTGCAGTAGATGTTTCCTGTGTCTGACCTGCTCAGTATAAAAGGGACGTGCTGGCTTTGTATGACAGCGCGCATTTCCCATCTGTAATCAGAGGTGTGTTGCTCCTTGTACAAGTAAAAACTTTGAACACATTTTGTGTCTCGAATCTTATTAAGGTACGAACCTAACAGAGTACTATTATTTTGTGA
This sequence comes from Pholidichthys leucotaenia, assembly GCA_020510985.1. Classification (NCBI taxonomy): domain Eukaryota; kingdom Metazoa; phylum Chordata; class Actinopteri; order Cichliformes; family Pholidichthyidae; genus Pholidichthys; species Pholidichthys leucotaenia. The sequence continues at coordinate 349,803,942 of CM035839.1, forward strand.
GTCTTGAGTTTCAGATTCCTGACACAGCCCTATAACATTAGTTTGTTTCCTTTATTCAGACAGGGATGAGAAGGAGATATTTATTTAACTTTGACATGTTTCGACTGATGTCTGCACTCGTCCTAAGAAGCATCAGCTGATTGCTGTGATTTGTAGCTCAGTGGTTAAAGTGCCAGATTAAAAAGTAGAAGGCTCCAGGTACGAGACCAGCTACAGTACAACCTCTTTTAGGGACCACAATGGAAATAAGTGTGCGCACTTTCTTGTGTCATCCCATTGTTTTTAAATATATGTTGTATCTTCTTCTTTTAGATTTGATTGGCGGTTGGCAACCAGCTTGCAGGTGCATTACTGCCACTAACCTGATTATCATCACTCTATATCTTTGAGTAAGGGGTTCGTATAAAGAGTTTTGAACAACTCCTTATGTTTGCAAAAATTATCTGTCCTTGGACTGCGTCCTGGACTGGGCAGATGCCCGTTCTTCATCATCATCACTCTATAAATTCGAGAAATCTCTGTCAGTTTGTGCGTCTGTGTGTCACGATCATAGGAACATCATAGGACAGCCTATGATGTTCCTATGATGCTCCTATGATGTCTGCATCATAGGACATCATGCCTGCCTTGATGTCTTTATGTCATATACAGTGATGCCTGCGCTGATGTCTATATGATGTCATATCTGCCTTGATGTCTTTATGATGTCATATAGACCATCACCCACCAAAGAAGAGATACTCATCATCTGAGCGATGCCATCATATAGACAATAGGACTGGCTACCTGTGCTGTAGGCATGATGTCCTATGATGCCTGCCTTGATGTCTTTATGATGTCATATAGACCCTGTAATGTCCTATGATGAACAGCTGAGGTTCAAGCAGTACCTCCCAGGCATGACTGTGTTGCACGTCAGAAAAGACACCGTGAAGATTAAACACCTGAGGTTCGAGCAGTATGTCGCAGGCATGCCTTGCTTACACCATGCCTTGCTTACACCTGCTTACTACGGGCATGCAGAAATACATGCTTAAACTTGGTTTCTACGGGCATGTGCGGGTATGCACAGGTATGCTCTAGTCTATACAAATTTTAAACAGTGAATTAACGAATCAATCAAATTTGTGACCGGCCGGGTGGATCAGCTGGTTGAATTAAAGGAAATATATAGGCTTTCAGGACTTCTGTTTTTGCAAAAAAAAAAAATGGCTTGTGGACTTACCTGTTTTTGCAAAAAAATGTACTAATAAATTGCCAAAAAGTAACAATGAGTTGATATTTGATTTTTTTGCTTTATTATGTCTGAGACACTCATATTTCAAGTGACCATGTCTTAGAAGCCGATTTAGAAATACTAACACCTATAAACCTATAGATGAAAAAGTTTTTTCTCATTTTGAACTCAACTGGACTTATCTGTTTCTGCAAAAGAACTCTTCATATACATACATACATATACATATATACAGTATATACACACATATATACAGTACATGCACACACACAGGAGGGGGGGGTGAAAAGTTCATAGTGGTCAAATTTGGTTTATTTTTCAACAGCAGGGATCCAAGCGCTGTGGAAGAAGTGTGTGGACCGAAGGGCAGACTGTTGAAAAATAAACCACATTTGGTCAAATTTGACCACTATGAACTTTTCAGCCTATGAATTTTTCAGCACCCCCTCGTATGTATGTATCTATCTATCTACCTACCTACCTATCTCTCTCGTTATCATCAAATAAAATTACTTATATTGTGGTATTGAGGGTATTGAGGTTTCTATTCTCGCGCCTTCTCGCTGAAATCCCGGAGAGGCGTGCGCACATCGCGAGATGTAAACACGGGCATTAAACTGCTGCAGACGTTCACACACGACTGCACTTCAACCCTGGCATATGAACCATGAATTCGACATCTAAAGGTAGGATACATTTTATATAATGCCTAAGATTCTGAAGAACATGTGCCGTGTAATTGCAGGCCTTGTCATACTTGGTGTATCATGTAAACACATAAAATATCAAAGCGATTTTGCCGTCATTTATGCACGTGTCTATTATACAGTGCTAGTATACCCTGCTGATATTTCTAGTCTTCTAGTATTCATAATACATCACATCTGGCCTATTCGAAATTCTATGCAGTGTTAAGATAGTCTTTTGAATACAAATTTAATGACAAGATAGTCGATTGCAAGATAGTCGATTGCAATCCATGGCATACAGGCCGTCACTTAATTGTAATTGACTAACACAATACATTCACTCTGTGAAATTGTTTTTGCTGGCTGTTATTTGTGAAATTACAATTTTACTAGTTTTGGAGAGGGTTCAACTTCAACATCAGACTGATTAGGGGACAAAACTAAGTTATGCTTAGAACTGTCTATATCGCATTCAGCTGTATGAAATCCAAGAAAGTACATTTATAATATTAATTTACATATTTAAATAGCTGATTATACCAGGAATAGGCATATATATATATAAACATTTTAAACATGAAATCAACACATTGCAATACACATGTATTGTCTATTGACACTGTTGTCTGATACCTGATTGTAATCAGGTGGATAGCAAGCTTGCAGAAATAAATTTTACACTTAAATATTGCAGCCAATATGCTTAGAACACTGATAAAACCTTGGACAACAATATACTGTGAATTTGTAGCAATGGGATAGAGTTATGATAGCACAAAGTAAGCCTACTTACCAGTTCGTTTGGTGGGTTCTCCATGTTGTTTTGATACCTTCGCCTCTCTGGTGTGCAAGGGATTATGGGATACATCAATACCCCGAATGAAATTTTGGTCATATCACACAGCCCTATCCCAGACTAATGCGAGAGGAGGACACTGTTCCAGGAAACTGTTATTTTGATGTTTAAATATGACAATGATGGATCACAGATTTTGGTGCAACACCAGAACTTCCCTTTTTTTTCAGTGCACCTCATACTTTATTGTATTGCTGGCAAAGGTTGTTTTAGTCTTGATGCAGCACTCTACAGCAGACCTCTAAAACCCTTTTGTCTCAGCCTTTGCTAAAGAGTGTATTTCAGAATCTGCATGTGTTGTGGACAGTTGATCATCTATGTAATCATCTGATCAGTCTGGACCGCCTCACTACTCCGTGTTTGACTGTGATTCCTCCTGCACCATGCTCTGAATGTACAAATGAAAGGAATTAAAATCTTCCAATACTCTAAGGCTCTCAAGTCATGTGATTCCTAGGTTTTTGAACTGTTTTGGTTCGGTACGTTTTTCCACTGGGAGGAAATCACCAGAGTTCATTAGATGATTCTTGGTTTGTGTCATAATTGGCCCTTTCAGGGCAAAAAATCAAGACCCCACTCGCCAACTGTGAGTTTGCATATTTAATTATAAAGCACAGAAATAAAACCACGCAGGGCAGCTTACAGATTACAAAGACAACGGAAAAACCATGAAGGGAAACTTACAGAAAAAGGCAGTCAATGAAAACTACGAAGGGTAACTTACGGATATCAGACGAGACTGAATACTGAGCAGAAAATAAACAGGAATCAGACGGGGGGGGGGGGGGGGATTCCTGTCAGCACAAGGTCAGGCAGGTCGCAGCGAGGAATGAACCCCACAAGCAAGCTTAAATAACAAAGGGGAAACCCAAACGTGAATCAGGTGTGGACGCATGAGTGAGAAAGTAATTAAAGACAACTAAAAAGCTGTGACAACCCGCGAAAAGATTTGAAAGGAGGAGGTAGCATAACGGCACTGTCAAAATAAAAGCACAAACCATAAGGAAGAAAATCAAGAACAAATACATATACAGAAAATGAGTAGCAACCAGGAGACCCGAGCACGGCACTGAGCTGTGCTCGGCATTATGACAGTTCGGTTCTTTTGGTGCTACATTAATGGCACAATCTCCCAGGCCATACTGGCCAAAAAGATAAAATTGGCCAGAATGATGAAAGATATATTATCTAATGTGATTTAATAAACAAGTGAACACTGATGTCTAGTAGGGTAACTAGGGCAATAATAAGTCTGGTTGGGCCACTAAGCTAACTCTGTAGTAGCACTGTCAGTAGGTGGGTTTAGACATTCAGTTATTTGCATGTCATTTGCATATTATTGTTATTAGTATGAATGGTATGTCCACTCTCTTTTCTTTTTCTCTTTCCCCTTATCCCCAACCAGTCACAGCAGTTTTCTGCCACTCCCTGAACCTGGTTCTGCCTGACGCTTCTTCCTATAAGGGAGTTTTTCCCTCCCACTGTTGCCTAACGCTTGTTGATAAGGAATCACTTGATTGTTGAAATTTACCTAAATTACTCATTATGCGTTTCATGTCTTATGGATCTAGCACCTGGAGACAACCTTATGATGTGGTGAGGTGCTATTCAAATAAAGTTGAACTGAACAGAGAGATACTCCCACTGTCTCGTGGACACACATTTCCTGAAAAATATGAGCAACCAAATAAATCAGCCATTACAATGTTATAGTTGCAAGCCTCATAAGAAAAATCCTGAGGTGCGAGAGTACACAAGACCTGAGCAAAATTATTGCTGAATATGAACGCCTTGTTTTTTAGCCTTTGGCCACTTTTAATCTGACAACTCACCACTGTAACATTATAGATAAGTTCGAAAACATAGAAAAGCATGCCATGAGCCTTTTAAAGGAAAAAAATATGAAAAAAATAAGCAAACGTAAAAAGTTGCAGGTCTTACCGTCAGGCATGATGTGATGCATAGCTACAGAGAGGAAGAAGATGGCGTCGCTGTAATAGGCTCCGGACCCAGCACTGAAATGCTTTTGCATGGCTTCCACGATTGGGAAGAGCTTTTGTGTGAGAGCCACCACATCGTGAAACAGCACCTGCAGGAGGATACGGGTAGTACAATGTCAAAAATGCAGAAAAGCTGAAGATATGTTTTTAATAGACATTATTTTTTTAGATACCATACATTTTGATCATTGTTTACCGTCTTTAATGTGATGTTTGTTTTGAAACAGCTCTGCTACACAGAAGTTTTGACAATCACAACACAATAAAGCCACTACAACATGAAAAAAGTTATAATGTATGGCAGTAATGGATAGGAGTTGGAGAAACTATAGTTTGGGGTTTTTTTTGTTTTTTTTCAAGATCACATCACCATATATGGAACATTCTGAATCTCTGCACCACTGTCAGAAAAAAATATCTATTTTAATGTCTGGAGTTCAGCAGCAAAATAGTGTATGTCTGTTTCTGTCTGCGCTGAAGAAGTAACCTGAGTGTAATACCTGTAGTGGGATATATGCTGGGAAAAAGGAACACACCAGCTGACTTGTCACATCTCTCTTCCATTTGTTTCATAAAAGACAACAACATTGTAAGTAAATTCATGACGGGTGATTATAGATACTTTGATTTGGAAGTACCACGTAGTCACTCAGTGAGGAAAAAGAAATCCCAAACTGAAAAAAGATCCATCGATATTCATTTTATCATCGCCTCCCCCTGAATCGTGATCGAATGGAATCGTGAGATGCCAGAGATTCCCACCTATAGAAAAAGAACCAAGAGTTTATACATATCAGACATGAAGAGCAGATTTTGTCTACTTTTGAAAAAAACATTTTTTGCGACAAAAAAAAAAAAAGTTGCAAACTTACAGAGGTTACAAATTAAAGAAAAATCTGCAAAATTAATAGAAAATGACACAAATTTATGAGAAAAGTTGCTTATTAAAAAGTTACCCATTTATCAGAAAAAAGTTGCATATTTAAGAGGGAAAAATCTTCCTCATGTTGCCAGACTTGTACAGGCTCAAATGTTTCGGCCAAAAACTGCCCAGAATGGTCGCTGGTGCACATGTACAGATATTTATAAGACAGGAAATCCCTTTTCTGTTATTTTTTCATAAGAGGTGTCAACTATATCATGATTAGCTTCCTGAGCCTTACACATAAAGAGCTATAGAAAGGCATCAAGCTGAAAAAGGCAACAAAAGCCTGAAGATCCAGGTGTGAATGCTAATGCTAACAATAAAATTACCACCCTTAGCGGAAGAAAATGGATGGATGGATGTTTCATTACAAATACTGCATTTGGAAACACTACAAGAGTCGAAACAGTGCGTTGGGGGGGGGGGGGGGTTATTACTGCCAGCGTTTTCCTGCAGACACAGCCACAAATACTAATTCAAACAAACACACTATCCATCACAACTGATTCAGGTCAACTGGCATAACAGAGAAACAAACAAGTTAAAAATGCTGGGGGAAATAATTCTAGCTTTTTTTTATTAACAATCACTAATGTTAGTTCTAGCATCAGATAGCAGAATTGCAAGAAACAGAAAGAATTATTGAATGTTGTTAGACTAGTGGCACAAGCCAGACGTAAAAGACTAGAAAGACTAGATCTGGAATTTCCCTATTGTGGGACTAATAAAGGCTTATCTTATCTTAAATATTTGGCCAGCACAAAGTTGCTGAGCTTTTTTTTTTTCTTAATTCCCATAGCCTGACTCCCTCAGCGCAACAGCTAGTGAAAAGAGAATAAGAGGGAACAGCTGAGATCATGTACATTCCTTTTTTATTTCAGGGGATCTCCAGCAGTTGGCAGTTGTTTCTGTATTTTCTGGAGTCTAAGTGAATTTTTATTTCCCTTGTTCTCCACAGTAAATGACAGAACAAAAACCTACTGCATACAGACTCCTTAACAACACACTGCCTTCAGAAACAGGGTTTTGTACTGGGAATCGTGTCATAACACTGCTTAATTCCTTCTCACTCATTAGCACTGGAGGACGCAGTGGTGAGGGAAGACCTGTGTTAATGAGCATACCCTCCAGGCAGCGTGATACTGCAGCATATTTGCTGCAAATGTCAAGTGGGTCATTGAATTTGTTGCTGCAGTTGGGAAGTAATGGAGGTTTTTTTTTTTTTTTTGCATAAGTAAGTACTTGTGCCCTTGTTCCCCATAGCCAGATCGTTTAATGAAATAAGTGCTCAAGCTAAGCAACAAAGGATATTCAGGGAATCATAAAGGCTGCCCCTCTGTCCACTTCACTTTTATCAGCTATAAATGTCTGACTCAGTCTCTTACATGAGGCGGTACAGCAACTGTCCTTGTGTCAGTGGAGGCAGAAAATAGGTTCACATTTAAAAGCACTACGTATGACTGATATAATGAAAGTAATACAAACAAATCGTGTGAGCATGATTGAGTTTCAAAAGCACTTTTATCACAGAATCCATTAAAAAACTTTGGCCTACAATATATCTGTTAGAGTGTTTATGTCACACTATGAATAGCAGGGTATTTTAGCAAAGACTGATAAATTTCGGTCATTTAAAGTTTAACATATCAGCAGACTGAGAAAAACCAGAGCAGATTAAGGTGAGAAACACCAATAATCAGCAACACTCTATTTTAGTCTTTGTCCTCACTAAACTACAAGACATCCTTCTTATCATTATTCAGATCACAATTCTTTGACCAGCTTTAGGATAAATTGTAAAAACAGGGCCATCAAAGTCAGTTTTGATCAGATCCCTCAGCAGATCAACACAGATCATCTTCTAATGGCCATCATCAATGTGAGTGAATTTGACAACAATCAAGATAAAATTCTGACTTCTAGAGGGTTCAGTGGGCAGGAATGAGGGTGACTCACTGCAGTGTTCACATTAGTATAATGTCAAATGGATGTGGGTTAATTCACATCCAAGAAAAAAAAAAAGCATTTCGTATTAAACACAGGGCACACTTGGATACTGGTACAGGGTTTATGGCAGGGATGTTCACAACTTCACAGGCAGAGATGTTCACAAGTCATTTTTTGAAAGTCCAAGTCAAGTCTCAAGTATTTGATCTCAAGTCCAAGTCGAGTCTTAAGTCTCTTTATGGTTGTGATATCTAAAAAATTTAAAATACTAGTGCACTGCCCGTAGAAAGCAAGTATACTCCCATCTGAAACAGGTAGTCCACTTAGTTTTTACAGGCCCAAATGTAGGCCATCTTTGAAAGTGGATACAAAGAGGTGTAGGCTATATGTACGCAATCACACATGACAGACTTTGACAAATATAAATAGGACTGAAGGGCACTAAAATTTATTTGATTGTGTGAATAATATTAAATACGGAATAGACCTAATTATTGAAAACGAAAAGGACATCCAATATTAGCGACTGTTTAGGAACCCTTGTTTATTTTTTTGTCAGATCACTGACACTGATCACTGATCACTGACACTGTCTGAACTTTTATGACTTTTATTCATAACAGTGTTGTGTCTTGCACTTTGGGGAATGGGAGATGCTCATTCACCACTAGAGAGTAGCTCAGTATCTTGGAGCTGGGTACTACTACATATCACAGCTGACTAAAGCCTGTTTTGTTTTCAGTTGTGCCTCAGAAAAAGCCCGAGAGCTCTCTGCTTACAAAAAATCAAGTGAACAGGATACAGTCCAACCTGCAGGCACCAAACTGCCAAGATGTCAAGCTAAGCAAACCATAAACCAATCTGGGCAGGAATGGCATCAGTCATAGAAAGCAGAGAGCAGAACCATCATCAGCAGATGTTTTCACTCCCGAGACAAAAGGAGGCCCTGATGTGGAAGATTTAGAAAAAGAAACAATTTGCAAACATGTTTATGGTCATGTGCTCTGTGAAGCAAAGGAAACTGGAAGAGCAGGGCAGGACAACAGAGAAATCCAAAGAGCAAGAACATAATCTTGTTTTTTTCGGCAGGAAAGGCTCCAAGGACAGCGAGCCAATAAGTAAGCCATGTGTCTGGCAAGCCAACACTGCCCCCTTACGTTTCAACTTTACACAACACCTACAAACAATAATGAGGTCAGAATTTATTTTGATTTGGGTTAATAATTAAAAAGGTTCCATCTTTTCTCTTAATTGGTAATTACAATGCATTAAGCCTGAGGAGGAAGCCTGATCCTTTACATTTCTTAAACCAACATTATTTTGTAAAAGTAAGAGCCTACAACTTCTCTCACGTGCCCTCTTTTTTTTAAGCAACTGTGATTATGGCCACAAATATTGAGATTTACAACACAATCTCAATCATTTATATTTTAATGTTTCACTTTAAACAAAATGGATGGTTTCATGAGTCTACTTAATTTGCTATCAAGGAAAATGCAGAGTAAAATGATCTTGCTGAAATGTTAATTTCTTAACTGAAATAATTAGTTGCATAAAAAATACAAAAACATAAGTTTGTTCAGCACTGTTTACAAAATAAAATTTATATTTAGGGTTCCAAGCAGGTGTGCTGCAGGAAACCTATTGTTTTTGCCCTGATTCTTATTCTTTTTCTCCACTAAAGGTGCATGGAGAGCAAAAACAGTAACACACAGAAAAATGAAATTTTACAGTGTGATCAGAAATTCTCCTCACTACACTGTGGTCACTGTGTACATAGGTGGTGCTATAATAGACAGTTTTACGTTTCTGCAAATATCAAGAATGGCTGGGCCTAGACTAAAAATTCTTTCATCATTCTATTGGGGTTACATCAGGGATCAGCTTTGAGACCCTTCTTGTTTGCCATGGTGATGGACAGGCTGACAGATGAGGTCAGACAGGAGTCTCCGTGGACCATGATGTTTGCAGATGACACTGTGATCTGCAGTGAGAGTAGGGAGCAGGTGGAAGAGAACCTCAAGAGGTGGCGGTATGCTCTGGAGAGAAGAGGAATAAAAGTAAGTAGAAACAAGACAGAATACATGAGTGTGAATGAGAGGGAGGCAGGTGTGATGGTGAAGATGGAAGGAGTAGAGGTAGTGATGGTTGATGAGTTTAAATACCTCGAGTCAACCATCCAAAGCAATGGAAAATGCAAAAGTGAAATGAAGAAGAGAGTGCAGGCAGGGTGGAGTGGGTGGAGACGAGTGTAAGGGGTGATTTGTGACAGAAGGATAGCAGCTAGAGTAAAAGGGAAGATTTACAAGATGGTAGTGAGACCTGCTATGATGTATGGTTTGGAGACAGTGGCACTGACAAAAAGAAGACTGGAGGCAGAGCTGGAGGTGGCAGATTTGAAGATGCTGAGATTCTCAATGGGAGTGACTAGGAGGAACAGGATTAGAAATGAGCATATCAGAGGGACAGCTCAGGTTGAGTGGTTTGGAGACAAAGTAAGAGAGGCAAGGCTGAGATGGTTTGGACATGTGCAGAGGAGGGATAGTGGAGATATTGGAAAAAGGATGCTGAAGATGGAGCTGCCAGGCAGGAGGAAAAGAGGAAGACCACAGAGAAGATTCATGGATGTAGTGAAGGAGGACATGGAGAGGGTTGGTGTTACAGATGATGATGATGCGCTGTGGTGACCCCTAAATGGAGCAGCCAAAAGAAGAACATTTTATTATATTGTGTGTGTGTGTGTGTGTGTGTGTATTTCTTATATTTTTAAGGATTCTCTCAAGTCACCCCATTATTATCCAAAATGTCTTTTTTGGCACTTTGTAATTTTCTACTTTCTATATTGCCCTCAAAATCAAAGTGGCATTTCATGTGACTGTGAATTTGGGAACAAACACAGTGGTGCAGTGGTTAACACTGTTGACTAACAGCTAGAAGGTTTCAGGTTTGAATCCCCAGGCTGGCAGGGGTAGGAACCTTTCTTTGTGGCGTTTGCATGTATCTTGTGCTGTGTGGGTTTTCTCCAGAAGCTCCGGTTTCCTCCCACAATCCAAAGACATGCATGTTAGGTTAACTGGTCATTCTAAATTGTCCCTAGTTATCTGTCTCCGATAGGCCCTTAGAATAGAGGGTGAGTGGTCTTTGAGGCTAGAAAAGGTGCTATATAAGTAGAGGTCCTTACCCCTTATAAGGCCAAAACTCAAACCTGGGTTTCCTCAGTTACAGACAGAGACATTAATCACTGCATTATTATCAAAAACAGCAACAGAAAGTGGCATACAGTCTATTTCAAAAACCCAAAGTTAATGATTTCTCAGGTACTATAGGAGACAGAAACTTCCCACTTTTGGCATCAGCATCCTAATTTAATGTCCTATAGGGCTGGGTATCATCAATGTTAAATCGACTTAATTCCAATTCACATTGTCCTAATTCCATTTGATTTGTCAATTCAGTGAAGGATATTGCCATTTTAAAAACTGTTTTACTTCCATATGAAGGAATTTCTCCTAGAGACTTAGTGCTGTAATTAGTTACCCTCTAATATGATGAATCAAACACATGTATAAATGAATGCAAAAGTTCAGTCACATGAGAGTTTCACACATGAGAAGATGCATTATATTAAAAACAATCTTAGGATTTTGTGCACCGATATCAGATCATTCAAATAAAATTGATGCAATATTGATTAATCCTTATTTTAAACCCACCCTACTATGTAAAATGCAAAAATTGAAGGCACCATTAGTTTAAGGCTCTGGAAAGACACGTATACACAGAGGTCACTTTCACTATTAATAGAGATTCAAAAATAAATACCAGATTAACAATACATTTTTCCCCCCATTACTTCAGCTTGAGTCTAAAATGTGTATTAAAAAGTGCAGGTTCCAACACATACCTCATATTTAAATGTTGCATCAAGGAGAAATTCCTGCAACATCCTCTGGCCAAGTTCTTGGCTCGCCTGGTCGCTCACAAAGTGAAGCACCAACACCTCCCCCTCCAGGAAGCGTCCATGTTTTACCATAGACAGCATGGCCACTCTGAATTTATCCTGCAGGCTCCGGCTTTTGTCCACTTTAGTGAACATCATGAGCGCATGGTAACGCTGGTTTCCAGCCTCACCATTCCTGCTTCTGGACCTAAATGCATGGGCATCTCCTGTCTCCCGATCTTCCCCACCATGTGCCTTGGGTTCAGTGCTGTATGACTCCCTCGTGTCCAGTGTTAGGTCTGCATCGTTTCTGATGGTGTTGTGATTGGCTTGGGTCTGTTTAATCCTCTTTGTGGTGGTTGAGAAGTTCTGCCTCTCTGAGCCAAAGTAGTAAAATGCTACAACAGCAAGGGCAGCCGCCAGTAGAAGAACAAACTGATAGGACCTGAATGTACTGATCCTACCCATGATTTTCACCACCAGTCTCAAGAAGCCCATATCTCCACTTTGGTGTCATGGGAATGCAGGTGTAGGAGAAGAAGAAAAGAAATACCATTTGGTGTTTATGGCTTTGCCAACATTTTTCTGTAAAAGAGGGGGGGGGGATATGTTTTAATTAATGTACACAGACATCATCAATACAAACAGTAAGTGACGAGTTAAAAAAAAACCTGTGTGCTGAAATACGTTTTGGAAAGAAGAAACCTTTACCATTCCTTTCGGGATGCACGAATATAATCATACTGGTTTCCTGTCCCTAATGACCAATGTAGCAATAATGACAAATAATATCCTTTTCAACCTGTCAAATGTGGGGGGATGCAATGATGATGGCTTCATCAGTGTGTTAAATGGAGAGCACACTTTGCACAGGATGGTCAGTTTACTGTTTAGGCTCCTCAAGGCATCATTCATAGATTCTGCCAACATTAAGACACGGTACATGTGTGACTATGTTTTCAAAATTAGTCGTTTATGAAGTGTTAATGTTCTGAAATGCGCCTGCAGCTCATATGCCATTGAAAGATTTGGTTTTAAAGACAGGAGTTTATCTCAAAGATTAGACTGGCACATGATAATGAGACACACAACTTTGTTTACCTAGCCACAAAATTTTAACAAGCAGTTTGCTTTCATCTGATGACTAATCAGCACACTTAGCACTGTTGCCAAACAGACGGTTCCAAGTTCGAACCCCCAAGAGTCCCCAGGCTGGCAGGGTGGGAACCTTTCTGTGTGGAGTTTGTATGTTCTCCCTGTGCTGTGTGGGTTTACACTCCCACAATCCAAAGACATGCATGTTAGGTTAACTGGTCTAAATTGTCCCTAGGTATCCATCCCCAATAAGCCCTTAGAATTCATAGCTTTAATATGACGTCACACAGCTGCCAGTCACTATATTGGAGCCATCTTGGGAGGGGAAACTGCAGAAGGAAATTCCTATTCATTAGAGCTGAAAATTATGTAAATATGGTGCACTACTGTGGAATAACTGGCTGTACAAACACTGGTGGGAAGGGCAAAGTGTCATCTTATAGATTACCTGCAATTATTTTGAACCAAGGCGAGTCAGCTCAGGAACTATTGGAGAAACGGAGCAGAATTGGGCTTTCTCATATCGGTAGAGCTGACTTGACACCTTCCTTGTATCCCAACTTGCGCATGTGCTCCGACTATTTTGTAATAAGTTTGTAGAAATAATTGCGAAAGTAACTAGAAAAGCACTCGGAGAGCGCAGACCTCCACCAAGCGCCACAGTTCCCCCGGTGATCCGGATCACCACCAAAATGTAATCATCTGTAGGATACCCCATTTCTGACAATCTCTGAAAATTTCATGAAAATCCGTCCATAACTTTTTGAGTTATCTTGCTAACAAACAAACAGACAGACAAACAAACCAATGCTGATGAAAACATAACCTCCTGGGCGGAGGTAATAATTTTGTTGAAGAGTCTGTGATGCTCTGTGGACATTTTCACAGATTCACCTGCGCTCTGTTCTGATTAGCTCAGCTGCTGCCTGCAGCACACTCACAGAGAGCTAAACACATGCACTTGTACGTTTAACGGGACCTGTCGGAGCCAACTTAAGCGCAACACCTTAAAGCCACAGGATATTATGAAGATCCAAATCGCTGTTTAGCCCTCATTGCCATGTTTTTGCAGTCGACTACAGTCTGTACCAGTCGCTATATGGGCGGCCAGGATGTCGGACCACGTAACTGGGTCAGGAAGCCGTTAATTTTTTTTTTTTTTAACTGCAAGACATAAATGTACATACAGGTATTACATTACAATAAACTTGAAAGAAAGAGAAGAAACAATGAAGAAAACACAAACACATTGATCTGAAGCGTGGCGTGGTGGTGGTTTTTTGCTGCCGTGTTCTTAAGTAAGAGTAGATAGACGGACCTTCAACACGTGAGTGTGTTTGTCTAATTTTGATTTGATTTTGGCATTTTTACCGTGTAAATAATAGTTCAGAATAGTAAATAGTAGTTTTAGTAGTGACTGTGAGATTTTTGGAATGTTTTTATTTTTATTTGTTTCAAGAACGGAGGAGAAAGAAGCAGTGAGTTTGTGTATATTTGCTACTGATTACAGGTACAGTCTGTACCTTTGCCACACAGGCAAGACAGAAAATGACGGAGCAGTATGGAGACCAAAGTCACCAGGCTAATTAGCCTTTGAGGATTATTACCAGTATCCTGGGGTCTACAAATCAGCTGCTTATTGTTAACAATGAAGAGAACGATTAAAGACACCAAGACAACAATGTCTAACTAAACCTGAAAGCACCTGGACAGGTGTGGGCTGAAGCTAGGCTTCAGCTAATGCTAATAAATATTGTCCCAAGCTACAGCTGTTTATTATCAGATGTGTTTTTGAAATAACTGTCCTCACTAACGATAGTAACAATAACGAGTCACTGGGAATGCATCACCTATAACATAGTATTACATATACTTTAAAGTCTACAGTTATGATTCACAAAACTTACAGGTTTACAACCTAATTCAAATTAGATTTGATGACATTTTTCTCAATTTTTGCATGTTCAACATTTAAAAACCACAACAGGTGCTTAGACCCCAGTTTTATAGCCTTTAAGTATTTGTGCAAAGCTTTACAAAATATTTGCAAATGAACAATCTGATTTTTTTTCTACTTTTTCATGCAAAAAAATTCAAATGTATGTTTTGTTTACCTTGACTATGGTAACTTGCCAAGGTAGTTTGCACATGAAGGCCGTTGATTTCACACACTCCCACGTCTCGAATCCAGCTGCTTACAAACTGGTTGTAAGCTTCTAGACCTTTGTAGGATCTTAGTTGGTCAAGTGCGTAAGCACTGGCACTATACAGTAAAAAAAAAGTAACGACGTCTGGATAGGTGGTGCTAGCCCACTTCCCTGTGCCTCTTGACCAGTTTTGCTTTGGAATGAGACTGGGGCCTGCGCCTCAAAACTAATTTGTCATCATACCACTGTCTGCTGTTATTATCAAGAGTTTCATAATAAATTTTGGACGTTTTCAGATTTTTTTTTCCCCACTCCACTTTGCTCCGTTATTATTCCCCAACATGGCCGCTGAGTGACCTTATTTGACCCAGCCAGAAGTCACATGATCGAAAACTGTGTTAGAACTAGTGAAGTGCTTTGAATAGTCTTTGAGACTAGAAAAACGCAACAAGTACAGGTCCTTATCCCTAATCGTGTTAGATCACATTTCACATCATAAAAATGAATGCATTTTTCCCGAAACTAAATAAACCGTAGGGCTCTGTAGTATGATCTGCTTAATTAAAGGGAGCGCTTACAGATAAGGAAGCGCTAACTGTTATGTCTGTGTTTGGGGCTGGAATTAGTAAGATGGCGGCCGGGTTGGTTATGAGACAGACTGAGATGGCTACTACCAGCTTCCGGTGGTGACGTCGCCCATGGTATAAAAGAGTGGGCGGAAGAGGCTCTGCCTCTTTCGTCGTGAAGCCACCTGGCCAGCAGGAGTGTGCCGTAAGCCTATATTGTATATAGCTGTTTATCCTGAATAAACCCCGTTAACCGAGTCTAGTCTCACTCGTCATTCCCAGCATTATGAACACATTTGGCGATGAGGAAAAAGCGATAATGGAACCCTCCGTTGCTAGCTTTCGGCCGTTTCTCGAGGCCCCGGGCAAGCCCCTTGTGCCGTGGCCTCGTTGGTTCACTGCCTTCACCAACTATCTCGTTGTCCTGAACCTGGGCGAGATGGAGAAGCTCCGAGCGCAAGCTGTGTTGATGCATAATCTGGGAATGGACGGACAGAGGATTTTAGAGAACCTTGGAGGCGCTGACAGCTTTGACGAGGTGGTGCAGCTAATGGCGCGGTACTTTAGGGCGCCGGAGAATGTCACGGTGAAGCGCATTCAGTTTCGACAGCACCACCAGCGGTCGAGAGAGCCGGTGCGAAGATTCGTGGCGGACCTCCATGAGCTGACGAGGGAATACAGGTTTGGGGCCCTGGAGGACGAGATGATTCGGGACCAGCTGGCAGAGCACATCTGCTGCCCGGTGGCCCGGTCCAGGTTGTTAACACACCCAGGAGAGATGACGTTAGCCGAGGCTGTCGAGCTTGCCCAACAATTCGAGGCAGCAGAGACCATCACGAGGGGCTTTACTGAAGGGGCCTCTCTGGACAAGAATGAGTCTTGCGCTAAGGCACTGATCCTGGACCCTTGTGATGGCGAATGCGGAGAGGATGATTTTGCCTCCGTGGTCAGGATAAGGTCTGCCCCTGGTACGCCAAAATGTTACGGTTGTGGGTCCAATGAGCACCGCTGTAAGTCCAGAGTGTGCCCGGCAAAAGGAAAGTGTTGTGGCAAGTGTGGGATTTTAAACTCTTTTGCCAGGGTGTGCGAAAACTTCACACGCAGGAGCCGTGGGAGAGAACCAGGTACTGTGCAGAAGACTCCAATGGTTGTGCATACCATCTCCCCAGAAATGACAGGGAGGATCGGCTGCACCGTCACGCTAGGTGGCGTTGAGATCCCGCTCCTCGTGGACACGGGAGCAGTGATTTCCATCCTGAATCTGGAAACCATGAAGAGACTGTTTCCCCACCGACAGATAAGAAGGCAACAGGAAGAGTTTTATGGCTATGGGCGGAACAGGTTGGCTATTTTGGGCTATGTGGAAAAGGAGGCCCGGTATAAGAACAGTGTGGTGCCCAGTGTTCGCATCAACGTTTCTGCATCTGGTGTTAATGTTATGGGTTGTAACCTATTTTACAGTCTTGGGTTCTCCATTGCAAATGTTTTGGGTGAAGAATGGTCCGGATGTGGACTGTGGGGCTGACCTGTTCCTGCCGTGGAGGGTGCTGAGGTGTGGGATTCAGACTGGGTGGACAAAGTGACAATGAGAGTGCACACACCGCGCCGTGCGGAGCCATCTCGGTCTGGACCCGATGCCGTCACGCAGGCTGCCCTGGACGAGGGTGCTGGATGGCACGGCAGGACCCCCGATGAGGCTCATCAGGACGAGGTGCCAATGCCGGGAGAAAACAGGGCTAGACCGCGGAGCGTGGTTATCGTAAAGTGCTTCCAGCGACGGTCTGCCAAGAGGAGACCGAGACAAGACAGTGAGACGGAGTGATCGGTGTCGGGGGCCTGTCGCAGGATTGGTGATCTGGATAACAGGGAGAGGGCTCCCTCGAAGGCCAAGGTTGAGGCTCGAGTACGACAAGATCACAGTCCACGCGAACAGCGGGACGACCAGAGGCTGTTCCAGTTGGAGCCCAGTCGGATAGAGGCAGATGGGCGCAAATCTATTCAAGTCTGGAGACACCCGAGGGATCTGTGGCTGCCGATGGTGGAGAGAAGACGGCGCAGCAGGAGCCCTGAGGTGAAGAGACGGAGACGCCTTGAGAGGGATCCATCCAAGGACTGAGGGTTTTATTTTGCATGGGTGTTATGTTTTCTTCAGTCCTGTTTTTATTAGTTTCTATTTGGTACCCCGGTAAATTGAGTTTAAAAAAAAAAAAAAAGGAAGAAAAAGGGAGTGTGAGTTCAATAGGCATAATATGCTGTGTGGTTGTGAACCTGATTTTTAAAGAGTTTGCACGATAATTTTGATAGCCTATTTTCTCCTATGCTTGGAAGTATTTGTTGATTAATTAGCGTTTGAGTGCTAAATTTTAGTTAAATTAGAGGCGGCTCTGCGTGTTTTATTCGATTGGTAAATTTGAGCCTGCCTGATCTATTTGGATTATTTTAATTGAGTGTCCCATTATTGTTTTCTGCTCTGTGTATCCATGGTGGGGTGGGAGTTGGGGTGGGGGGCCGCCAATAGAGTTAGTCTTGTGATTTTATTTATGTGGGTGTTTAGTGTTGTTATGGGATTATTTTTAGTTAGAAACACGGCTTTTATTTTGGTTCATGTGTTCCCTTCTCAGCGGCAGAATAACCCGCTCAGCCGTGTGGGGGCACTGGTAGTCTACCCGGCCCCTCAGCCTTAGTTGTGTGAATGGATAGGTATTTTATTTATTTTTGTACATGTTTTCTGATTAGTGAGTGTGTAGGGTGACAAATTTGGGTGGGTATATTTGTATGCCTGGCATTTTTTTGAGGGGGGGGGGGATGTTATGTCTGTGTTTGGGGCTGGTATTAGTAAGATGGCGGCCGGGTTGGTTATGAGACAAACCGGGGTGGCTACTACCGGCTTCCAGTGGTGACGCCGCCAGTGGTATAAAAGAGTGGGCGGAAGAGGCTCTGCCTCTTTCGTTGTGAAGCCACCTGGCCAGCAGGAGTGTGCCGTAAACCTATACTGTATATACACATGTGGACAAAATTGGTGGTACCCCTCTGTTAATGAAAGAAAAACCCACAATGGTCACAGAAATAACTTGAATCTGACAAAAGTGGTAATAAATAAAAAGTCTATGAAAATTAGCCAATGAAAATCAGACAATGCTTTTGAATTGTGGTTCAACCGAATTATTTTAAAAAACAAACTCATAAAACAGGCCTGGACAAAAATGATGGTACCCTTAACTTAATATTTTGTTGCACAACCTTTTGAGGCAATCACTGCAATCAAACCATTTCTGTAACTGTCAATGAGACTTCTGCACCTCTCAGCAGGTATTTTGGCCCACTCCTCATGAGCAAACTGCTCCAGTTGTCTCAGGTTTGAAGGGTGCCTTCTCCAGACGGCATGTTTCAGCTCCTTCCACAGATGTTCAATAGGATTTAGATCAGGGCTCATAGAAGGCCACTTTAGAATAGTCCAATGTTTCGCTCTTAGCCATTCTTGGGTGTTTTAGCTGTGTTTTGGGTCATTATCCTGTTGCAAGTCCTATGACCTGCGACTGAGACCAAACTGTCTGACACTGGGCAGCACATTTCTCTCTAGAATACCTTGATAGTCTTGAGATTTCATTGTACCCTGCACAGATACAAGACACCCTGTCCCAGATGCAGCAATGCAGCCCCAGAACATAACAGAACCTCCTCCATGTTTCACAGTAGGGACAGTGTTCTTTTCTAGGTAGGCTTCATTTTTGTGTCTGTGAACATAGAGCTGATGTGCCTTGCCAAAAAGTTCCAGTTTTGTCTCGTCTGTCCATAGGACATTCTCCCAGAAGCTTTGTGGCTTGTCAACATGCAGTTTGGCAAATTCCAGTCTGGCTTTTTTATGATTTGTTTTCAACAGTGGTGTCCTCCTTGGTCATCTGCCATGAAGTCCACTTTAGCTCAAACAACGACGGATGGTGTGATCTGACACTGATGTACCTTGACCTTGGAGTTCACCATGCATGTGTTTAGAGGTTGTTCTGGGCTCTTTTGTTACCATTCGTATTATCTGTCTCACCCATTTTTCATCGTTTTCTCCTGCGGCCACGTCCAGGGAGGTTGGCTACAGTCCCGTGGATCTTAAATTTCTGAATAATATGTGCAACTGTAGTCACAGGAACATCAAGCTGCTTGGAGATGGTCTTATAGCCTTTACCTTTAACATGCTTGTCTATAATTTTCTTTCTAATCTCCTGAGACAACTCTCTCCTTTGCTTCCTCTGGTCCATGTTTAGTGTGGTACACACCATGTCACCAAACGGCACAGTGACTACTTGTCACCCTTTAAGTAGGCTGACTGACTGATTACAAGTTTATAGACACCTGTGATGTTAATTAGAGGACACATCTTGGTTGAACATGTCCCTATGGTCACATTATTTTCAATCTTTTCTAGGGGTACCATCATTTTTGTCCAGGCCTGTTTTATGAGTTTGTTTTTTTAAAGTAATTCTGTTGAACCACAATTCAAAAGCATTATCTGATTTTCATTGGTTAATTTTCATAGAATTTTTATTTATTATCAACCTTTTCAGATCAGCTCAAACTTGCTGCATCTGTAGCACAGGTGTAGAGTGTGGTTCGACCTCTGATGGGAGGGTCGGCGATTTGCTTCCTGCTCTGGCTGCCATGCCAATTTTACTTGACATGAGATGGAATATAGACTTAAAATTAATAAGTTGGGATTTGGGAGGTTAAAAATTAAAAATGTTCAAATTTAAGGGGTTTGCCTTGGAATTTGGGAAACGGTAAGGTTAAAAAGATAACAACTAGATATTATTAAAAATGAAAAATAAATGCAGATTTCAGTACCTGTAGCCGCTGCCTTTGATACGGCCATAATAGAAAACACTGACCAATCAGATTCGAGCTGTATCTGTAGCAATCGTTTTACTATTCCGTACCAGTAGGTACTGTCTTGCTTTTAAATGTAGACCATGGCTCTGCAGCCACTGAACAACCAAAATAATATACACGCACACCGCAGAGTCAAACAAACATTTTACGCAGGCACAATATAAACGCTCAGTATAACCCAAATATTGTTGCAATGTACAAAAAGGGCTAAATTAAGGTCGTATCCAAGTACTTGCCTGTCTCAAATCGTGGATCCCCGATGCAATGCTGACAGCTTCCTTGGATAGACAGACAGATGTACTAGAGTCCTTTGATTTATGCAATGCGTGTCTGCAAATAACTCATTAGAGAAGTCGCTATAAAAGACAACACAGCAGCGGCATCAACCTGTTGACTTGCAAACTAGTCGGACGCTCAGTTAGCCAGTCATGATTTTGCGCCTCGATGTGGATCGTTCACCTGCCCACGCCAATAACGGCTGTTTAACTCAAGGAAAAGTCTGACTTTGACCCCTATAAATTGTCCATACCAAATGCATATACAACTATAATTTTTAAATTGCCACGGCGTTTGCATAGTATGTAATCTGGAGAAGAAACTAACCATATCGCTGCAAAAACAGCCAGCTAACAGCCGGGCAAAAAGATCATGTGACACAATCCTTACCGCGCCCACTCTCAGCACCAGTCTCGCGATAGTTCCCCTGAGCCATTGTTGCTCTTCGCAAACAATCGTCGTTTTGTCCGTAGAAGACACTTGCTTTTATATTCGGAAATGATGCTAGATTCTGTGGTTATCTGATGATTTTTTTTGTTTACTGCAGTCGTTTAGCGTTTGGGTTTATCTTTCTCGGAAAAGGCGCTAGCGTACAGCTAGCTAACTTGACTCCCACCGGTGAAAATGAGTTCTAGCACTCACGTTATCCAGGTTACTAACGTTTCTCCGAGCACGACGTCCGAACAGATGAGGACTCTGTTCGCATTTCTCGGAAACATAGAAGAGCTCAAACTGTTTCCGCCAGAGTGAGTATCCTGAATATCCGAAAAGTGTTTTTTACCCCTGTCAGTTTACGTGGTCCACACTAGGCTGGCGCTGAGGCCTGTGGGATCGAGGAGGCCTCGTTGCTAATGCTAATGTTTTTCATTTTAGCCCGCGCCTTTACAGCACACGTTAAACATCCTGTCACTGCAGAATGATTTGCATGAAAGCTGTATCATTTCGACTATTTCATACTCACGGAAATTTGTGCACATTTAAACGTCACGGTGTTCTTCATCTGAAGAAGTCGGTATTTCGATCGAACGATTTTTACTTACTGTTGGCGATGATTTACCGTGATCGCATTCTTTAGAGCGACAGTATGGCCTGGGTCACACTACCATAATAGGAAATATCACAGACACGATGGGCGCATTTCTCAGATTTTACCGCAGATATCAATTATTACTACGGTACGCATATATAACCTACCTGACATTAATAAGTAGACGATTTAATGATGATGATGTAAGGATGTAACACTGTGGTGACTTCATTAAAGATGCATAGTTTGCTGACAATACCAGTGGTCAAAGTACCTTGTCAGTTTGCCAAGTGACATTATTTTGTACGAGGTCAATGCAGAGAATGTCTACTGTCATTAATTATTAACGATATGCAGTAGTGCTGGAAGTCAACCCATAGTGCAAATGTTATTTTTGAAATTTACAATCTTTCTGCTGCTTGGGGGAAAAAGTCAGACAAGAAAATGTAATTAACAGTTGAATTATCTCTTTGTTGGGATATTTTTTTTTTTTTTTTGCCAGCAGCTGAAAATGTGTAAATTTCAAAAATCAAGATTTGTAACGGGTGGAGTAATTTGTAGTGCAGCTAAACTGGAACATCGGTCATACAGAACAGACTTTTGACAGTATCACTGTACTGTGTTGTTTTTCAACCAAACCATGAAGTTATGACATGTCTTATGTCTAAATATAAGTTGGGTGGTATCACATGAGTGTCTGACTTGAATGTGGATGCAAGGGAATGAGGTCTTAAAAATGGGCAATTTTGATTGCATCCCTAAATTTTAAATTATACAAGTGAGATTGTGTAATGTATAATGTGTTAAAAACCACTGAGGAAATTTCGGTTTGGTGCAAGTTGCTTGTAAAGGTCCATAATTTGTTTTTATTTGTTTGAACAAATATTGTTTTTTTTTCTGTTGCTATGTAATCTGTTACTAAAGCAAATTTACAGGCAGGACACATGTATTTTTGTAGGTATAGTTTGAGTCTGAACCTTTAACCAACAGCAAAAGTAGTTTAGTTTTTACCAGATGTCTTTTCTTCTTGACCTCAATATTGAAGCAGGAGATGCAGAGAGCTGGAGAGACTACTGTCCTTGTAATCTGCTGTGAAGTTACTTGTCCCTGGGGACGCAATTCAGTTAATAAAAGGCATGTTGGGATTTCTTGTTGGTATTCTTTGCACAACATATCTATATTTTCTTCCAGTGACTCTCCCTTGCCTGTGACTTCACGTGTCTGTTTTGTCAAATTCCTTGAGTCTGAGTCCGTGGGAGTTTCTCAACACCTGACGAACACAGTCTTCGTGGACCGAGCTTTGATCGTGGTTCCTTTTGCAGAAGGTGAGGGTCTGTTTTATATTCGTATGCCACTGACATGGCTGTTTCTCAACATACATCACAGTGCATAGGTGTATTTGCTAGAATTGAACACCATCTGAAGCCACTGTGATGTTTTAACTTTTCTTTTTTTAACCATGAGAAAGTAGCTAAGCTTTTTGATGCTTAGCATTTCTAGGCATTGTATGGTAAAAAGGGAAATGTGCATTTGTGTCTGTGTCTTAAAATCTAGCTGTAAATTTCTCTCTCTGTTATTTGTGTTGTGGTTTTCATAGTGGACAAGTCATTTGCAGAGAGCCCCTTCCTTGCTGGCTGAAAGTGGTCCTCTGCTGCCATCAGGAGATTAGAAAATAAAATGGCACCAGGCTCCAAGCCCCTTCTCTCTCTTGTTCTGCAGTAAAACATTAACTCTTCATTTTTCCTCTCTGTTCAAGGGATCTTTTCTTAACAAAACACAAAAAAAAGCTCCACAATTTGTGAAGCAACTTAGGGGATGGGGAAGAGGGTGGAGGACAGTCTCAGTTACTCACACGTTCAAAGATTTTAAATATTTTCCATACACGTGGATGTCAGTCAGAAGAAGGCTTGCACCAAAAAGGGATGCCCTGAGTAAGTTGGAAAATGTAATGATTCCACCTCTCAGTCTTCTCGGATCCTGTGTTTATATTCTTAACCTTGTGCACTCATGGTAGGGCCACTTTACACAGCACAGAGATCGTTGAGAGATTGAGCCAATTTTTTTGATCTTTGGGATCATTTGGGAGATCATTGTGTGTTTTTGACTGAGTCAGAACTTTGAGAAGACTAGTGACTGTGGAGATCATTGAACATCATCAATAGATTAAAAATTGACCAGTTCTCTCAGCGATCTCCACCCCAGTGTAAAGGCGGTATATGTCACTTCAAAAAGTCAGTCTAAAAACTGACCTGTTAATATGCTATGCAGCACAGTCAGAGAAAAGATGTCATGCTCTGCACAGTGTGTGTTTTCAACTTCTGGCTGATTAGACTCATTTTTGTCTGCTCAGGCTGGATTTGACTGTGATGGAAGAAGATGCTGTTTAATCACAATAAAACCGGCCCTCATAGGCCTCAGGATGGGTCTATTTAGCTGAATAAGTGAAAACACCTCAGTGGGATTGTGACAGTCCGCTTAATCCAAACTGAGCTGGGTTTCTGATTAGCCATCATTTCAGTACTTGTATACAAGGAAAATGTAAATACTGGATCAAGACTTTGTGTGTGGCTTCTTAAAAAAAATTGGAAACAAAAACACATGAATTGTTTGGGACATCCCTCTGCGTAACATGGGCTACATTTACATTACCAGCTTGAAGTGGCTCATTCAGTTTTTCCCCTTAACCATAATGTGACACACCATTTTTTTTCCTGCAATGGTAGTGTGGACTGTGCAAATCTGGACTAAAATCCAATCTCCCGTCACTTTTGTATACCTTAGATTGAATAGATCTCTGATGTGGGTTGATGTGTTTGTCATGCTGCTAAAACAACTCATAGTATCAGCATCCGACTTGTTTCTTCTGGACCTTGTCACGTAACAGCTGACTAACTGCTTGTAGTAATCCAGAGTAAAATCTTAAACATAATGTGTCTGTGTGCGCACACGTGCCTTTTCTGGGGGTGGATGCATTCCAGTTCAGGTCAGGTAAAACTCACTTACAATTATGAATGTGAACTGTCATGACAAATAAAATGGCAAATCCAGTCAGACAAAAAAAAAAAAATCAGAATTGGACAGTGTGGCTTGTAATGTGAATGTAGTCTTTAAGCATGCAAGGTAGATAATCAGCTGTGCATGCAAACTAGGCATGGTATCATCAACCACAGTTAATGCTGAGAGGTTGATATGGAAGTTTATTAAAATTTGATCATTGGTAATAATGAGCAAACAAATTTTGCATCTGTGTCATTTGCCAGAGCGTCGACTATAGTGCATTTCATTTCCCAAGTTTTTACTAATGCACAAAAGTAGTTCAGTACTGCTTGATGTTGCAGTAAAAAACATGCTTTTTTAAGTAACTGACCCTCTCCTCACATGACTCTGAATGAGTTGAGTGAATCTCACGTTAACAGTGGTGTTTCTTTTGTTGTTGTGTTTTACAGTTCTTTTTCCTGGTTCAGCCAGCCCTATATACCAGACCCTGCTGAAAATGCCACCAACAGTTTTGTCTGCAGCCTTTTCCTGTTTCTCAAGTGTCCTTCCTGTTGTGTGTGTGTGTGTGGGTGCGCACGTGTGCGTGGCTGCGTCTCTTCTCTTTTGCTCTCTCTCTCCCTCCCCCCCCACCCCCTTTAAAATGTAAAATGTCAGATGAAAAATAGCCTGTTTTCAGATTGCACAGCTCTGGATGATCGTCTTTCATGAGATTGATCCTTTGATATTTACTGTTTGGTTCTCCAGCTTTGGGCTTTTTTTTTTTTTTTTTTTTTAACATTTTATCACAACTTCTGCTGCCAGTAGCCTTTAATTGTTTAATGATTGTAATATTATTTAGTATTCCTGAAATTTGGGTAGAATCTAGCTTCCCTTTATCCCTTTATCTGGTTGCCAAGTAAGCTTTTTTGTGGTGGGGTTGTAACCACCAAAAAAAAAAAAAAAAGCCAGAAAAGGTGTAATAAGTAAACCTTTTCTGTTTTGTATTGGTTATGGTAAGTGATGTTGAAATGTACCCTTGTGTCTACACCCAAATCATGAACTTTGTTTTCTGTATCTCAATGTTTTTGTGTGCTTTATAGCGAAGCAGCCGGCGTGAGTCGCTTGTTCATAAAACATCTATTGAAAGTTGAGAGCACATCCCACGGGACAACTGGCTGTGCTTGCTTACGTTTGGTTCATGACTTAAAAAACAAGTACAGGTGATAAAATCTTGGCAGTGTTGACCACAGTGTGTATTGTTACTTTTAAAGTCATAGCTGCTAATCCTACATTCATACTTTCACAACAAAAAGTCAGGGATCAAGATTTACAGACAAGACAAAAGAAGTGTATTTTTCTATTATTTTTACTACGGAGTAGTTAGACTGAGGTGGCTTGTCTGCAAGTCTTGTCTGAGTGTTATCAGCGTTACGTTGGTGCACACACTGAAATTATATTTGTTTTCCTCCAGGAGTCATTCCCGATGAATCTAAAGCAATGTCGCTGCTGGCTCCAGCCAATGCTGTGGCAGGAATGATGCCTGGGGGAGGCCTTCTTCCAACTCCAAATCCTCTAGCATCGGTGAGTTTGTTTTGTTTTTTGTTTTTTTTGTTTTTTTGTTTGGTTTGGTTTGGGGTTTTTTCAGCTTCTGATCATCAGTTTAAATCCACAGCATGTTTTCATACTCTAGCCCTCTATTGAACTTTTTACCTCTCAGCCTCTAAAAGGTTGAACAGGTGGTGTTGTCACCCCGCTGGGCGAATGGGCAGCAGTGGCATCAAAACCTAACTCGGGAAAGAAATGATGTTGGCTTTTCAAATCAATACCATAAATTGTATCTAAGAAAAATCTTAAGACGAGTTCAAAATTGAGTGAGTTTGAACTCAAGATCCAGGTCACAAGTCAGTTTTCAAGAAAACATTGTAAGTATTAGGGGTGGGAATTATGAGGGACTTTGATAGGTATTATGATACTTGGGTCACAGTACAGTACTATCACAATACTACTATTCATTAATACCCCACCACCACCACCATCATCAAAAATTTTGTCCTCAACGTACAACTGTCAATAGAGGGTATGCATATGATGTCACGTAGCAGAATTCATCGCAGTTAAAAAAAAACATTGAGTGGCAAAATTAAGTGGCGGCATTAGGGTGTATGCAGTAAAACACAAAAAATACGGGGAGGGCTGCAACCAAACGATTATTTTTGTGTTGACTAATGAAAGCTTCCGGTACTGTGACCGGGTGCAAACATGCTGTTGGCAATAAAAATACACTTAACATTTACCCATTTATTTAATAATCAATAGGGACACATAAGTGAACAATGAGATTTAGCCACACACACACAAAAAAAAGTGAACACTGCATGTATGGATCCCCGTAATATGTGATGGCAATGGTCTTGACTGCTGGTGAAGTTTACAGTTTTATTTTCTTATTTTAGCACAGTACACATTAAGTAAAACACATAAACTATGACCACCGTAAGAGTTTGTGCCTCATTACTGGTCCATAAACTGATTGTTAGCGTTCATAGTTCGACTCTCTCTGCTAAGCGCTGTAGCTTTACTCACAATTCCACAGGCAGTTACAGGAAGTGAAAACAAAACCACCGTTATCAAAATAAAAGCCTGCTTTTTTACTTCAGTGGATAAAATAATAAATCTTTCAGGGGGTTATACACCGCGGTTGTTGCAGTTGCTTGTTATCTTCCGCGGTAGGCTTGTCCATAGCGCGGTACTACATAATTGTGGTTATCGCGACAGCTGTACAGCCATGATGTACGATGTAAATGAGCTCATCGGTTCGGTTACAGGCATTGGTGAAATAATTGAAAAAAATGTTTTAAATGTTAGTTGCCTGGTCATTTTAAAAGTATACATGTCAAGCATAAGAATTTATACTTACATTTTAGAAGAGAGGAAATGATATCTCCCCCCTCTTTCCCTTCCCTCAGCTGTGCCCACAGCTGTTCTGCACAGTTCTCCTGTGTGATATTATTCAGAGTGAGAATGAAAATACTTCCATGACTTGCTCTGTAGTACAGCATTCATACAGGTAAATTTATTTATTTAACCCGATATGCTAACTACAACAGTCAATGCAGCTGTGCTGTGCCACTGAGCCTCATGCGTTAGTTTATCAGTGGAGTTAACCAGAACATCCATGATGGATGCCAGTTCTCCAAAAAGGGGACCGGAGGGTGTGCTCCAACTTTAGAGGGCTCACACTCCTCAGCCTCCCTGGGAAGGTCTATGCCAAGGTACTGGAGAGGAGAGTCCGGCCATTGGTTAAACCTCGGATTCAGGAGGAGCAATGTGGTTTTCGTCCTGGCCGTAGTACATTGCACCAGCTCTTTACCCTCTCGAGAATCCTCAAGGGTTCATGGGAGTTTGCCCAACCAGTTTACATGTGTTTTGTGGACTTGGAGAAGGCATTTGACTGCGTCCCTCGTGGTTTTTTTGTGGGGGGGTGCTTTGGGAGTATGGGGTATCGGGCTTGTTGTTACGAGCTATTCGGTCTCTGTACGACCGTTGTGAGAGTTTGGTTCGTATTGCCAACACTCGGTCGGACTCATTCCCAGTGAGAGTTGGACTCCGCCAGGGCTGCCCTTTGTCACCAATCCAGTTCATAAATTTTATGGACAGGATTTCTAGGCGCAGCCAGGGAATGGAGGGTGTCATGCTTGGTGACCACAGGATCTCATCTCTGTTGTTTGCAGGTAATGTTGTCCTGCTGGCTTCATCCAGCAATGACCTACAGGTCTTACTGGGATGGTTTGCTGCTGAGTGTGAAGCGGCTGGGTATGAGAATTAGCACCTTTAAGTCCGAGTCCATGGTCCTCAGCCGGAAAAAAGTGGATTGCCCTCTCCGGGTTGGGGACAAGCTCCTGCTCCAAGTGGAGGAGTTTTAGTATCTTGGGGTCTTATTCACGAGTGAGGGGAGAATGGAGTGAGAGATTGACAGACGGATCGGAGCAGCATCTGCAGTGATGTGGACGTTGTACTGGTCTGTTGTGGTGAAGCGGGAGCTAAGCTCTTAAGGCAAAGCTGTCGATTTACCAGTCAATCTACGTTCCTACCCTCACCTATGGTCATGAGCTTTGGGTAATGACTGAAAGAACGAGATCGCAGATACAAGCGGCTGAAATGAGCTTTCTTCGTAGTATCACTGGACTTACCCTCAGAGATAGGGTGAGGAGCTCAGTCATCCAGGAGAGGCTCAGAGTAGAACCGCTGCTCCTCCACATTGAAAGGAGCCAGTTGAGGTGGTATGGGCATCTGATCAGGATGCCTCCTGGACGCCTCCCACTTGAGGTGTTTCGGGCACGTCCCACTGGGAGGAGACCCCGGGGCAGACCCAGGACCCGCTGGAGAGACTGTGTCTCCCAGCTGGTCTGGGAACGCCTTGGTCTCCTCTCTCAGTCGCTGGAGCAGGTGGCTGGGGAGAGTGAAGTCCGGGCTTCTCTGCTTGAACTGCTGCCTTCATGACCCGGACCTCCGGAGAAGCAGTGGAAGATGGATGGATGGATGGATACCAGTTATTAGTTAGTAACACAAGATGTAGTCAAAGAAATCTTATCTTCTTAGAATAGGCAAATTTATTTTTTTATTATTTAAATTTTTTTTGTATTTTGTATACTTTATTAATCCCAGATGGGAATTTACTTCAGTTTATCATTGTAGAATTAATTTACCACAGTACTGACCCTGGATATGGTGACTCTTTGCACTCCGGTGCACCAAAAAAAAAAAAAAAGATGAAAACGACATTCTTTAAAAGCTCTGAGCCCAATCACAACTTTATGGAAAATATTTAAACTTTCAGAAGCTAAAAGTGTAATTCAAGTTTCTGTATCTGATCAATTAGATGTTAGATTTTCTGCTTGAATTCACTGTTTTGGCTGCAGTGTTATTTATAACTACTAAAAGCTGCCTCTTTAATCTTTAGAGTAAATCGCTAAAACACTCATCTAAATATAACACAATGCAAACTGATCACTGCTCAATATAACTTGAGGATATATTGTTCAATATAACCTCAAGGATGCACTGCTCAATATAACCTGATATGATCAAATAATTCTGTGCTGCATGGAGTCTAACAGATCTGTCATGAGATTTGAGCACGCATGATCATGTTCAGATTTGCATTGAATTGGTGTAGGACCATTTTTCTGTTAGATAAATTAGGACCATTGTTTTCAAGTTATAATCTTATAACTGAGTATATCCTCCACTCAGGTTAAGTACCAATGGATACTAGTAGACTGTACAATACAGTACTCTTTAACCTGCCATCAGAATTTACATTTTTTTTTTTCCACAATATTTTTATTGAACCTTTTTTTTTTTTACACACATGGCACAGACAGTCAAACACTGACACTAAAGTAATTTAAAAATTAAAAAAAACCCAAAACACTAACAACAACAACAAAAAAAAAATACTAAAAACAACAACCATTAACAAAAGCAAATCAACAACAATGCTCCTCTGTTTAGTCTAGGTAATCTATTACATAAGTATACATAATATACATTCACCAGTTTGGAATTTGCAAGGTCCACACATATCATTCACCTTCTTCTTCAGAAGTTATGTTTAATTTCTTTACATAATCAATGAAAGGTCTCCATATATTCTCAAACACATTTTCCTTTGATTTCAGTATGTATGTTATTTTTTCTAGTGGAAGGTTTGTTAACATCTGTCTTAACCACTGAGTCACATCTGGTCTATGAGTCTTTTTCCACAGTAGTGCAATACATTTTTTGGCATTAAGCAAACCGAGGTCTATGAATGCTCTTTCACTCTTATTAAAGTTATGTTTTTCTGGATACAGACCCAACAAAAACAGTTTAGGGTTCAATGTGAATTGTTTTGAAATTATTTTTTCAATTGTTACCCTCACCTCTTCCCAAAACATTCTGATTTTTCTACATTCCCATAAACAGTGAAATAGGGTTCCTTTACTTTCCATACATTTTGTGCATGTATCTGGTATGTTTTTGTTATATCTATTTAACTCCACTGGTGTAACATACATCCGCATTAACCATTTAAAATGTATCAGTTTAAGACGTACATTTATTGATTTGGTTTGAGCTTCTGCACAAGCCATTTCCCATTGTTCCTCTGAAATTTCAATTTGCAGGTCTTCTTTCCAGTAATTCAGTCTTTTCTGTGAGTTTTCACTTGAGAATAGTGTCAATGAGTTATAAATCTCTGAAATAATACCCTTTCTCTTACTATCTTTAGTCAAAATTTTTTCCAAGGATGAATAAGTAGGTCGAGTGAGAGCATTATTTTGATTTGATCGAATAAAATTTCTAAGCTGAAGATATTTTAAAAAATGTGTTCTATTAAGATTGAATTTAATCCTCAGTTCTTCAAAAGACATTATGTTATCTGAACGTGACAAATATAAATCTTGAATCTTTTGAATCCCTTTTAAATTCCATAATTTAAATACAGCATCCGCTCTCCCTGGTGTAAAATATTGATTACCCCATATTGGGCTAAATTGTGACGGTGAGTGTGGTTCTTTTAAATATTTTTTGGTTTCACACCATATTTTGATCATGTGCTTTACAATTGGATTTTTAACTTGTTTCTGTAATTTTTTAGCCGAGTCTGAATATATGAATAAGGGAAGAGGTAAAGGTAAATTGTATGATTCCATTTCAGTCCAGTGAGGAGGATCATTTGATGAAAAATAATATGTCATAGACCTCAGTTGTGCTGACCAGTAATAAAACATAAAGTTTGGACATTTCAGACCTCCACGATCAAATGGTAAATATAGTAAGGACAAACATAATGTAGCCTTCCTATTGTTCCATCTAAATTCCACTAACTTTTTTTTAATTCTTGAGAATAGATCTGAAGGTGGTGGTAAAGGAATGTTTTGAAATAAATAAAGTATTTTTGGTAAGATATTACTTTTAAGTATATTAATTCTCCCGATCATCGACATTGGTAGTGACATCCATCTCTGAAGTAACTCATTAATATCTGTCATTAAGGCTTCATAGTTGGCACTGGCGACTGATTCTAGCTTAGGCAAAATTTGAATTCCTAAATATTTAAACTGATTTACAACATTGAATTGATTTACCTCAGGAGCTGGGTGATTTCTCTGGGTCTCATTTAGCATTAATATTGAAGATTTTGTTTTATTTATTTTATATCCTGATATTTCCCCAAAGTTCTTTATTAAATTTAACAAGGTCGGAATTGATTTTTTAAAATTCGACATAAAATTATGTCATCGGCATACAGGGAGATTTTATGTTCTGTTGATCCTACTTTAATTCCATATATTTGTGGATGTAAACGTACTGCCATCGCTAAACGTTCAATTGCCATAGTAAACAATAAAGGTGAAAGTGGACAGCCTTGTCTACATCCTCTGTTGATTTTTATTGATTTTGAGATATTGCTGTTTGTTAGGATTTCTGCTGTAGCATTATTGTATATTATCTGGACCCATTTTATGAAATTATTTCCAAGTCCAAACCTTTGTAGGACTTCAAAAAGATAGGGCCATTCGACCCTATCAAAGGCTTTTTCAGCGTCCAATGATAGGAGAGCTGTATCCGGCGCTTCTTTATTGGAATAAATAATATTAAATAGTCTTCTTACATTATGGAAGCCTTGTCTTCCCATTATAAAGCCATTCTGATCTCGGTTAATAATATTTGGTAATATTTCTTGTAGTCGTTTTGCTAAAATTTTACAGATTATCTTAAGATCAGCATTTAATAGGCTTATTGGTCTCATGTTTTCACATTTATTAGGGGGTTTACCTGGTTTTGGCAACAGTATAATTAAGGCATTATTCATGTATGGTGGTAAATTACCATTTTGAAATGCTTCTAAAAACCATTTCCAAAAGTGGTTTTATTAATTTATTCTTAAATTTTTTATAGAGGTCAACTGGAAGACCATCTGGTCCTGCTCTTTTTCCTGATTTCATATTATCAATGGCTTGCCCAACTTCTTCTTGACTAATTTTAGACTCCAGTATCTCCCTGTTTTCATTTGGAATACACGGTATAG
Organism: Pholidichthys leucotaenia; assembly: GCA_020510985.1. NCBI lineage: Eukaryota > Metazoa > Chordata > Actinopteri > Cichliformes > Pholidichthyidae > Pholidichthys > Pholidichthys leucotaenia. Next base: position 349,836,575 of record CM035839.1, read on the forward strand.
ATAATCCTCCCAAAAACCCATTTAGTTTTGTTAAGTCAGTTTCATTTTTTGTATCATATAGTTTTTCATAGTAATCTCTAAAGGCACTATTAATTTCTAAAGGATCTATAACTACCTGTCCGTTACTTATAATACTGGTTATTGGTGTTTTAGATTCTAATTGTTTAATCTGCCATGCCAATAATTTTCCTGATTTTTCACCTTGTTCATAAAAAGTTTGCTTCAATCTTAGAAGACTCGAGGCAGCTCTATTCGCTGATTTTTTTTTATCATATTCAGCTCTCAGAATCAGTAATTCATTCTCTAACTGTGGGTTACTTCCTGCATACACCTTTTCTTGAAGAATTTTTATTTTACGTTCCAATTGGACTCTCTCCTCTCGAGTCTTCTTAGATTTTGAACCTGTATAACTAATAATATGCCCCCAAATAAAAGCTTTGAAAGCCTCCCACTTTATACATGCCGTTGTTTGTGTAGTATTGATATCAAAGAACTCATCTATCTGTTTTTCTATGTACTCAACAAATTCCTCATCCTGAAGCCATTTATGCTGAAAATGCCACCTACCTGGATCCTTTGTCAATTTCTTATCTACATATATTAGACAGCAGGGTGCATGATCAGAGATCACAATGTTATCATAGAAACAGTTTTGAATCTTGGACCTTAATTCTGCAGAGATCAAAAAGTAGTCAATACGTGAGAATGTCTTGTAGGTATTAGAATAACAAGAATAGGCTTTGACTTGTGGTTTCATTTCTCTCCATATATCTAGCAATCTCAATTCTTTCATAAAATGATTAATGGTCATCCTGCATCCATTGTGTGTACAGTCCAGTCCTGTTGACCTAGCTATACTGGGATTCATTGTACAATTAAAATCCCCTGCTATTATATGTTGCCCTGTAAGTGATGATAAAGTAAGAAATAAATTGACAAAGAAGTTTTGATCATCAATATTGGGGCCGTATAAGTTCACCAGATTTATATTTTCTAATAACAAAGAACCTTGGATGATTAGATATCTTCCAAATTTTTCTCCAATTACATTTTTCACTTGAAATGGGACTGTTTTGTGTATGAGAATCATAACTCCCCTAGCTCGGGATGAAAATGATGAGGTGAACACATTTCCTTGCCATCTTCTCCTAATTCTTTTTACATCCTCCTCTATTAGATGAGTTTCTTGTAAAAATACAATTTTTGAATCTATATCTTTTATTTTATTCATAACTTGTTTAAGTTTTTTTAGATTTTGTAGACCTCTGCAATTCCATGAAGTTAAATTAAGATTAACGCTTTGATCTATGATCAATAAGGAGTTTGAGATTACCTTGCAATATAAACATGCTCATACAGAGAAGCAAAAACATGGATGGTTGAACATTCATCCTACAAGCTACACAGAAACAAATTCCCTTTCCCCACATTCGTGGTAATCCCCCCAAAATCAAAAAAATTCCGCCTCCCGTTATAGCTAGTGACTGTTCCACACCTGCAAGGATCAGTCAAACCACTCTCTCTTTCTCCTCTCAATCACCCTGACTCTACTACTATTTTTAATGACATTAACTCTCTTCTGTAGCTTTTTCAACATAACTTCAAAGTTTTATAGCAACTTTGTACATCATAGCCTTTTTTTTTTTATGTAATACAGTCTGTATTTTGTAGACGTTATATGTTTCAGATCAATCAGATGCCTGTACAAATGCTTAAATGTTCTACCTTTATCTTGTTCATGCTTAGCTCCCACCAGTCTCCTCCTGGATCTGCTTAATGAGCTCCTGTGCCTCTTGAGGGGTCTTGAAGGTGTGGGTTCTTCCCTTATATGTGACCTGCAGTCTTGCCGGATGAATCACTCCGTGACGAATCCCGAGGTTGCGCAGCTCTTTGCAGGCGGGGTCAAACTGTTTCCTTAATTGTTGAATTCCTGTGGCCAAATCTGGGTAGAACCGCACCTGTTGATCCTGGTATTTAATTTCCCCTTTAACTCGCGCCGCGTTGGTGACCGTCATCTTGTCTCTGTAGTTGAGGAACTTCATAATCAGCGTCCTCAGTGGTGTCTTATTATCTCTCGGTGGGCCGATTCGGTGAGCTCTCTCTAAGACGACCGATGACTGCAGATCCGCGTTGTTCAGCGCTTCTGGAGTCCACTTTTCCAAAAAGGAACATGGGTCCCGTCCCTCTGCTCCCTCCGGGAGGCCCACCAGCCTCAAATTATTCCGTTGCGAACGGGATTCCAAGTCTAGGACGTTATCTTCCAGACGTTTACATTTTATTTCCAATGTTTGCACCTTTAATTGTAGGCTGGTGACATCATCTTCAGCGCTTGAAATTCGGAGCTCTGCCTGCGATACTCGTTCCATACAGTCGCTTATTTCCTTTCTCATTCCTTCTATCGCTGCTATAATCTCATCAAATTTAGACGAAAACTCTGCTCTCATAGAGTTGATGGCAGTGAGCACTGCGTTAGTCCCCTCCCTAGCCGTTCCCGCTCCGCCGCTGGCTCCATCCTCCACCATAGTCTCTGAAGTTTTTTGTGCTTCGCCTCGAGTGTGGAAGTCTGTTAGCTTGGGTTGTTTTGTCGAATTGCTTTTTCCGCCACCTGATTTCCCAGCCTTGGTCTTTACCATATCCACGCCTAAGCGCTGAGATGGGTTTTTGTTCCAATTAAGAGAGTTTAAGCAAACTTTTTATTTTTAGGAGCAGAGCAGTGTGAAACACGTCTTCCTACGTGGCCCCCATAACCGGAAGTCCAGAATTTACATACTAAAATTAAAAAAAATTCTAGAAATGTATAGCCAGTGCATTGATATGGCCCAGCTTTGCCCCCAAACAATTCCAGGATACTTTGCTGAACGCATCACAAGGAGCCGCCATCATGCATTTGCAAAAAGGTCCATGAAACAAGTTGGAAACTTGAACTTGACAGTTTCATAAGAAGTGTTCGGAGCAACACAATTAAATAACAGAAACTAAAATGCAGTCTTGTAACCCAAAAATAAAGTGCAAAACTTCAAATAAGCAGCTTCTGCTGCACCATGGAAAGCTTTTCTTAACTGCATGTTCAAAACAAACTAACATTAAAATCCATAAAAGTAAAAAAGAAAACAGTCCGTCTTATTAAAACCTTTCTGGGTCTGGAAGTTTAAGGCTGTGTGTCCACCAAATGTGTTTTTTTCAGCTGTGGGTGACCATTTTCTATTCATTCTCTTTGTAGTCCAGCCTCTACAACACTCAGGGATGGCAATTTTCCGCCGATCCGTGGATTTCCGCCGATTTATTTTCAAATTGATCATTTCTGTGAATCGTCTAAATCCGTTGAGAAAATTTTAGGGGGGGTTAAGGTACCTTATTGTTACCGATTTTAGCGAAAATCAATACGATTACATAAGCGCTCGGCGCTTCCCCGGAAGTCATCTCCCGCGATAACCCGGATGTGTTGTGTTCAAGCTACTGCTGTATTGCAGTAGCTTGACAGCCCTGCGATTGGATAGTTGCAAACGATTGGACCAATCAAATGGCTCGTTGTATGCTTTTTCAAAAATTCATGGCGGCGTGTTCTCAGGGATGTGATTTTCTGCTAATTCGCCGAATTCCGCTTTATTTTATCTTCCAGGAAGATAAAGTACGTTAAGTACGTTAGCGGCTTGTGGTCCACGAACGCAGTGAAGCTGCGCCCTTTCAGGCAGGACTGGATGTGGCGTATGGCCAGGTGGAGAGCCATTTACATACCTGCCAACTACTCCGGTTTTGCCGTAATGGTTCCGGTTTTCAAGACCCCATTCCGGGTTACGGCTTTATTAATCAAAATTACGGTTTTTCACTAAAAATTCAGTCAAAAATTTTAAATCGTAAAAAAAACACGAAAGCAATTCCAAACACGAGATCGCTAGGAATCGTAGCTAAATTTAGAACATAGTAGCGTCAGTAGCGTTTCTTTTCCTGGTTCGCTGCTACGCTTTACCTGAAGCGTTTGCTAAGCTAACGCTATCGCTATTGAGGTTTCTATTCTCGCGCAAAATCCCGGAGAGGCGTGCGTACATGGCGAGATGTAAACACGATGTAAACTGCTGCAGACGTTCGCACGACTGCACTTCAGCCCTGGCAAATGGACCATGGATTCCACATCTAAAGGGAGAATACATTTTATATAATGCCTAAGATTCTGAAGAACATGTGCTGTGTAATTGCAAGCCTTGTCATGCTTGGTGTATCATGTAAACACATAAAATATCAGAGTGATTTTGCCGTCTTTTACGCACTTGCCTGTGCCTGCTGATATTTCTAGTCTTCTAGTTACCTTCGCCAAGAAGGTTATGTGATCATCAGCGTTGGTTTGTCTGTTTGTTTGTTAGCAAGATAACTCAAAAAGCTATGGACGGATTTTCATGAAATTTTCACAGATTGTCAGAAATGGGGTATCCTACAGATGATTAGATTTTGGTGGTGATCCGGATCACCGTCTGGATCCAGGAATTTTTTAAAGGATTCTTTTCTTTTTTTTTTTTCTTTTTTTTTTTTATTTAACATTGCGAGATAGGGCCATTTTCAATATTTTATTTATGATGTTAAACACTGTATGGGGGGGAACTGTGGCGCTTGGCGGAGGTCTGCGCTGTCCGAGTGCTTTTCTAGTATTCATAATACATCACATCTGGCCTATACAAAGTTCTATGCAGTGTTAAGATAGTCTTTTGAATGCAAATTTAATGAATGAATGAATCTTTATTTCGGATAGATTAAAAGTAAAGATTAAAAAGAAACAATAATACAACAAAGGTGAAAAAATCCAACAAGGTCAAATTAAACAATAACTCCTCTGATTATACAGTTCAACATAAGTTATCTGAAATGGGTGATGGCTGAAGCCGCAGCTTATATTGCCCACTCATATTCCATCCAAGAATTCAAAAGAAAAACAAGAGCGATTACAATTCAGAACAAAGCTAAGACAAAATGTGACAAAAAAAAACTAAGTAACAACACAACACAGACTGGATATGACAATCCTTATGTGATTTTACATGTCATCTTGTATATATGTTTGGAGTATTTCTTCCTTTAGTTTTTGTTTAAATTGTCCAAGCGTTGTACATGATTTTAATTCAGGTCCAAAATCGTTCCATAATCTGACTCCTTGCACTGAAACACAGTGTTGCTTGGTGGTAGTTCTCACTGAAGGTTTTTGAAATATACATGAGATGACTGTTGTTGTGAAATGGCGCTATATAAATAAAGTTGAATTGAATTGAATTGAAATGTTCCTCTGAAATGATATTGTTTCTCCCTTATTTGCAACAGCTTTTGGATATTTGCGGGCAGTGATAGATTCTTAGCTTTAAACATTATTACTGCAGTTTTAAAGTCAACCAGATCTTTCAACTTGAGAGCTTTTAATGTAAGAAAAAGTGGGTTTGTTGGTTCCCTGTAAGCAGCTTTGTTTATTATTCTAATAGCTCTCTTCTGAAGCATAAAGACTGGATATATGTTTGTTTTATTTGTATTTCCCCATACTTCAGTACAATATGTCATGTATGGGAGTATTAATGAATGATACAAAGTATATAATGTGGGTTGTTGATTCAGCAAATATTTCGCGCTGTGTAGTATTGCAATTGATTTAGATATTTTACCTTTAATATAATTAATATGTGACTTCTATGTCAACTGCTAATATTTGTTTGACACTGCGGCCCCTGGACCCCGGCTAGCTACTAGGCTTTTTCAGGTTTGAAAGTTGAAGAAATATGAGGTTGTTAGCTACATTGTAACTTGATTTAATGCTAATATTTGTTTGCCGTCGGGGGTCTTCGCCCCCCTGAACCCCCCACCAGGACTTTGTCCTGGACCTACCGGGGCCTGTGGCCCCTGGACCCTGGCTAGCTACTAGGCTTTTCAGGTTTGAAAGTTGAAGGAATATGAGGTTGTTAGCTACATTTAACTAGATTTAATGCTAATATTTGTTTGGCAAATATTAGCATTAGCATTATTAGCATTAGCATCGGCCCCTGGACCCCGGCTAGCTACTAGGCTTTTCAGGTTTGAAAAGTTGGCAGGTATGCATTTACTCTCTGTTACTGGCGGCGTACAACGGCTGTATGAGCTGGGCTGCGCGGGGGAGGAAACAGTAATAAAAGTTACCCATCCCCTTTTATGATTCCAAACAGTTTGAAATTGACAGTGCACAGTGGATAAGACTTGGCTGCATCAGTGATTGTGCAAAATGAACTGCTCAAATCTCAATGGAGATTGAAACTGGTGATCTGAAATGAATGCTGAAATTATAAAAAGTAATGGTATGTTGGAATTTTATTTCTATTATGGAATAGATAAAATTAACTGATTTTGATTTGATCAAGTGTTAAAGCATGTGATGGATAATGCTTGTTGGAATATTTTAGGAATGCTATCTTCTTGGAACATAAGTCAATATTATACAGTAATAAGTGGCATTCAGCTGTTTGTTTTATGTCATTTAAGCACAGTTCTGGTACTTAAAAATCATAAAAACCCAGGAGCTTTGGGGGGCTTCGCCCCCCCTTACCCCCCCCCCCCCCCCCCCCCAACGGGGCTCTGCCCCAGATCCCGCTGGGGGACTGTGTCCCCCAGACCCCCTGCTGAATTTTCAGATAATTTCCCCAACCCCAAATCACATCCCTGGTTCGTGTTGGAATTCTGAGCTTTCGGTATTGTTTTCAGCGGAATTATGAGATTTTTATCGAAGGATCAGGAGTCATCAGTGCTAGAAATAGAGAAAAGTGTCAAAAATAAGTTCCGATGGAATTGGCTTGAGAGAAAAGTGACGGTAAAGGTGAAAATTGGCTCAAAGTTCGACGAGGTAACAGAAACACTCGGACAATTTCTGAAGAAACCAGAAAAGGAGATGAAGTTCAAAGTTCAGAGACTGACACAGCTTGCTGCCAAAAGGAAGAAAGTTTCACATTAGAAGTGACTTGGTGACCAGTGTAAATAGTGTAATAAACTCTTATAGAACTGTTAAATATGTTGGACTAAAGACAGTGAGACAACATTGAAGAAAAAGTAAGTTAACTTTTCATTAAATTTAATGATTTATCTAAGTCTAGTATTTCATTTTTTAAAATAATTTTTCCATCCATCCATCTTCTACCGCTTTTCCGGAGGTCCGGGTCGCGGAGGCAGCAGTTCAAGCAGAGAAGCCCAGACTTCCCTCTCCCCAGCCACCTGCTCCAGCTCTTCAGAGGGGATACCAAGGCGTTCCCAGACCAGCTGGGAGACATAGTCTCTCCACCGAGTCCTGGGTCTGCCCCGGGGTCTCCTCCCAGTGGGACGTACCTGAAACACCTCAAGTGGGAGGCGTCCAGGAGGCATCCTAATCAGATGCTCATACCACCTCAACTGACTCCTTTCAATGTGGAGGAGCAGCGGTTCTACTCTGAGCCTCTCCCGGATGACTGAGCTCCTCACCCTATCTCTGAGGGTGAGCCCAGCAATCCTACGGAGAAAGCTCATTTCAGCCGCTTGTATCCGCGATCTCGTTCTTTCGGTCATTACCCAAAGCTCGTGACCATAGGTGAGAGTAGGAACGTAGATTGAACGTAGATTTAGATTTTTATAATTTTTTTCAGTCTAAATTACTTCTGTTTTACTGAAAACCTCCCAGCTTCAGGGGGGCTGTGCCCCCCCATAAGTCAATCGACCAAATTAGATTTCAGCTGAAATCAGAATTTCCTGTTGCCATCCCTGAACACTGAGTGCCCTCGGCACTGAAACGCTTTCGGCGGTGAATGCTTTTAGTCGCGGCGCTCGGGGCGCTCAGAGTTGAAAAATTTTCAACTTTTCAGAGTACAGCTGAGCTCGTCAATGTCAGACCTTTCTAAGCAGCCAATTAGAATTAAGGAATGACGGGACATGGTACGCTGGTACAGTCTGTACTCAGACTCCTGTTTTCCGTGTAATCATATTTTGTATCCAGAGCTGCTACCAATGCTAGAATACATTTCCTGTCCATTGTTATTTGGATACTGCTATTAAAAAAATAAGTACAAAGTCTGATCATAGGAAAAGCGGAAGTGCTGAGCTGTGAGTGACAAGCTGTTGCTGCGATACAGGGCACAGACGTTTTTGTTTTCCAAAGCGCAGCGCACAAACACTGAAAAAAAGACATTCAGGGCGGTTGGGTGACAAACGCGTTTGGTGGACACGCAGCCTAAAAGTTCAATTAGGCTTCAGATAAAAATAAAAAGAACTTCTTCCAGTCCAAAATAACAGTTTACAAATGCTTAAAGTTACAGTGCAGAAATGTCAGCCTTCACTACACATACAATGAAATATTTTAGCCCTTTTAATTTATTTTTGATGATTATGGTTGCAGTTTTTATAAATTAAATTACAAATCATGCTATTGTAATTTACTGAGATGCACTAATATTCAGAATGAGGGCTGATATTGCTACAACAAAAAGAGGGAAGATAAGAATAAGGCACTCCTGTAATTCACTAATTTAGTGCACTTTACACGTTAGCCAGCAGAACTGAAACGGCTCAGCAGCCGTCATCAAAGAGAGATTATTGTCCGACAGGTAAACTAGCATAACATGTTAGTAAACTAACATAGCGTGTGTGAATGATAAAGGGATTGGCGCCATACCGTGGCTGCCTCATCCATCCATGTGGATGCCCTGAATTTCTCTCTGGGGATTAATAAAGTATACAAAATACAAATAAGCAGCACATGCTAACAGTTTAATCAGTTTTCTAAAGCTAAGACAGTCGCTCATTGAAAATAAGAAGTGCTAAATTTACTCGCTAACCTTACCAGTGTGGTGTTTTATAAGTGGCCCAACTTCAATCATCGCCCGGACGGAGCACAGCAGAGACCCACTGACAGCCAGCCGAGCCGGCAGACAGAGCAAAGGAGGAGGACAAGACTTGTCACTGTAGTGTTGCTGTGATATGACAAGTCTGCTTTATAGAGTTTGCCTTTAACTTACTTCATTTGGTTATTTTTGGTAAAATGCTCCCATACTTGGGGAACTTTTGGCCTCTTCTCCGTGATTTTCTCTCTTCTGTGTCGCTATGATGCATTCTTCTTCACTGGAACAGTTAAACTGAACAGTTCCGCGGCATGCATATAAACTTCTATAATTAAATGATTCGTCAACAATAAAAATCTGCATCGACAAATTTTTATGATCGATGTCGTCTTATGTTTATGCGCAGTGGAGTTCTGCCTCGCTGCATGATACCAGAGAGCAGAGGAGAAGAGACAGAAATGAGCTGCTGTCGTGTAAATAAGACTAATGCATGCCCGTAGAAAGCAAGTATTCTTGTCTGAAAACCGGTAGCCCAAGTAGGCTTTATAGGCCCAAATGCAGGCTGTGTTTGAAAGTGGAATACTAAGAGGTGTAGCGCAGGCCTACTCAATCGTAGCGGCCCAGAACCAACCTCCGAGTGGCCCAGGCCACACCAAGGAAATGTAAATTTAAGAAAAAAAATGAAGTAATGACGGTCCGCAAGTGCACACATAAACAACATGCGTGACCGTCATCCACGCAGAGTTCAGAAACGCCCCGCCCATGTGAGCATTCCAGTCGGCAGGCAGAGAGAGTGGTTTTCTAGCGTTGCTGTCTGACAGAAACATGAGCTTATTAAAGTACTTTAAACACAGAAAAAAGGAGAAGAGATATGTAAGCAGTGAAGGCATTTATGGTGGTTTTAACCTGCTGGAAATGGGAGCAATAATAATGAAAAGTCGCTCAGTAAACGTGTGGTGATGCTTAAGTATGCAGGGAAAGGCAAGAGTGACTGAATCGCTTAGGATTGACTTCATCAGCTACTACAATATCCATCCATCCATCATGGATGGATATTATGTACTTGGCAAGTTAAGATGACCAAAATTCACAAGGTCAATGACTTTAATCCGTCAGCAGCCTTCAGACAAACTAAACGTGCCAACATTTGGATTTCAAAATAAGGGAGATTTTTCCTGCTTTCTGGGTGGTGAGGAGAATTCTAAAAAACTATAAATATATAGAAATATTTTAATAGAAATAACTGCATCTTTGGTCATTTAAGTTAATTTATTTCATTAAATGTAATTTTGTTAATGTTTTTTCTTTGAAATCAGAGTTAAATTATTGTTCTGTTCAGGCTCTGCAAAGTTATGGTCAAAAGTGTAAATTGTATAAGGAAAAAAAGTCAAAATTTTACCACAATCTGTTTCCAATTTATTAAAAAACAGTAATTTTCTTTTAAAAAAAAAAAAATAAACAAATGAGCCATAAAAAATACACAAATCTGTAGTAAAGTCTCAAATGTACAAGAAAAGTCAATTTTACAAGAGGAAATTACACATTTGAGAAAAATTGTTTTCAAATATAGATAAATTTACAAAGAAAAGTAGAAAACTATAAGAAAATTGGTATAAATTTTGGAGAAAAGCCTCAAACCTTCAAGACTGAAGTCATTACTCAAGTTTTTGTGGGTGCTTTTTGCATTCTTAACTCTACTAGAAATTTTTGGTTTATATGTGTGTATAATGGAATGTGTAGTTATAAAAAGAGGTTCCTACTCACATGTGGTGATTTAAAACAAAACAAACCACAATAGTGGATGTGCAATGTTTGTTAATGTTATCAATTTTTCCTTGGGGGATTTGTGCACCTAAGTGTTTGACAGTTTATTTTTTATTCAGCTAAAGGCTCTTTGTGATGTGCCAAGGTCCGTTATGACCAGAATGTAGTAATTTTATTTCAAAAGGGAAACAAATATTAATGCTACTAACAGTGCACATTGAGTTTTTATGCACTTAGAGATATGCCTGAGTAAGATGTGACCAAAATGGCTATTTACAGATTTTTTTTTCCATTCTATGTAATTGTTGTTCAAAAGGAAAAAATATTTCTACTACTTCAAGTTCTGCTCAACCCCAGCACTGTTGATGTGTTTTTATGCACTTTTGATGTGCTTTTGTCATGTGCAAAGCACACATTTAAAACCAAGGCAATGAATAAAAAGTGCATATTTTTCATCATATTGATCTGCATACCTGCCAACTACTCCGGTTTTGCCGTAATGGTTACAGTTTTCAAGACCCCATTCCGGGTTACGGCTTTATTAATCAAAATTACAGTTTTTCACTAAAAATTCAGTCAAAAATTTTAAATCGTAAAAAAAAAAAAACACGAAAGCAATTCCAAACACGAGATCGCTAGGAATCGTATCAAAATTTAGAACATAGCAACACGTGATGGCAGCCGGGATGGTCACACTTTTTCAGTGCTGAGACAAAGTTGCTGATTTTGCCGCTAAAATAACTAACCAACAGCAAATATCGGATCAACATTTGTGACGCACATGCACAGGCTGAATTTCCATCTTGGTTGAACCAGCTTTTGAAGTAGAAATACCCCTTTATTCGCCTTTAACCGGGCTCTGTGAGTAAACTGAGTAGCGTTTCTTTTCGTGGTTCGCTGCTATGCTTTACCTGAAGCGTTTGCTAAGCTAACGCTGTCGCTATTGAGGGTATTGAGGTTTCTATTCTCGCGCGAAATCCCGGAGAGGCGTGCGCACATCGCGAGATGTAAATAGGATGTAAACTGCTGCAGACGTTCACACGACTGCACTTCAACCCTGGCAAATGGACCATGGATTCGACATCTAAAGGGAGAATACATTTTATATAAGTAGTAGTAGTAGATTAGTTTATTTGACAGGGACAGTGCAATAAACATAGACAATTAATCAAAGACAATCAATCTGATGTGTTGCACATAGAGTGTATAGCTATTAGCTAATTTGCAACTCTTGTCCCTGGATGGGCTTTAGAAAAAAGAATCAAGTAAAGATGGGGGGAAAAAATAAATAAATAAATAAAAAAATAAAAAATATACACAATAACCACATACATCAATGCAGAAAAATTATAAATACACAATTAAAAATATTATAAATACACAAATATAACAGCCTGACTCACACTTAACATAAATATTATAAATATTATAAATACACAAATATAACAGCCTGACTCACATTTAACACATATAACATAACTCACATTTGCCTATTTCAGGCCTTCCTCCCTCCATCACTCACTATAAACAAACACATTTATTCCTTCCCTTCATTCACTCTCACTTTGCAGACAATTAATTCATACATGAGTACATTCTTGTTTATTTTTCAGCCAGTTTTTAACATTTTTAGTGAATGTTTTAAAGTCCGTTATTATTTTAATTTCATTTGGCATTGTGTTCCAGATGTGACTGCCCTTTATAGAGAAAGCTGTTTGTCCAAATGTGGTTCTGCGGTGGAATATTTTACAGTTATTGTTAACAGAACTCCTGGTGGCTCTGCTGCTGTCCTGTCTTTGGACGAAACCAGCAAGTGGCTCGGGTGCTGATTTATGGAAACATTTGAACGTTAATTTCAGAAGACAGAGGTCAATGAAGCTCTCAAAACTCAATAGGTTGTATTTTTTTAAAACATTACAGTGATGCCACCTAATGGGCTTTTTGTCCAAGATTTTTAGGGTTTGATTATATAATGAACCTATATGTCTTATTGTGGAAGGGGCTGCTTGAGCCCAGACTGTCAAGCAGTATGATATATGAGAAAAAACCATAGAATGCATATACAGTGCAGCTGCTTCGTAAGGTATGTAATATCTAATTAATTTAAAGCAGTTCAGATTTTTTTTTACTGTTTTTGAAATTTTCTTTATATGAAGATTAAATTTGAGTTGAGGATCTAGTACAATGCCAAGGTATTTGAATTCTGTAGCTAAACTGATGTCATGATCATGTATATTAACTTTAAAATGTTGCAGGTTACATTTTTTGATTGAAAAGCACATTGAGACTGTTTTCTGAAGGTTCAGCAATAGATGGTTCTTGAGGAGCCACTCTTGGACATCAACCATACTTGTAGACAGTACATCTGCAGCCTGTGCTGGAGTCTTGGCAGCTGTGTAAATAACTGCATCATCTGCATAAAGTTGGCATGTTGCAGCTGAGCAGTGTAACGGCAAGTCATTAATAAAAATGCTGAAAAGTAAAGGACCAAGAATGGACCCTTGTGGGATACCCATGCGGTTGTTTAAAAATGAGGATTTATCCTGGTGAACTTTTACACACTGTTCTCTATTCTGGAGATAAGATGCAAACCATTCTAATGTATTTGGGGAGAAGTTAAAAGATACCATTTTGGATAAAAGCAAACTGTGGTTTACAGTATCGAAAGCCTTTTTGAGATCTAGAAAAACAGCTCCTACCACATTTCCCCTGTCCAAGGACTGTTTGACGTTTTCAATAAGGCAACAATTTGCTGTTTCTGTTGAGTATCCTGGTCTAAAACCAAATTGATGTGGATGAAGAAGTTGACTGTCTTGTAAGTAGTCTATCAGCTGTGTAGCTACAACTTTTTCAAGAACCTTAGATAGGACTGGTAAGATAGAGATTGGGCGGTAATTGCATATATCGTCTTTACTGCCTGATTTATGAACTGGTATGACGACAGCTTTTTTCCAGCCAGATGGAAATGTACTAGACCTAATGGAGAGATTAATGAGATGGGTCAGTGGTTTGATTAATATTTTGCTGTGCATTTTGAGAAAGGAGGTGCTCATATTGTAGATATCATTAGTTTTTGAGTTTGACAGTGTTTTAACAATACCAGCAATTAACTTCTCATTTACCTCATTGATGTGAAAAGTATCTGTTGGAAGTATGGAATTTGTGTTGTTGAGCACATTTGGCAGCACAAAAATTTTTGTTAAGTCTTCCACAGAGCCCACAAAGTGTGAATTAAATTCATTTGCCAAAGTAGCCTTGTCACTGATGGTCTTGCCATTGATTCTAAGTTCCTTTACCCCCTTCTGATCGTTTTTTTTATTAGTTAAGTTATTTAAATGCCTCCATAGGGAACTGTTGTTACCCTTTGCATGATCTATCAGTTTATTGTAATAAGATATTTTTGATTTTCGCAGCTCATGTACCACTTTATTTCTTAAACTTTTGTACACAAGGTGATCATTTTGTAGTTTGGAGGTTAGTGATGTTTTCAGTGCATAGTCTCGCCTCTTCATAAGTTTTCTTATTTCATTATTTAACCATGGTAGGCTAATCTTCTGTTGTCTACTTTTAATTTGCTTTGAAAATTTTTCTATAGACTTTGTGATTGTTGCAGTTATAAAATTACAACAATCATCTACTTCACATGTTGACATGAGCTGCTCCCAATTTTGATTCTCTAAGTAATGTTCAAACTCCTCATTTTTTGATTTGGGGATAATAAAATTTGATTTGTCAATATCGACTCCCCCAAAATACTGTAGTCGCTTTTTAGTAAGTTTCCTGACAGCAAGAACCATGTTATGATCTGAGAGACCAGTTACAAGATTATAGGTTCTGGTTATTCGTTCTGGTTTATTAGTAAATACCATGTCAATAAGTGTTCTGGATTGTTTGGTTATCCTGGTGGGTCCTTTGATGATTTGCTGGTAATTAAATTTAGTCATGAGGCTTTTCAGTTTTTGTTTGTCTTTTTTATCAGACCAGTTGATATTAAAGTCACCATGAATTATTGTTTCTCTGTTCTTCTCAAGTTGTTTAACCAGATCACTTAATTCATTATAAAAGGAAGAGTTGTGTGACAGTGGGTTGTACACTACTGCAATGTTGAAATTCATTACCGGAGAGAGACATACATTAACAGCTAAACATTCAAGTGAAGTATTTAAATCAACCAGTTGACATTTATATTTCTCTTTGCTGTAAATTAAAACACCTCCTCCCCTCCCTACCTGCCTGTCTTTTCTAAAACACTGGTAGCCCACAATATCGATCATATTAGTGTCTATGTTCCTGTGTAGCCAGCTTTCTGAGAGACAAAGGTAGTCCAGATTTGAGTCCAACAGCAACACCGAAATCTCATCTCTTTTGGGGATTATGCTCCGTATGCTTAAATGACCACTGAGGATCCCCTTTGGTTTAGCCTTGGTGTCCCAAAGAACTCGTGCATGATTAACAGTTTGGAAAAATAAATGTTGTTTTTGCTTTTGTACAGCTCGGTTTTGTGCTAACCCAGTGGTCTGCTGTTTAATAGTGGCAGGTCCAGGGTTAAGGTGAATATCTCCTGCCAGAAGTAGCAGAACTAACAGAACTTTAATTGTATATCCTCTGCCATATTGTGATTTTTGCTTAACAGCCATGTTTGCCTTAATTTGGAAGTTTTTGCTCAGGGCTTTTAAAGACCACATAGAGTGTAGGGTGAGATGTCCAAGCCCAAATCCATACAGATAAAACTTTTTAACTTCACCTTTGGTTGAGTTTGTCGGAAAATCCTTCTTGTTGCAGGTCCAGACACACAAAGACAAAACGAAGAGGAAGTAGATAAGTAGAGAAGGCTTATTAGTGGTGCCCATCAGCCCACTTTTTAATCCGGTGGCAGCCATCTTCAGTCTTTCTTGGAAAGAAGGAAAAAGAAAATCTGTGGATAGTAAAATAAATTCTGCTTATATCGCCAGAATCTGATCCGATCGTCCTCGAATCCAGCTGGGCCTCAGCTAGCCAACTAGCCCCTTCCGTTGCTGGTCTCGTTGCTCATAGCCGCCGTAACTGGTCTCCCGTCCCGCTCCTCCAAGCGAGTCTCGTCGCACACCGCCGCTGCCACCGAGCTCCGCTGAGGTCACGGTAAGTCCTCCGCTAGGCACCGCCACCTACCGTTGTCTGCCTGGGTGAAATCTCTGCTGAGCCCCGTCAACAAATAGCCGCTTGCCTGGTAGTATCTCCACTGGGCCTCGCAGCTGGGCTTCGATTCAGGCTGGTGTAAGGTGGAATGACTGGTGCCAGCATTAAGCTAACTAGCGTTAGCTTAGCAATCGCTTCGGGTAGTCTCGTCGCACACCGCCGCTGCAGTCACGGTAAGTCCTCCGCTGGGCACCGCCGCCTACCGCCGTCTGCCTTGGTGAAATCTCTGCTGAGCCCCGTCAACAAATAGCCGCCTGCCTGGAAGTATCTCCGCTGGGCCTCGCAGCTGGGCTTTGATTCAGGCTGGTGTTAGGTGGAATGGCTGGCGCCAGCATTAAGCTAACTAGCGTTAGCTTTGCAATCGCTTCAGGTAGGGCACATCAGTGAATCACAAGGAAGCGCTGGAATCGCTGGTCAGTTTACTCACAGTGGCCGGATAAAAGCGATCAAAGGGGTAATCCACCGGAGGTGTATCCGATCGCTGTAGGTTAGTTATTTAGAGATAAGATTCTGAAGAACATGTGCTGTGTAATTGCAAGCCTTGTCATGCTTGGTGTATCATGTAACCACATAAAATGTCAGAGCGATTTTGCCGTCATTTACACACGTGTCTATTATACAGTGCTAGTATACCCTGCTGATATTTCTAGTCTTCTGGTATTCATAATACATCACATCTGGCCTATTCGAAGTTCTATGCAGTGTTAAGATAGTCTTTTGAATACAAATTTAATGACAAGATAGTCGATTGCAATCCATGGCATACAGGCCGTCACTTAATTGTAATTGACAAACACAATACATTCACTCTGTGAAATTGTTTTTGCTGGCTGTTATTTGTGAAATTACAATTTTACTAGTTTTGGAGAGGGTTCAACTTCAACATCAGACTGATTGGGGACAAAACTAAGTTATGTTTAGAACTGTCTATATCGCATTCAGCTGTATGAAATCCAAGAAAGTACAGCTATAATATTAATTTACATATTTAAATAGCTGATTATACCAGGAATATGCATATATAAATATTTTAAACATGAAATCAACACATTGCAATACACATGTATTGTCTATTAACACTGTTGTCTGATACCCGATTGTAATCAGGTGGATAGCAAGCTTGCAGAAATAAGTTTTACACTTAAATATTGCAGCCGATATGCTTAGAACACTGGTAAAACCTTGGACAACAATATACTGTGAATTTGTAGCAATGGGATAGAGTTATGATGCCACAAACTTACCAGTTCGTTTTTTGGGTTCTCCGTGTTGTTTTGATATCTTCACCTCTCTGATGCGCAAGGGATTATGGGATACATCAATACCCCGAATAGCTAACGCCATAGCTAGTCGTAGCACCTAACACTGACACAAAGAAGCGACTCTGTCCCCGGTGATTGGGGCTCGCCGGAGGAACTAACCGAGGCAACAGTTGGACGGGAGCCGGATCAGAGTTCAAGTACAGCGGTGGTAGGAGACGGGGACCAGTAGAGGATCACCGGGGCTCCAGCCGGATAAGAGCCGGAATCGGAGCCCAGTTACAGCAGCGGGGCTCGGCGGAGTCGCAAAGGATTTAGGTATACGTTTTCATTTTTTATACGTTTTTTATTGTATACGTTTTCATCATGGAATCTGCCGGAGAAAAATCACAAATGAGCGTGAAACCCAAACGAAAATTACAGTCTTTTCGTGAGGAATACTTATAAAATCTGAGGTCAGTCTGACGAATGGTTTGGGAGCTATCTGAGGAACACACAGACAGACAGAGACATAGCTGCATTTATAGACGGATGACTAACAAGGATATTTAGTTTGTTTAATAAAATAACAAGGTAAAGACTTGTTCTATAGTGAATTCATGTTAAAATGACTTCTGTTGTGATCTGGCACTATATAGAAAAATTAACTTGACACTCTGGGGGGTCCGCTGGGGAAGCGGGGAACCCCCCCCCCCCCCCAAAAAATATAATGTAGGGGAAACACTGTACATCACGATAAATAAATTATTTATATATATATATATGATCTCACAATATACATTTTCTGTAAATTCTACAGTTTAGATATAAAAAAGGACCGTCTTTTTTTTAACATGCACCTTTTTACCATAACCTCCAGGCCGCAGGCCAGGAGGTTATGTTTTTGCCAGCGTTTGTCTGTTTGTCTGTCTGTCTGTCTGTCTGTTGGTTAGCAAGATAACTCAAAAAGTTTTGGATGGATTTCGATGAAACTTTCAGGCATTGTTGGAAATGGTACAAGGAAGAACTGATTAAATTTTGGGGATGATCCGGATCACCTTCTGGATCCAGGAATTTTTTAAAGGATTCTTTAACATTGTGAGATACGGCCATTTTCAACATGTGTGCAGGGGCAATAGAGGGCACTGGTCGTCGTGTCTGACGAACACAAACTCCGCGTTGTTCAAAGTTTTAGGCACAAAAGCACGCGGAAAACAGTGGTGGGCAGGGCCCGCCAGCGTGCCTGTGTTTGCGCTACGCTGCAAAAGCTGAGACGGGCAGCTGTCCGGCGCGGGATTATTTGGCAGAAATTCCCCGGGCAGCCATAGGGGCTGCGCAAAAACCAGCTCTCTGCCGGGGAAGCTTCCAAATCCTCTTTTGCCGCGGAGCGCAACCCCAATATAAAACCCACGGCAACCAGTCTACCCAATTTGCATCCGTCAGTGAAACCCTCAGTGCTGCTTTCAGTGATCGAAAACGCTCGCATAACCCATTGGCCTGTGGGTTGTACGCGGTTGTGCGATGAATTGCAACGGCCGCAGCCTGGGAGTTTGCAGATGCAGGAGATGGACACAACACCAACACTTCAGCTTATTACCTCCGCCAAGGAGGTAATGCTTTTGCTACTGAACCACTAATCCTATCATTGTGAATCCAATTGCTAGTCATATGTTTTCATGGTCAAGGAATTTGAAAACGTACACACAAACACTGTATGGGGGGGATCTGTGGCGCTTGGCGGAGGTCTGCGCTCTCCGAGTGCTTTTCTAGTTTCCTCATAATTTTGCAGTGTTATAAAATAGTTTTTTAGATAGATGTACTTTATTGATCCCAAATTGGGAAATTACAGTGTAATAGCAGCATGACACAGTAAGATGACCCAAACCAACAGAAATACAGTGGGGTAAAAAAGTATTTAGTCAGCCACCAATTGTGCAAGTTCTCCCACTTAAAAGATGAGAGAGGTCTCCAATTTTCATCATAGGTATACCTCAACTATGAGAGACAAAATGAGAAAAAAAAAATCCAGAAAATCACATTGTCTGATTTTTAAAGAATTTATTTGCAAATTATGGTGGAAAATAAGTATTTGGTCAATAACAAAAGTTCATCTCAATACTTTGTTATATACCCTTTGTTGGCAATGACAGAGGTCAAACGTTATCTGTAAGTTTTCACAAGGTTTTCACACACTGTTGCTGGTATTTTGGCCCATTCCTCCATGCAGATCTCCTCTAGAGCAGTGATGTTTTGGGGCTGTCGCTGGGCAACACGGACTTTCAACTCCCTCCAAAGATTTTCTATGGGGTTGAGATCTGGAGACTGGCTAGGCCACTCCAGGACCTTGAAATGCTTCTTACGAAGTCACTCCTTTGTTGCCCGGGCGGTGTGTTTGGGATCATTGTCATGCTGAAAGACACAGCCACGTTTCATCTTCAGTGCCCTTGCTGATGGAAGGAGGTTTTCACTCAAAATCTCACGATACATGGCCCCGTTCATTCTTTCCTTTACACGGATCAGTCGTCCTGGTCCCTTTGCAGAAAAACAGCCCCAAAGCATGATGTTTCCACCCCCATGCTTCACAGTAGGTATGGTGTTCTTTGGATGCAACTCAGCATTCTTTCTCCTTCAAACACGACAAGTTGAGTTTTTACCAAAAAGTTCTATTTTGGTTTCATCTGACCGTATGACATTCTCCCAATCCTCTTCTGAATCATCCAAATGCTCTCTAGCAAACTTCAGACGGGCCTGGACATGTACTGGCTTAAGCAGGGGGACACGTCTGGCACTGCAGGATTTGAGTCCCCGGCGGCGTAGTGTGTTAGTGATGGTAGCCTTTGTTACTTTGGTCCCAGCTCTCTGCAGGTCATTCACTAGGTCCCCCCGTGTGGTTCTGGGATTTTTGCTCACCGTTCTCGTGATCATTTTGACCCCACGGGGTGAGATCTTACGTGGAGCCCCAGATCGAAGGAGATTATCAGTGGTTTTGTATGTCTTCCATTTTCTAATAATTGCCCCCACAGTTGATTTCTTCACACCAAGCTGCTTACCTATTGCAGATTCAGTCTTCCCAGCCTGGTGCAGGTCTACAATTTTGTTTCTGGTGTCCTTTGACAGCTCTTTGGTCTTGGCCATAGTGGAGTTTGGAGTCTGACTGTTTGAGGTTGTGGACAGGTGTCTTTTATACTGATAACGAGTTTAAACAGGTGCCATTAATACAGGTAACGAGTGGAGGACAGAGGAGCCTCTTAAAGAAGAAGTTACAGGTCTGTGAGAGCCAGAAATCTTGCTTGTTTGTAGGTGACCAAATACTTATTTTCCACCATAATTTGCAAATAAATTGAGGAAATTGAGGGCCTCTGTCGGACATAATGTCCGACGGAACGCCGAAACGCGCCACCCAAGCTGTTAAAAACGCGCGCGCCACCTCCTCGGCTGTGGTTGATGCCAGCGGGACCACTTTAGGCCAGCACGTGGTGCGGTCCACCATTGTCAGAAGGTGTGTCCAGCCCTGTGACGGTGGGAGGGGGCCCACGAGGTCCACATGAACGTGATCGAACCTCTTGGCCGGAATGTGAAACGGTTCCAAAGGAGCCCTCGTGTGCCTGTGTACTTTGGCTCGTTGACACGCCGTGCAGGCTGCTGCCCACTCTGACTTGTTTGCGGAGGCTCGGCCACACAAATTTCTCTCCCACCATTTTGACCGACGCGCACACTCCAGGGTGCGCCAAAGAATGAACCGAGTCAAAGACGCGGCGGCGCCACGCGGCCGGTACTACTGGACGCGGCCGTCCAGTGGAGACATCGCAGATTAGGGGGGCATACCGTCTTGCAGCACCCTGCTCTCCAGCCTTAACCCTGTTGGTCCAGACTGGAGCGCGCGCACGTCCACGTCATTAACCTGCTCCGCGGCCATGGCTGCATAATCTACCCCTACGCTGACTGGGGCTGCCACGGCGCGCAAGAGGCAATCTGCCACTACATTGAGTTTGCCCGCCACATGCTGAATATCAGTGGTAAACTCTGAGATCACGGCCAGCTGTCTCTGCTGCCGGCCTGACCACGGTTCAGAGACCTTGGTCATCGCGAATGTTAGCGGTCGTGCGCTGTAGCGTTGTTTAACCTGCGGAAATCCCCGCAAGGGCGCCATGATGCATCAGCTTTCGGGACCATGTGTAGGGGGAAAGCCCACGGACTGTGTGAACGTCGGATAATGCCCAGCCTCTCCAGGTTGGCGAACTCCTCGTGCGCTATGGCCAGTTTAACTGCGTCCAAGCGCCGAGCTTTTGCAAAAACGGGCGGTCCGGTAGTGGTAATAAAATGCTCCACCCTGTGCTTAGCGACTGTTGCCGAAAATGTGGGGACCGTGAGTGCTGGGAACTGAGTGAGCAGTGTGTGGAACTTACCGCCTGCTGCTGTGACATTGGCTTGTGCTGTTGGCGGGGCCACTCGCGCTGTACAGGGGATAGAATCAAAAGAGAGTGCATTAACCAGGCGCCTGTTAGCGAGATCAACCAACAAACCATGTGAGCACAAAAAATCAGCCCCCAACATATTGAAATTTACTGTTGCTACAACAAAAGTCCACTCAAATGTACGGCCGTTTAGAGACAGGAGCAGAGTCTTCTCACCAAAGGTCTTAATCTCCGAGCCGTTCGCTGCCATCACCCGGGGACCTCCGGAACCAGCCAGTCTGTCCGCGTAGGAAGGTGTGATGAAACTCAACTGGGAGCCTGTGTCGACGAGGAAATGCCTCCCGAGCGTGCGTCCGACAAGTAGAGCAGCTTGCTCTCTTCCCCTAGGGCCGCGGCTGCTACCGACCCCCGGTCTTGGCGTTACCCGAACTGGCATGGCGGTACACACTTGCGTGCCCTCTCTGCGAAGCGGCGATGGTAGAAACAAAGGACGTCCGGTCCACGTTCCCTGGCCCCTGCTGCCGCCGTCGTCAGTGAGTCTGGCACCGCTGCCTCTGGCCCCCTGTTGTCTCCGGTCGTCGCGCCGAGTTCCGCTGTAGCGGCCATGGCTGCACGCCGCTTGGTGGCGTTGACAATCCACTGCGCCTCTCAGCCCAGCGCGCGGTAGTCCCGTAGGGCCAACAGTGGCGAAGTGGCCAGGGTCGCTCTCGCTGCTGACGGTAGAGTTCTGAGGAAGAGGTGGGTGAAAATGAAGTGATCGTCGTCAGAGTCTTTCAACCTCAACAACTTCTCCATCAGGCTCGCGGGCATGTCGTTTTCCCCCTCCGTCAGCGCCAGGAGCCTCTCTGCTCGCTCCTCCGCCGAGGGGGTTAATTGCTGGATGAGTGCAGCCCTCAACGTGCCGTATTTGTCGCTATCCGGCGGCTGGTCGATCCGGCTCTCCGCATGCTGGGCCGTGTTGTTGTCCAGCTTTGCGACTACGTGGTAGAATTTCGTGGCATCTACCGATATCCCCCGGAGGTTGAACTGCGCCTCAACCGCGTTGAACCAGGAGCGCGGATTGTTCTGCCAGAAGTCCGGTAGCTGGACTGTAGCGGCATTCGCTTGGCTGGGGGCTCCTGACGCGGCTGGCCCGGGGGAATTTTCTTCTTCCATGATACGTCTCGGGTCACCAGTGTGGTGATGTGAAAATGACGAGACAGAGTTCTCTCTCAAAGTCAGCTTTTATTCACAACACCATCATCTCAAAGCAGAGAGAAAAAAGAGGATGAACAGTAAACTCTCGTCCTTAAATATCAGGGACTTCACACTTCATAGATCACATGTCACACAGACCACTTTGCATTATAAAGACAGTCACAGTGCATTTCTCTCCATGATATCACTTCCACTGTCTCCAATACATCCTTTCCTTAATCCTTTAATGACTCAGGTCTTGCATACCAAAGCTAATATTCTTGCAGCTTCCTGCCTTTGTTCTGACCTAAAATGTCAGTCACAAAATTTCCATGAGTGTGTCCACCACAATTTCCTTAAAGTAGAACTGAACTGAACGGCATTGAACGGCACTGGGTGATAGTACATACAATTATAAAGATAATTTATCATTGGCACCCCCTCCACAAATCCCGGAATCTTGGAGAAAATCGCGATTTTGAATTTCCCGCCCTGAAAAATCAGACAAATCCGCCGAAGTGCAGCCGGAGTTCCGCGTGACGTCACGAGTGTGACACAGTCCTCAATGTTTACCATTGCGAACACGTCGACACTGGTTGTTTTTGGTGCATTTTGTCGTGATAGTCGACTACAAAACACTTCCAACACCTGGGAAGATCTGTTCAGTGGCCAAGGCAAGCTGTCATGTCGACGAAAGAAAAGGAAGGGGGAGGAAAAGCGACCGGGAAGCGATGCGTTTCTAGATATACAGTGATCCCTCACTTATCGCGTTTAATGGGGACCAGAACCGACCGCGAAAAGTGAAAAACCGCGAAGTAGCGTCACCCCCCCCCCCCCCCCCAAGGGTGTCACAAGCACTATTTTGCACAAAAAGGCACAAGAGAACAGCGAAAAGTGCCACTAAGCAACACGAGCGATAAAGAACAATGAATGCGGTCTTCCTTCGCTGGGTAAAACGTCTCGGCCAATCAGCTTGCGAGGTAAAAAGTCTCGGCCAATCAGCTTGCGAGATTCCCGAGCGGTGAAGAGGTGGGCGGAGAGGAATGGAGCGGTGGTCAGAGAGGTAGATTTTCAGTAGTGCGGGCTCTCCGTGTTGATACCTGATGTTCTAATGTAGTCTCCCTGCCCGCTGTTCTCTTGTGCCTTTTTGTGCAAAATAGTGCTTGTGACGCCCTTGGGGGGGGGGGGGGTGACGCTACTTAGCGTTTTTTCACTTTTCGCGGTCGGTTCTGGTCCCCATTAAACGCGATAAGTGAGGGATCACTGTCATAAGTTGGAAAAATGCTGATGGTTTTTTTTCCCTTTCTTTTTTATTGTTAATTTTCCTTATCCTGACACCCCAAACATGCCAAAGTAAAGACTCACCATTCTGTATTCAATAAGCGACTGTCCTCCCCATCACTGCTGCGGTCTGAGTCGGTGCCGGAATCCCCCGAAAATTCTGGCTCTAATCTGTACGGTTCGATGCCTCCCTCGCTCTCTTCGTGTTCACTTGACACTCCTGCATCCTTCTCTGTCTTGTCACCGATCCTGAATGCCTCTTCACTCTGAAAACTCTGGTGTTCTTGACTGCTGGAACTGCTATCATCTGCCATTGTTGTTTTGATAAGGGTCACACTCGTGACGTCACGCAGTGTCGTCTGCACTACTTCCGGTTTGTTTGGCACTGCCAGCCAGAGGCAAAAGTTTATCTAGGCTTATAGCTTGGCCATCGCACGGCCTAAAAATTTCTTTTATGTGTTGAAAAATACAATAGGTAATAAGGAATTAATCTGCTATTCTACTTTTTTGGCAAAAAGGTGAGTTCAGTTCTACTTTAATCCTTTAATGACTCAGGTCTTGCATACCAAAGCTAATATTCCTGCAGCTTCCTGCCTTTGTTCTGACCTAAAATGTGAGTCACAAAATCTCCATGAGTGTGTCCACCACAATATATACTGTATATACGTATATATACTGTATATATACAGTATATACAGTATATATATATAGACAGAGGTAAGTAACATAACACAGAACAGTAATAAGCAGGGGCAAACAGAGACAGCAGGGCATGGTTACAGAAAACAGCATGGGCGGGGTTACACAGATAATCACACACGGGACCAGAGGGGAGACAATGACAGGACTCTCTAAAAGATCATAGGATCTCCTGTGATGTCTATATGATGTCATATTGACCATAGGACTTGCTAAAAGTTCATAGGATCACAATGATGTTCCAGTGATGTCTAGATAAGATAAGATAAGCCTTTATTAGTCCCACAACGGGGAAATTCCAGGATTGCAACAGCACAGGGATAGCAACACTCAGAGCAACAATCAGAAGGCAAGAAAAAAAACAAGCAAGCAAGAGCAGCTAATATACATATGTACATATTACTATAAAATATATATATACACACACACACACACACAGACACACAGTGCAGAGCATTGTAGCTGGATGGAATAAATATATGAATATATGAACACACAGTGCAGAGCATTGTAGCTAGATGGAATAAATATGTAAATATATAAACACCCACAGTATGGAGCATTGCAGCTAGGTGGAATAAATATGCAAGTATATAAACACACACAGTATGGAGCATTGCAGCTAGGTGGAATAAATATGCAAGTATATAAACACACACAGTGCGGAGCAATGTAGCTAGATGGAATAATATGTAGATATATAAAAACACAGTGCGGAGCATTGTAGTTAGATGGAATAAATATATAGATATATAAATATAAACACACCCAGTGCTGAGCATTGTAGCTAGATGGAATAAATATATAGATATATAAATATAAACACACCCAGTGCAGAGCATTGTAGCTAGATGGAATAAATATGTAAATATATAAACACACACAGTGCAGAGCATTGTTGCTAGGTGGGATGAAACAGCATAACCGTCTATTTAGTTATCCTACATGGTATGATTATGTGCCCATACATATTCTCACCCTCCATAGCGACCAGTATGTTCCTAGTTGTATGCCGGAGAGGACCATTGTGTAAGTCTATTGCATCTTTTGCATTCAAAAAAAAAAAAAAAAAACTATTAGTTTGTTACGTCTTTTTGCTATCTCTGCGAGCAGCCCTGCTTAGGTTGTACAGTCTGACAGCCGTTGGTAGGAAGGACCTACGAAACCTCTCGGTTGTGCACCTGGGATGATGTAGTCTGCTGCTAAATGAGCTCCTCAGTGCATCCAGTATGTCCTGCATAGGGTGGAACTCGGACTCCAGCAGAGATGACAGTTTAGCCACCATCCTTCTCTCTCCTATCTCCTCCATCGGATCAAGGCGTTGCCCCAGGACAGAGCTAGCTTTCTTAATCAGTTTGTTCAGTCTCTTCCTATCGGCTGCAGTAATGCCACTGCCCCAGCAGACCACTCCAAAAGTGATGGCTGATGCCACCACCGTGTCATAGAATGACTTCAGCAGCGCCCCTTGTACACCAAAAGACCTGAGTCTCCTCAGCAGGAACAGCCTGTGCTGTCCCTTCTTGTAGAGTGCGTCAGTATTGTGTGACCAGTCTAGTTTATTGTTCAGATGAATACCCAGGTACTTGTAGGATGTCACCATCTCGATGTCTGTTCCCTGTATATTTACTGGTGCTGTGAGGGGCTGCCCATGCCTGCGGCAGTATGACATCATAGGATCGCCTATGATGTTCCAAAGATGTCTACAAGATGTCATAGAGACCATAGGACTTGCTACAAGATCATATCAAAGGATCGTATATGAGGTTCCTATGATGTTGATATGACATCATATAGACCATAGTTAGTTAGTTAGTTAGTTAATCCCTTCGATTGCCGGTGTGAAAGGCTGCAGTCAGGTCAAGAAGGATGAGGATGGAGAGGAGTCCAGAGTCCTTCTGTCTCATCTTGCCCTCTCTGAGCTCTGTCTAATTCAGGTTCTCTCTGAGTCTATGGTGGTATACAAATAGGTTAGAAAATATCAAGTGTCATGTTTTGTCCTGCAGGATTTTTCTGTCATGGTTTACATAAATGACAAAAATATGTGTATTTTTTGTATTTTTATTCTAGTGTTTCTTTTTTTCCACTGAGAGAGTAGGGAAGGGAAAGAAACATTGATAATAGTAATGTACTCATGTATACTTAAATTACATGATCAGGCGGGTATAGTAACCAGAAATTCTACTCATGTAAAAGCAGGGCTTTGAAATTAATAATTAAAAGTAGACAACCAAAAATTTCTCGTAGAGTTAAGGGTACAAAGAGCACCCACTTAAAAACTTGAGCAATGACTTCAGTCTTGAAGGTTTGAGGTTTTTCTCAAAAATTTATAACAATTTTCTTATAGTTTTCTACTTTTCTCTGTAAATCTAAAGTTGAAACCATGTTCCTCAAATCTGTAATTTCCTCTTGTAAAATTGACTTTTCTTGTACATTTGAAACTTTATTATAAATTATATTATAAATTTTTGGATTATTTTATGACTAATTTTTGTCTTTTTTTTTTAAGAAAATTACTGGGGGGGGGGGGGGGGGTTAGATAAATTTGAAACAGACTGTGGTAATTTTTTATTTTTTTTTTTACTTTTTCCTTATAACAATTTACATTTTTGACCATAATTTTGCAGTCAGAACAGAACAATAATTTAACTGCGATTACAAAGAAAAAATATTAATAAAATTGTATTTAATGAAATAAATTAACAAATGACCAAGGATGCCGTTATTTCTGTTATTTTTTTTTATATTTATAGTTGGGGGTTTTTTATTATTATTTTTTTTTTTTTTAGAAATATCCTCAACCCTCAGACAGCAGGAAAAACCTCCCTTATTTTGAAATCAAATGTTGACACTTTAGTTTGTCTAAAGGCTGCTGACAGATTAAAGTCATTGACTTCGTAAATTTCGGTCATCTTAATCTGCCAGGTACATAATAGGGAACTGTAGCGGACTCTAAAGACATAATTCACCACAATATGTGTTCATGTACAGAATGATCTGTTTAGGCAGTTATAGTTGCGAAGTGACTACACGGCTGGTCTTCTAGTATCACAATATCTGGCCGGGAAGCGCCTACAATTCAATTCTTTTTTTTTCATTCAATAGTAGAAAATACACACAAATTATAACTATACTAATAATACAAGTAAATACCTCCCAGTTTGGCTGTTAGGTTAAAAAAATGCACATATTTATTTATTTTCCATCAGGCGCGTCAGGGAGCCCTTTGGGTCCGACAGCTCGGGCACTGGCAGCTGGGGTGTTTCACACATCCACATCCACACTTCATTTATTCCCGTTAACACGTTTTGGTGTTTTGTTCAATACAATGCACGAAACCACTCCTGCACGTGGGTTTTTCATTCACTAAGTGGCTCCTGGCCACGTAGTACAGACATAAATGGCTTCCTGATGTTTAGCAACGGCCGTTATAGTTATGCGCTCAGGCTTTCTCATCAGGCACCTCTCTAGGCAGCCACTGAAGGACCTCAGTTTAGAGCTAGCGTTTTTGGCTGTAGCTTTGTCACTGCTGCTGGAGAATAAAAACGGCACACCTGCTCGTACAAGAAAAGAGAAAAATTGCCATTGTCATCACGCTGGTGAAATATATCCTCAGCAATTCATCAGTCCCCCCACCTTTCCCTTCATATGAAGCCGGCTGCATATGAATTCTAACCACATCTCTTAGCTAAGCGACTCTTTCATTATGGCTCCCATTTCCAGCGGGTTAAAATCATGATAAACGCCAGTGCTTACATACCTCTTAAGATTTTTTTTCCACGTTTAAAGTACTGTAATAAACTCATGTTTCTGTTGGACAGTCACGCTTTGCGAGACACTGTTTGCTGACTGACTGGAAACTCTTCTTCTTCTTCTCCTTCTCCTCTCGGTTACTGGCGGATAGCAAGCAATTGAAAGGTGCATACCGCCACCTACTGTACAAGATTGTGTAATTGTCATCTGAGCCCGACCCCTAAATTGTATGACTTAATCCTGTGTTATTTAAAAACGAGAAAAGGGCCCTTCTCGTGATTGTTATTGCCTCTCCATCTGTTCCCAGAATCCCAGTTAAATCCCATTCCCTACCGGCTTCTCGAACTTCATTTTCCATTATCTGTCTTTCATTTCCGTATTTGTGACAGTGTGTGAGCAGGGCGTTTCTAAACTCCGCGCGGATGATGGCCACTCTGTTGTTCGTGTGTGCGCTTCCGGAAAGTCATTGCTTCAGATATTTTTAATAAAATCATATTGGCTTGGCATGGTGTTACAATTTCTGGCAAAGCGGGCCGCCACGGAGAAATGTTACCAGAGGAAACCCTGTAAAATGGTAATCTTCGTATTAGTGGTTCTGCAGTGTACCCTGAATGTGTATTTCCATTTCAGATGGGAGCAACACCATTTGGAGGCCTTGGAGCTCCCAACATGGATCAGATAGCTGCTATGGGACTCCCGGGACCAAACATGAACCCTCAAGTGAGGAACTGATCTCTTCATAGATACATCATATTGAAACAAACTCCTCCTGATACAGTAATATTACCCTCCTCATTTTTATTCTAGGCCCTCTCTGCAGATTTCCTGAAGCTCATGCAATCCATGGACCCTAAGTAAGAAGCTAATGTGTGCAGTAGAATCAATGGATATATACAGTATATTGAGAAAAAAATATAAATAATTGATGCTACTTGCAGATTAAACCCATTAGCGGCTGGACTGAATTTAAATGCGGGACTGAAGGCTGATGCCTCCAGTAAGGAGATTGAAGAAGCCATGAAGAGAGTCAGAGAGGCCCAGTCTCTCATTTCTGCTGCCATCGAACCAGGCAGTGAGTATTATTGGTCCTTATACAGTTGAAACCAGATGTTTACATACACCACATAAAAAAAAAAACACACACAAAACCTTTTTCCCCCTCACTTTCTGACATTAAGTCAGACTAAACTTTTCCTGTTTTAGGTCAGGATTACCAAAATTGTTTCTATTTACTAAATGTTTTTTTATATATTTGCTAAATAATTTTTTAGAGAATGTTTTTATTACTTTATTCAAAGAAGTTTTCATACACTAAGATCAAAGATCTTACACAATTTGGGAAAGCCCAAATTATTATTATTATTATTATTTTGTATTTTTTTTTAAGATAAGATAAGATGAGCCTTTATTAGTCCCACAACGGGGAAATTCCAGGATGTTGGCAGTTTGTATTACACCCTGCCCTTCAGTTTAGTTCCTTTTAGATGTTAAATTTGTTTTTTGTTTTTTTTTTTCCTTTTTGTAGGTAAGAAAGATGACAAGCGCAAACATTCCCGCTCTCGTTCCCGTTCCCGACGCAGGCGATCCAGATCCCGATCAAGACACAGGTAGACACCAGATTGGTGGGGGACAAATTACCATGTTACAGAAATACTGGGCCTGGGTATTTATGGGTAACAGTATTTATTTTAGCAAAGTAAGTACTGTTAAATATGCTTTTGTCTTTTATTTTTTGATCAGACGATCCAAGAGCCGGTCCCGTCGTAGGTCTCATTCGAGGAGTAGGAGGAGATCCAGAAGTCCCCGAAGGAGACGGTCCCACTCCCGAGATAGAGGCCGTCGCAGTAGATCAAGGTCTGAAACTTTCGTGGTCTAGGGGATTGAAATATAGCTCATCTGGTTTTAGTCCATTGTATTCAGCTGTAAAAACTGCCAAAACATTAATTTTTGTTTGAAGCCATGTTTTCCGTGTTGAAAGTGACAACAGTAGCTTATATTCACTTCACATGTATATTCAACAGGGACAAGAGGAAGGAGGAAAAGTCTAAGAAAAGGTCCAAAACTCCCCCTAAAAGCTACAGCAGTGCCCGAAGGTCTCGAAGCATTAGTCGGTGGGTGATCCAAACATTTTATGGTCTTGTGATCAAAGTAGTCAAATGCAATTCTTTTCCAACATAAATAGTAAATGATTAGTTTTATTATTATTTTGTTTTACAGGAGGCACAGGCGAAGCCGCAGTGCTTCTCGGTCCCCCAGGAGGAGACTGTCTCGGTCTCCGTCACCCAGACGGTTAGTTTTCTTGTGGAACTGTAGCCTTTTAAGCATAATTTAAGGGGAGTGTAGCAGGTAAACATTACAGTATGTGTTGTGTATACAGCCACAAGAAGGAAAAGAAGAAGGACAAGGAGCGTGAGAAAGAACGGGAGAGAGACAGGAGGGAGGACAGGGACCGAAGCAGGGATGAACGAGAACGCTCTACTAGTAAGAAGAAGAAGAGCAAAGACAAGGAGCGAGATCGGGACCGCAAGTCTGACAGTGAGAAAGGGGATGTGAAGGTGTGTCTCCCCGTTGATATTTAAGTCAGTGTTGGTATGAAGCCCAGACATTTAACCACGCATTATGACTGTCTGGGTCATTAAATCAATTGTGATGCAGGTGACCCGGGACTACGACGAGGAGGAGCAAGGCTATGACAGTGAAAAGGGGGAGGAGGATGATGATGAGAGGAAGAGTGACTCTGACTCCGTCTCATCTCGCAAAGGCCAGGATGACATGGAGAGATTGGAGGGTCAGATGCCCAAGAAGTCCAAACTGAACGGAGATGATCACCACCAGGAAGACATGGAGATGAGTGACTAAAAGATCTGAACCAGATGGTATCTTTCCACCATCACTTTTATATTTTTAATATAGGGGCCACAATATGCTTGTGCCTGATCACTAAAAAGTTAAACAGGTTTTTTTGTCCTTGCTGTAGAAACATTGTGGATTGAGTGTTGGAAGAAAAAGTTGAATTTTTGTAAAAACTTGAAGAAAAAAAAACAAACTAAAATACAAAATAAAACATGTTGTTTTAAACTCATTACTGTACTTTCTTAAAAAGATCCATATCTTCTTGCTTTTGGCTTATTGTTGAAACTTCATCCCCCTAACAGCAGTTCCCATTAAGGTGCTGGATCTGTAAATATTCTACTCATCTGAAATTTGTGCTTTCCCTACTCAGACCATCAGTTGCTCACCACTGTTCATTTCAGCTGAACCATTTTACTTTAACTGTAAATGCACCCAGTCATGTTTAACCTCTGACGTATTTACAGCCCTTCATTGTAGAATGAAATGTACAAGTGTCTGCATTAGGTTTTCAAATAAAAATCAGTTCAACTGTTGCTTATGTCAAGCGTTCTAATTTTAGGTGCTTTGACCACAGTTTGTTTTCTGAAACTTTGTGAAAGCCAGAATGCTGATTCCATAGAGATCATTATCAAGGGATTAAATGACACACCACACTATGTTTTTGGCTCAATTTGCACAGAGCTTTTCTCCTTTAAGAAGACTAGTAATATAAATGCATGTGGGGTAATTCCCAACATGTGGGATTTGGTCATGCCTTACCGATTATTGAGAGTAGTCCTATGTCTCAGAAGATAATTTTGGGGAAGAAGTCAATGCCTCAATGTGTGGTGCTTACATTTCTTGGCATTTTTTAGTTCTTTGTTTTGTTACTGATTAAGTTAGAATATTCATTAAAAGGTCATGAGAAGCAATACACGAGTGGTCATCTGCATACAACACAAACTGCATCAGTAAATTTACATATAAATCTAGTGGTTCCTTATTGAATCCCTGGAGTGTATGCATATATTGGCCAGTGGGGACATGGTTAACATTTTCCCAGTGAACGGAGGTGTCATTACGTAGGTATCATTTTGACAGGTCCTGCTGCATTGTGATAACAGGATATACAGTACAAACAAATGTTTGTTGTATTTATTGTAAACAAGTATGGACACAAATGCAGGCTCTCTTTGCATTCTGTAGTGCACCTTAATTTTCTACCATTATCAGGCATTGAAAGTGACAATGAATGCTGTTCATTTCGTATAATCAAATTCTTGAGCCAGAATGAAGAAAATGCAGTACATTGCCTATGTAGCGGAATGAATTGTATGGCGGCAGCATTTGGCCTACTGGAACTAGGCTGGCGGCTAACCATGTCGGCTCTAGCCAATATACAGTATGTACAGTTGAAACCAGAAGTTCACTGACATTAAATGAGATTAAACTTACTTTTTTTGGTCAGGATTACCAAAATTATTTGTTTGCTAAATGTTAGAATAATGAAAATTACTTTCTTCAAAGTCAGAAGTTTACATACATTTCCTTAGTATTTGGTAGCATTTAAACTATGACGGGTCAAACGTTTTGGGTATCCTTCCGCAAGCTTCTCACAATAGTTTGCTGGAATTTTGGCCCATTCCTCCTGACAGAACTGGTGGAACTGAGTCAGGTTTGAAGACCTTGTTTCTCGTACACATCTTTTCAGCTCTGCCCACAAATTTTCTATGGGACTGAAATCAAGGTTTTTTATGATGGCCACTCCAAAACATTGATTTTGTTGTCCTTAAGCCACTTTGTAACTAATTTGGTGATATACTTAGGATCATTGTCCATTTGGAATACCCATTTGCGCTCAAGCTTTAACTTCCTAGCTGATGTTGCCTAGATGTTGCCTCAGTGTTTCCACATAATGTTCTTTCCTTATGATGCCATCTATTTTGTGAAGTCCACCAGTCCCTCCTGCAGCAAAACACCCCCACATGATGCTACTACCCCCGTACCTTACAGTTGGAATGGTGTTCTCAGCCTTCCAAACTTCCCCGTTTTTTGCTTCAAGTAACGATGGTCATGGCCAATCCATCCATCTTCTTCTGCTTAATCCTTTTCGGGTCGCTGGGGGGCTGGAGCCTATCCCAGCATCTTAGGGTGAGAGGCAGGGTACACCCTGGACAGATCGCCAGTCCATTGCAGGGCCAACACAGAGAGACAGACAACCATTCACTCTCACAGTCATACCTAAGGACAATTTAGAATCCCCAGTTTGATGCCAATTAACCTAACTGGCCAAATAGTTTAATTTTAGTTTCATGAGACCACAGGACATTGTCTCCAAAAAATGAAGGTCTTTTTCCTTGTATGCATTTCCAAACTATAATAAGTTTTTTTTTTTTTTTTGCTTTGGCAGTAACGGCATCTTCCTCACTGAGTGGCCTTTCAGCCCATGTTGGTACTGGACTCGTTTCACCATGGATAATGACATTTTTACCAGCTTCAGCCAGCATCTTCACAAGGTCCTTTGCTTTTGTTCTGAGGTTAATACATTTCAAACCAAAACATGTTCATCTCTGGAACACAGAACCCATCTCCTTCCTGAGTGCCATGAAGGCTGGACATTCCAATGGTGTTTATACTTGTGTGTAGTTGAACAGATGAACATGGCACCTTCAGGCATCTGGAAATTGTACCCAAGGATGAACCAGACTTGTGGAGGTCCGCAGTTCTCTTCCTGTTATCTTGGCTGATTTCTTTGGATTTTCCTGTGATGTCATGCAAGGAAGCAGTGCGTCTGAGGTGTGCGTTAAAATACATCCACAAGTGAGCCTCCAGTTAACTCAAATGTTGTCAACCAGCCTATCAGAAGCTTCCAAAGCCAAGAAACCATCATCTGGGCTTTCCCAAAATGTTTAGAGGCATAGTAATCTTCGTGTATGTAAACTTCTGACATTGAATAAAGTAATAAAAATGATCTTGAAAAAAATCTCATTCTGGCATTTGGCAAATAATTTTGGTAATCCTAACTGACTTAAAAAAATGATGTTAGACAGTGGGGGGGGGGGGGGTTATTTTTTTTTAATAGTCTATGTAACCTTCAGGTTTCATCTGTACATGTGATCTCTATAGTTGAACCTGTCAGATCAAAATATAATGAAGCACATCCTGTGCCGTGGCTGTAGATATGTAGATGGAGCCATTGCTGTCCATAATGTTTGGGAAAGATGGCTTGACTGCAACATTGGTCCACATCTGCAGGTTAAACTTGATCCAATTTAAGACCTTAAATTGTTTTTCTTTAATTTTAATTATGTAGCCACCTCCAGTTGCTTGTTAAGCCAGTTTTAGAGATTTTTAAACAATATCCAACAGATCTCTTTTCTTCTAATTTGAAACAAGTCTTTAAACTTTGTTGCAAATTTGAGGGTATCTAACTCCCCATAAATTTACACTTCCCTTTGGTTGCTTCCGTTACAAAATATTAAATTTGAAAAGTTGAATTCCAAGAGCACAATGTTGAAGTCTTATGTCGCATTTGCATAACCCTTCAAAGATTTAAGTATTAGTTGTCTTTTTTATGGATAAGGACTTAATTGTGGATGCATTCAGGACTTTATAGATCTGCAAACACCCGGTTTAAAATTACAAATTTCAAAATGTTTTATTTGCACCTCACAGAATTATGTATTTGTTCTACAGTTGCACTGAAAATTATTCAATCCTTAATGCAATTTTTTTTAATTTTCAGAATTTAAGTTATTTATTGCAGCCAACCAAAACTAAATTTTGGGGGACAAAATTGCAATAGAGGTTGAATAATATTGAGTGCAATTACTTGTATACATAGTTCAATTTTGCCACAGTTAAATTACATTTTTTAAATACATGGTGCCCACATTTCAGGGAGCTATGTTTCAGACACTCCTCCTTGGATCACCACCTTATTGAGGTGAAGGGGGTTTGAGTGCCCGGATGATCCCAGGAGCTATGTTGTCGGGGGCAATTTGCCCCCGATAGGGTCTCCCAAAGCAAACTGGTCCTGGGTGAAGGGCCAGACTAAAAGCAGTCCAGTGGATCTCCATGAAAAATGTTACATCAAGGATCCAGTATACCTAAAGGAGGCACAGGGGTCACCACCTGCAGGAGGGATCATGGTGCAATGTGAACCGAGCGCAAGTCTGGACTGCTCTGCCTGGACTGATGCCCCTGCGACCCGCATCCCTGAATAAGTGGTAGACGATGAATGGATGTTTCAGACATTGCAGTGGTAGGTATGTATGTTAAAGCAGTCATGAGGCAAAGTGATGTACATATCTTTACATGCAATGGTTGCTTTAAGTGTTCACTTCATAGACCGGGATCACCGTCTTGCTGCAAGATGAAATCTCCTTCCAAAGAATTTGAAGGCATTTACTGGAACTTGAGTAGATGTTTCCATCCACTCCAGTCAGAATTTATTAAATCAGCAGTTACATCATCAGTGAAGACACGTACAAATACAGCCATGGACAAAATTGTTGGTACCCCTCTGTTAATGAAAGAAAAACCCACAATGGTCACAGAAACAAATTGAATCTGACAAAAGTGGTAATAAATAAAAATTCTATGAAAATCAGACAATGCTTTTGAATTGTGGTTCAACAGAATTATTTTAAAAAACAAACTCATGAAACAGGCCTGGACAAAAATGATGGTACCCCTAGAAAAGATTGAAAATAATGTGACCATAGGGACATGTTCAACCAAGATGCGTCCTCTAATCAACATCACAGGTGTCTACAAACTTGTAATCAGTCAGTCGGCCTATTTAAAGGGTGACAAGTAGTCACTGTGCTGTTTGGTGACATGGTGTTTACCACACTAAACATGGACCAGAGGAAGCAAAGAAGAGAGTTGTCTCAGGAGATTAGAAAGAAAATTATAGACAAGCATGTTAAAGGTAAAGGCTATAAGACCATCTCCAAGCAGCTTGATGTTGCTGTGACTACAGTTGCACATTCATTCATTCATTCATCTTCTTCCGCTTAATCCTTTTCGGGTCGCGGGGGGGCTGGAGCCTATCCCAGCATCTTTGGGCGAGAGGCAGGGTACACCCTGGACAGATCACCAGTCCATCACAGGGCCAACACAGAGAGACAGACAACCATTCACTCTCACAGTCATACCTAAGGACAATTTAGAATCCCCAGTTTTAATGCCAATTAACCTAACTTGCATGTTTTTGGCATGTGGGAGGAAACCGGAGAAATCCCGGAGTAAACCCACGCAGACACGGGGAGAACATGCAAACTCCACACAGATCACTGTTGGTCGGGGGCTGGGATCGAACTCAGGATCCCCCAGCCAAGGGAGAGTTGCTGTGCTGCCACAGTGCTAACCACTGTGCCACCGTGCCGCCCCCAAGGGTGGGTTGCTGTGCTGCCGCAATGCTAACCACTGTGCCACCGCGCCACATATTATTCATAAATTTAAGATCCACGGGACTGTAGCCAACCTCCCTGGACGTGGCCGCAGGAGGAGACGGATAATACGAATGGTAACAAAAGAGCCCAGAACAACCTCTAAACACATGCATGGTGAACTCCAAGATCAAGGTACATCAGTGTCAGATCGCACCATCCGTCGTCGTTTGAGCCAAAGTGGACTTGATGGGAGACAACCGAGGAGGACACCACTGTTGAAAACAAATCATAAAAAAGCCAGACTGGAATTTGCCAAACTGCATGTTGACAAGCCACAAAGCTTCTGGGAGAATGTCCTATGGACAGACGAGACAAAACTGGAACTTTTTGGCAAGGCAAAAACATTGTTCTGCAAAACACACAGCTAAAAACACCCAAGAATGGCTAAGAGCGAAACACTGGACTATTCTAAAGTGGCCTTCTATGAGCCCTGATCTAAATCCTATTGAACATCTGTGGAAGGAGCTGAAACATTCCGTTTGGAGAAGGCACCCTTCAAACCTGAGACAACTGGAGCAGTTTGCTCATGAGGAGTGGGCCAGAATACCTGCTGAGAGGTGCAGAAGTCTCATTGACAGTTACAGAAATCGTTTGATGGCAGTGATTGCCTCAAAAGGTTGCGCAACAAAATATTAAGTTAAGGGTACCATCATTTTTGTCCAGGCCTGTTTCATGAGTTTGTTTTTTAAAATAATTCTGTTGAACCACAATTCAAAAGCATTGTCTGATTTTCATTGGTTAATTTTCATAGAATTTTTTATTTATTACCACTTTTGTCAGATTCAAGTTATTTCTGTGACCATTGTGGGCTTTTCTTTCATTAACCCCTTGCACTCTGGTCAATTTCCCTAAAAACGCCAAAAAATAACGTACCCAAAGTAAATCAAAAGCTGTTCAACCCTTTGCAGCATCTTCATGGGGTTGGTCTCATTTAAAAGAAAACACTTTGAATTTTTTGGCAAAACAGTCATAATCTCTCTAAGTGCTCCGGCCACTGAGTAACAGTCATCTAAACATACTGAACTTGAAGAAAATAAATTTCGCCTGGGTGTTTTTTTGGATACAAATGCTTGCAAATAACACACAGCTTCAGATCCGGGCTGGAAAATGCAACAGAAATGTAGAACCAAGTGTTATCCAGCTGAGGTCAAAATTTTGTAACAATACCACAAAAAATGAATATATTACACAGCTTTTTTCTTATGTTGTTCCCAGGCGTTTTTGAACTGTGCCAAATGGCACAGTTTGGAAAAACGTCTGTAACTTTTGAATGATTCAATATAGAAGCTTGATGTTGGGCTCTAAAGAAAGGTGAAGGGCTGTGTGTGTGTGTGTGTGTGGGGGGGGGGGTTGTTTATTCATTCATGAATGAATGAATGAACAAACAAGTCCCCACACACAAAGAAGCATGCCACGTAAAAAATGTGTGGCTTTTTTTTTTTTACAAGAAAAAATAACCTACAGTGCACTAAAAATTATACTAGAATATCTGTAATGTAGAAGATAACAACTCCCCCCCCCCCCTCCGCTACAGAGGACGGACATCGCCCATCGCTACATGACGGAAAGCGGTGACGGTGCGCTGTGGTCTAATACGCACAGTTGGACTAAAATATCTGCAATAATATCTGCAATCCACTATAGAACAGTAGCGGGGGGGGGGCGTTCACGGTCCGGACGCGGTGCACGAACCGTGTCCAGTCCGTGCGCTGCGGTACACGCTCTGTGCGTTGCGGTCTAATACGCACAGTTGGACTAAAATATCTGCAATATATCTGCAATCTGCTACAGAAGAGTAGCGGTGGGGGGGGGGGGCGTTCGCAACATGACGGACCCGGACCGGAGCGGTCTGGGTCCGTCATGTTGTGATAACGCACAGTTGTAATTTACCGATCGGTCAAAAGTCATTTGGATTACAATTTTCAGGGATAAAGAAGAATTTAGCTTAGAACACTTACCTGTCCACAACAGCAGTGTCGCTGGCGAACTTCTCTTCCTCATTGTCAGACGAACATGAAGCTGAGTCCGCTTGTTACGGACTCGTGGTTCTGGTCACGCGACCCGGTCAAGCCATAATTCCATTATTGTGGTTTTGCGCTTCCATGATTGCGGTTTTAGCGAACGATTTTTCAAAACAAATAAAAACAGTAGTAAGAAAAAAAGACTGGCGAATGCCTGTGTGTCACCCAGCCTTACACAAAACAGCTTTTGAACTTCTGTGCTTTAACTGGCTGGCTGTATTCGCAGCCGTTGGTAGGCGGGTCCTTCTTGCTAGGTTTTCAGTCATTGGTTCTTCAAGGTTTCAGAAACCCAATTCAAGGCTCTTATTAGTCGAATGAGAGGTCAATCACATCTAAACCAATCAAAGCACTCCTTTGGCTTTCTGTTCGCGGCTGTGTCTGTAGTGGAAGAACGGAAATGCAGCTTTTTCTTTCTTCAGTGCGCCCTCGTGCGCTCTAGGACGCAGAGACGTGCCCGCCCGCAGTACACCGAAGTGCAACAGGTTAACAGAGGGGTACCAACAATTTTGTCCACGTGTGTACCTGTGGCAGCCCTACACATATGACAAAAATGGTGATCAGATCAGGCTGAGGCCAAAAATTTCATTAAGTGGCAGGTCTTGGATCAGTTTCAGACACAATATAATGTACTGGGCTGGGTTAGAAGCAGAGGCCTGTGCAGGGCTCTAATACCAAACTCTACACCAACATCTGAATGTGTAATGTGCACTTGGTCTTATGTTCAATTTTGAACCATGGAACAGAAATGGATCAAAGAACCAGGAGTGGCTCACTCCTGCCTGATGATCATACCCCTATATCACCAAGACCCTTCAATGCTGTCTCTATATACAGTATACACATGTATATAGTCCTGACTTAGTCAAAGTTGAGATGACAGGTACTCATAGGTTTTGACACTGGCCTCATCCTAGAAGCAGACCTCTCTGCCTGTAAAGGGCCTTTTCCACTAGCACGCTTTAGCGCGACACGGGACGGCTCAGCACGCTTTGTATGCTTTTCCACAAGCCCCAACACGGTTTAACAGCCGCGATTCTCAGTCCCGCTCCAGGGCAGGGTACAGCAGTGCTGAGCTGTGCCGTGTTGTGACGTTAACAGACTGGTCGCCGCTGATTGGTCAGGTCGTAACCGGCGCTGATTGGTCAGGTTGGAACCGCCCCTCTCCTCCTCCTCATCTACCAAATCTTCACGACCTTCTCAATAAAGTTTTTGAAAAAAAAAAAAAAAAGAATCTTCACGACCATCTTTACTCAGCCCGCAACCACTGTTGGCGGTTCCTTTTCAGTGTATTGCTGTGCTATTTTCATTTATTCTCTATCAAAAATGGCTTCGCATAATAAGGGTGTTCCATGGACCAATAAGGAGGTGCAGTGTCTGCTCACTGCATCGTCAGACGAACGTATTCAGCACGAGTTAGACGGAGCCGCCTGGAATGAAAAAATATACCGGGAGGTCTCGACATCGGAGTCCTTTAACGGTGAGTTTTAATTTTTTTTTATTGTGTGTTTTTTCGCAAATATATTCGGTAAGACGCTCAGTTTATTTATGCAATAAAAAAGCTGTTCATTTGTGGATGGATCGCTGCTTTATTGCAGCACACTGCGGACTAAAGCTTTTATTTTAATTATTCATGTGAACAATACGCTGAAATAAGCTTATGTATTCTTGTTAAAAACTATTGTCTTTTCTGTATATATTGCACTTTAGTGCTGTATTTTATTGTGTGCATTTTCCTTGTAGAATCATCCCACGCGTCCGCCGCGACAGTCCGTCCGGATTATTCAACCGAGCCTTCCTGACCCACAGCTGGCAGAGACGCCTTCATTTAACCGAGTCTTCGTGACCCAGTTTGGGAAGCTGGTGTAGACACTCAGTGGTCGGCGTGTATAAAATGTCGATTAACCTTCATGTTGTGTTGCAAAGTTTTTTTTTTCTTTTAATATTTTGTATATAATAAAATGGAATTGTTTTGGAAAGTGTGGTTTGTCTGTTATAACACTGAATTATAAAACCGTATAACTACATAGAAATTCCATTGCCTAGTCTGATCAAAATTATGCTGATCTCCCTGTCACGGGTCAACCATTGTAAAGGTAATGTACTTTTTAACTAGACCAAAAAAGAAATCTTTTTGTAAGCTTTCTGTTCTTTTTATTGAAATATCATAAAAAATTAGCACCAAGTCAAAGGTACAAGTATATGTAAATTGAATGTTCTATCGGCATTCCAAATTCAGAGATTTACAATACTTTAGAAGGAGTGTAGCATCATCTAAACGGAAAATAATAATACTGTTGTTCCAAACGTTAACCTGAAGGTGAAAAACATGAATTTTTTTAATTCAGTACATCCAAAATGCCCTAGGATGTAAAAAATAATACAATTTGGTGTAGTCCAGCGTGCCACCGTCTCATTATTTAATACGAATAAAAACAAGTTTCAGCTCATTATTTCTAGGTCATTTGGCAGTTAATTCAAAACAAAAGTGACGTGTTGTTGCAGCTTAATTATGAGATAAAATTAATTGTGAGATAAAACCACAGAGCGAGCAAGGCAATAATCCTTGGATCCTATTTTGTCTCGTGTAAATAAGGACTCAGTTGGGTGCGTAACGTCACGGGAGTGTGGCCCCGCCTCGCTGAGAATCTGCTGCTGCCCCGCTTCTAAAACCTCCTAACGAACCATCACAGCACAAGCACAACAGCATGCTAATGGAGACAGAAGCATTCCGAGCCGTACTGAAGTGAATCAAGCCGTACCGAGGTGTGCTGGGCTAGTGGAAAACAGGCTTAAAAGGCTGAAGGGATATCATCACCCAGGTGAATGGGTGTCGGTGGTGGCAACACCTACCTCGTGAACGGGATAATTAGAGAAAGAAATGATGTAGGCTTTTCAAATCGATACCATAGTTGTATCGATGAGAAATGTCGGACAAGTTTGAATTTGGGTGACCTCTGACCTTGAGGTCAAGGCCAAATTTTCATTTTCCCTAAATCTTGTAAACATGATAACTCGAGAAGGAAATGATGGAGCTTTTTGATATTGATTCCACAGTTGTATCTATGACAAATCTCGGATGAGTTCAAATTTAGGTGACCTTGAACTCAAGGTCAGAGGTCAAATGCAGGCTGAGGGGTACCACTGGCAGCTGCCAGTATTTTGTGAAATGCAGACAGGTGGACAATCTACATAGCACCATGGCATTAGCTCATCTCCCCTTTGATGGAATATGACAAAAATCTTTTTGCCCTTATCATTATAAAGGGTACTTTGCATTAAGGTGGAATCCAAACTGATGTTCTGTTCTGTGGACATGACCGCCATGTAGAAGTTTAAAGACATGCATCATCAAAACAGTCTGGAACAGGCAGTAATGCAAATATTTTCTTTTGAGAGGAAACATTGTAAAGTTGTTGTACTGTGGGGAATAGCTGTAGGATTCAACTTTAGTTCTGTGTGGCTCCTGTAGGGACCCCTGCTACTTTAGGAGACTCCCTGGCTCCATCCCCTTTTCTAACACAGGGCAGACACAAGTGGTTTTAAGAGTGCAGCTGGTCAAGACTCATACGAGAAGGATGTTATCAAGCATATGAATCCAAAGTTAAGATATGTGGCCTTTTATTTCAGTACATTTTATATGAAAATAGTGTTGCAGACTTATACAACATCATTTGCTGTACAACTGACATGATGACATGGGTAAATAATATCTCCTACACAAGAATCATAATGTTTAATGTCAGTAAGGAGACACACTTTCACCGGCTCCACTTTTCTGTACTATGGAATGTAAAAACTGCACTTGGTTATGATGTTAAATATGACTATAATAAGCATGTTTCACTAGTTAGAAAGTTGAACAAGCCACTAGTAAAGCAGCAACATCTTACAGAAATCTGTCTGCATTAACATGAGGAGCTCATGACAGGAGCAGCACCTTTGAACTCTCCTCTCTTTATTTTGGCTTCCATTTTTGGGCTTTAATACAAACTGACTACTGCTTTGTGCTTTTCACATAGAAACTGAAATTATGACTGGTTCCACACATTTGAAGGAGGTTTACGGTTTATCATGGAGGGGAGAAATACAAACAAAAATAAAACATATTTTTAAGAACACAAGGTCTGTGTACAAAAATCCCCTACCATATGCAAACCATAAGACTTACAAATAAAATGCTACGTACATTAAAAAATACACAACTTTTGTCATTGCAGAGGAAAGTTATGAAAACAGAGGTTCAAAAAGTAAAAGACAAATTTA
This sequence comes from Pholidichthys leucotaenia, assembly GCA_020510985.1. Lineage (NCBI taxonomy): Eukaryota > Metazoa > Chordata > Actinopteri > Cichliformes > Pholidichthyidae > Pholidichthys > Pholidichthys leucotaenia. The sequence goes on from CM035839.1 coordinate 349,879,446, forward strand.
AGCATATATTTATATATTGTGAAGGGAGAAAGCCCATTATTTTTTAATGTTAAACTTACCCATTCCCCAAAACCTACTTAATATACATTCTCCCCTTTTGTCCTTTAGCAGGTCTGTACAGTTTGTTATATAATTTTAAAAAAGGTGAAATAAGAAACAAACGGCTTGGTTAGCATAACATACACTTGCTACCACTCAAAAAGATGTAGCAGTACCATAGAAATGTGCAGCATATCTAGCATTGTCATGATTCAAATTTAACATGTGAAGTGCAGGATTGAAGACTCAGTATTACAAAAAGTGTGCATGAACCAAACTGATAGTAGAGCAGCTGTAGTGGATCTGAATGAACGTGATGCTACTCTGTAACAATAAAATCATTCTTTCACACACACACACCTACACTTATATCATACAAAAAAATCATTGTCAGGTTTTTGAAAATTCAATTTTGCAAATTAAAAATAGGTGCTATTAGTAATTATGCAACTTTCAGAAAGTTTAATAGTGTTAGGATTAATTTTGTGCAAAAAAACCTACAATTTTCCTCTTACAGGCCTACATCTAAAATTATATACAAGTTTTCCTGTCACCAGTAACCCCTGATAAACTTGAAAACTGGGTTTTTGACATCTTTTTTTCCTTAATCTTATCGGTAGGGGAAAAACAATTTGGAGTGGAATTCCTCCTCAGGTCACGGTAAGACAGTCCCTTTATAAACAATACTTACATGTTTGAAGGTACAAAAATCAACTGAATTTGCCTTTTTCAACTTAAATTTCATACAGAAACATCACCTGCTTTTTTGTCTCTTAATGTCAATGCCCTTTCAATGACGAGATGACCCGACCCTCACAAGTTACCCGCACTTCCCGCCTCTGCTGCTGCGCCACATCACATTTAAAGGCAAGAGTCAGAACCAGCAACACTATACCTTAAAACTTGTACCACAAGAAGACAAATCCTCTCTAAGCGCTCCTCAGACAGCAGCACGCTGGCATGTGTTGGGTCTTCCTACTGCGGTTTGTGTTCAAAGTTGGGGCAGGTGAAGCTGTCCATAAATAGCCTAAAAATACTGCTTTTTGTTGCGCATTTTCCTCTGAAGTCCAAAGTGTGAGGTTAAAGGTCAGGGAAGCGGCTAGGGTCTTCTTTATATTCGTTGGGAATGGTAAAAATGGATTCATCAAATTCATCGTAGCGAAACTCCTGAAAAGTCACAGTGGCTGTGATGGTAGGAAACACAGGGATGTCTGCAAGGAGGCAGGGACACAAAGAGGAATGCTTATTAAAAAAAAATCACTTCGAAAAAGAAATGGGAAAAACAAACAGAGCTCTGCTCACCGAGTTTGACAGGAAAGCCAGGGGGCAGCTTCATCTGAACAAACTCCCTGAGTTTATTAAAGTGCTTGAAGGGTGCAATCACCTCCAAAACATTCAATAACCTGAGGAAGAATCAAACCAACAGATGATCTACAGACAAAAACATTCCAAATATGCCATGTAAAACAACAGAACTACTACTATACTATCTCACAACTAGTCTAGGCCCACTTTCAATTCTAAAAATTATTCTTATGCCAGGAAGATTCTGATTTCATTTTAATTGTCCATGGCATAGATTAAAGTGCAGACTCACGATTCAATGCCCAGAGGAAAATCCTGACTCATGGCTATCGTGGCTTTGAAGTTCTTCTTGCTCTCTTTGCAGACTAGCTGTCTTCCTAGATGAGGTGCTCTGAGGGGAGATGGTCAGAATATCATGATGAAGAGCAGCTCACTGAGAGCTCACAGCTAGTCATCAGTGCAGATATAGACATGTTTATTACTTTTCCAGCAGCCATTCTATACATGTACAGTTATTCATGTTTTAGACACCTACTTCCCGTTGTCAGCAGTGATGTACTCTTCCCAGGATACAGTGTTGGGTGAAGGGGGGGTGAGAGATTGCCTTCTTGCTGGCTGAAAAGCAGGAACAAAGGTATACAACAACTTTTAAATATTAAACTACACCAAACAAAATGATGAGACAGAAAACAGAAAAAAATTCTGTGTAATCCATCGGTGCTCCTAGAATAAGCCATTTGTCAGATTTATGAGTGGCGAAACTGACAAAACTTATAATTAGACATATTTCAGGATAATTCACACCGTCTGTCTGGTCTTTATCTTCTCATATCTTCGATTAATTTCCTCAGAGAAAATGGTATCCGCTGCACACTAGAGGGCCCAGTTCACCACTAAACCACATCTCTGGACTCTATCAAAATACACTGTACCTACCATATATTAATAGTAGTGTCTGGCCTACATTTGCTTCCAAAAGTGGAAATTAACACCCATTTAGGCATTACATTTAACCAACCAAACACAATGAAACAGTAAAATACTGAATCTTCCCACCAGAAAAGCTGCACAAGAGAGAGGTCTATTCAAACCCTTTTTCCCCGTCCTTTATGATGCGTTAGTGTACTGACATTTCCTCCGAGAACAAATTTTCTTCTAAAATTAGCTTGTTGTTCCTGCTGATGCTTATGTGCTTGGTATCACACCCTCAGAACTACTAGGACAAAAATCTGTTATGATACAATAATGTGCCCAGATGTAAATGAGGTGTGAAAAAAGTTAAGAGGGTATATCATTTAGCTTTGCATCTACACTGCAGTATCCACATCTGTCTTCCTGGCATTTCTTTACTGTAGTCTTGTTTTTGTACACCAGCACTGGCATGCTGTTGTGATGAAGGCAGTGCAAACAGGCAGGGGAGACCCTGATCTGCTGGTATGCAGGGCTCACCTCCCCACCATGCCATGGCAGCAGGGGTTTTAACCTTTATCCGCATCACCAGTGGTGTCAAACTGTTTGAAACCCCCTAAACAATCAGCTAACCTCATCTCCCTCACTGTTACTCCATAGTTGCTGCCTATCACATCTTCTTCACAGGCCAAAATAAACATGAACACCAACAGCCAATGAAACAGGTTGTAATGTAATATTAGTGTAGAAGCCCAATGAAAAAAAAACAACACAAAATCCAAAAACAAGTACAACAAGAGGGAGACCACACAAAACAAAGGTATCCATTGAGTGCTGGGGGCTTTGTTTTCACTGTGTGACTGGCTCTATGCTCGGTGTTTAGACAGGGGCTTGCTAGTCAAACACTGGAACATACTATGATGGATAGGAGGGTGGCATCTAAAATGTGGTGCATTTTTGTGGCTTCAGCCACTGGGTGACAAAGCTGAAACTCAGATCTGTGCATTATGGATGATGAGGGGACATTATCTGGCCAAGTGTTTGGGGGCATCTTTTGATTCTACTTTCATGTCAGAATCAAGATAAATATCAAAGACACATCAGTGGAGATTCAGTTTTTTCGGTGGTGGGGGTGGGGTGGGGGGGTGCACACAGACAAATAGACAAGCAAATCATTTATCATCCCCTCCATGGATCGCCACCTTATCATGGTGGAGGGGTTTGCATGCCCCAATTATTCCAGGAACTATGTTGATGGGGGCAACTTGCCCCTGGTAGGGTCTCCCAAGACACACTGGTCCTGGGTAAAGGGTCACACCAAGAGCAATCCAGTAGATCCCTATGAAAAAGTTACATCAAGGATCCAGTGGGTTCACCACCTGCAAGAAGGATCATGGTGCTATGTGACCTGGGCACCAGTCTGGGCTTTTCTGTTTGGACTGCTACAGTATCTCACAAAAGTGAGTACACCCCTCACATTTTTGCAAATATTTTATTATATCTTTCCTATATATCATTCCTGAAAATTTCATCAAAATCAGTTCATAATTTTTTGAGTTATGTTGCTAACAGACAGACAAACCAACCAACACCGGCGAAAACATTACCTCCTCCCTTGGCGGAGGTAATGAACATGTTTACACCTCTAATTTTGACAGAGTTGTGGTAGTCTGATGTTGCAAGGCACCCCTACAGAGGCAGAGCACAAAGAAAACAAAGCCCACACGACAGGACAACAGTAAGGTTCACATGCAGCAGAGAGCTCAACTTCTGTAAGCTTAAACTATTTTCAATATATCAAAGGATCATTTAGCACCATACAGTCTGCCTTTGAGAGAGCTAATGTCAAACACTACATTACTTACAGCTTCTAAATTCTTCCCTTTATGTTTTGACCCAAGTTTCATACTTTAAAACTGCCTTAGTGCAGAGAAATATACTGTGACATCTTAAATCTGAGCACATTCCTTAAGTGAAAAAGTGCTTACTGCATACTTAAGATATACAGATGGAACTGCTAAAGATGCTCCTTTATCTCCAGCAATTGTGGCATCATCATCCTGTTGAATGAAGTCAAATCAGTTAGGGATTTGAGATACAAAGCCCCGTGCTTTTGCACGCTCTGGCTCTCCCCTCAGCCCTGGGATCTTGAATCTCTGGGAAACCAGTCTGTGTTAAAACAAAATTTATTTAGAACCTACATTTCCACACTCGGTCGATGACGCAAGGCGTCATTCAGCACACAAGGCAGCTTCTTCCGGATCATGAGGGAAAAAAAGCACACATTACAGCAGTCATGCAAACTGCTCCAGATTATCTGTCAGCTGAATTTCAAAAAGAGGAAACGTGGTGACTCAGCAGTAAACTTTCTCTGATAACCTGAAAAAAAAAACTGGTAAAAAGTGTTTCAGAAAACATCTGAGGTGAGAAATACAGTGTTAAGTCAAATCTGTTTGTGTAATTATGCCTCAGTGAAAATGGAGACATACAGTAATCAGTTAATGTGTTTGCATGCATGTGGTTGTATCTGTCCGTTTGTCTGTCTGTCTGTTACCAACTTTTCAGCTCGTCCAGTCAAAATTAAGTGCAACTAAAGGCTTGTATCATTGTATGGCCATATTGTCTCAACTTTTACAGTATCTCACAAAAGTGAGTACACCCCTCACATTTTTGTAAATATTTTATTATATCTTTTCACGGGACAACACTGAAGATATGATACTTTGATACAACGTGAAGTAGTCAGTGTACAGCTTGTATGACAACGTAAATTTGCTGTCCCCTTAAAATAAATTCGAGACACAGCCATTAATGTCTAAACTGCGACAAACAAAAGTGAGTACACCCCTATGTGAAAATGTCCAAATTGTGCCCAATTAGCCATTTTCCCTCCCCAGTGTCATGTGACTCGTTAGTGTTACAAGGTCTCAGGTGTAAATATCTGAAAAAAGGAATTGTTGCTTTGCATAAAGATGGCCCAGGCTATAAGAAGATTGCCAACACCCTGAAACTGAGCTGCAGCACAGTGGCCAAGACCATACAGCAGTTTAACAGGACAGGTTCCACTCAAAACAGGCCTCGCCATGGTCGACCAAAGAAGTTGAGTGCACATATTCAGACTCAGAGGTTGTCTTTTGAAAATAGACGTATGAGTGCTGCCAGCATTGCTGCAGAGGTTGAAGGGGTGGGGGGTCAGCCTGTCAGTGCTCAGACCATACACCACACACTGCATCAAATTGGTCTGCATGGCTGTTGTCCCAGAAGGAAGCCCCTTTTAAAGATGATGCACAAGAAAGCCCGCAGACAGTTTGCTGAATACAAGCAGACTAAGGACATGGATTACTGGAACCATGTCCTGTGGTCTGATGAGACCAAGATAAACTTATCTGGTTCAGATGGTGTCAAGCGTGTGTGGCAGCAACCAGGTGAGGAGTGCAAAGACAAGTGTGTCTTGCCTACAGTCAAGCATGGCAGTGGGAGTGTCATGGTTTGGGGCACCGGCACTGGGGAGCTACAGTTCATTGAGGGGACCATGAATGCTAACATGTACTATGACATACTGAAGCAGCCCTTTGGAAACTGGGCCACAGGGCAGTATTCCAACATGATAACGACCCTAAACACACTTCCCAAGACAACCAATGCCTTGTTATAAAGAAACTGAGGGTAAAGGTGATGGACTGGCCAAGCACATCTCCAGACCTAAACCCTATTGAGCATCTGTGGGACACAGATGCTCGATAGGCGCTCAATAGGCGCTCCTCCACCTTCCTCAAACGGAAGGTGGAGGAGCGCGGTGTCTAACATCCACCAGCTCCGTGATGTCATCATGGAGGACTGAAAGAGGATTCCAGTGACAACCTAAGAAGCTCTAGTGAACTCCATGGCCATGAGAGTTAAGGCAGTGCTGGAAAATAATGGTGCCACGCAAAATAATGACACTTTAGGCACAATTAGGACATTTTTAGTTAGGGGTGTACTCACTTTTGTTACCAGCAGCTTGAGACATTAATGGCTGTGTGTTGAGTTATTTTGAGGGGACAGCAAATTTACACTGTTAAACCTGTCCTGTTAAACCACTGCATGGTCTTGGCCACCGTGCTGCAGCTCGGTTTCAGGGTGTTGGCAATCTTCTTATAGCCTGGGCCATCTTTATGTAGAGCAACAATTCCTTTTTTCAGATCCTCAGAGAGTTCTTTGCCATGAGGTGCCATGTTGAACTTCCAGTGACCAGTATGAGAGAGTGTGAGAGCGATAACACCAAATTTAACACACCTACTTTCCATTCACACCTGAGACCTTGTAACACTAACGAGTCATATGACACCGGGGAGGGAAAATGGCTAATTGGGCACAATTTGGACATTTTCACTTAGGGGTGTACTCACTTTTGTTGCCAGCGGTTTAGACATTAATGGCTGTGTGTCAAGTTATTTTGAGGAGACAGCAAACTTACACTGTTATACAGGCTGTACACTGACTACTTTACATTGTATCAAGGTGTCATATCTTCAGTGTTGTCCCATGAAAAGATGAAATATTTACAAAAATGTGAGGGGTGTATTCACTTTTGCGAGATATTGTAAGATAAGATAAGATAAGATAAGATAAGATAAGCCTTTATTAGTCCCACAATGGGGAAATTCCGTTTGCCAGAATTTCGAGATAAGGCTTTGTTTTTGGAAAAAAACACAAATTTAACTCATCTTTACCGTCAATGATGCTGGGAAAAACGGTATTGTAATAACTATACCGGGGCACTACAGGCGGCAGTGTGACTTTTTTTTTTACATCACATGGATGACTTCCTGTCACAGTCAATCTCTAGCTGAGAGATAAATAACAATGAATGTAAAGTAGCAGTTACTGAAAAAAAAATCTACATTCAACAACTGCACCATTTATTCACCACATCGATTGTTTTCACACTGGTTTTGCCGTTTAGTTTTGTAGAGGAAGGACGAGGCATCTTCTTCCTGGAGTTTTCAGTTCACTAAATACAAGTCCCAACATTCCTCGCCTCAAAAACATGGCAGACCACAGCAGACCACTGCAGCAGATGCCTGCACGGAGTAAGTTTTGTGCTTAAATTATGCAGCGATTTCAATATTAAAACACCAATAACTCCTACAGTTGCAATATTTGATTCTTAAAGCTTATGTTACATCACCTTTTTTTTTTTCCCAATGTCTGATTTTATTCCCGTTTGGGGACTGCTTGGTTCCATTACTGTAATTTAACCTATTAAATTGTTTTCTCTAAAGTTCAGCTCATTTTTTTAAGTCTTAATACTAATGTCAGTAATATAAAAACACCACGGTGTGACATGCTTCATTCACTCACTTTAAAATGATTCACTCACTAAACCAAGCAATTTATTAAGCTGAGGAGAAACATGACATCTATCACATCTGTAACAATAATCACATTTTTATGCTGTTTTTCTTTCCTCTTTGTCTCTTTGAGGTCCATGGTTGTAAACCTGAGGGTCAGCAGTCAGAGCACCTGTGAAGATAACAGGCTGGAAGCTAAATAAGAATATTACATATTTACTATTTATATCAGAAACTGCTACTATATTTCAATAAATTAATGTTTGGACAATGTTAGTTTTTTGCAAGATTATTTAAGAAACTCTCAATATTCATGACACATCATGAAACATTCCAAACTGTTCTGATTTAATATTAATAATTATGCCTTTACTTTTGGAAATTTTGATATTTTTACCAACTATTGCACGCCATCGTGTAACTATACATGCGTTCAATTAATAAAATCTGTTACTCCAGCATTTTTCTTTGTGCTCCTAATTTTATTCTTGTGCTTCTGTATTTTTATGCCTCGGCGCAAAGGCAGCATAGGCATACGGTAATCACTCCATGTGTCTAAGTCTGTCTGTTACCGGCTTTTCAGCTCACCCACTCAAAATCGACTGGAACTAAAGGCTTGTATCGTTGTATCACCATATTTTCTCTTAATTTGACAGAATTTTCTGATAAGGCCTTGTTTTCAAAAGAAACACAAATTTAACTCACCTTTACCATCAATGCAGCTGCGAAAAAAGGTACTGTAATAACTATGCCCACCCACTAGAAGTGGCAATATGACTTTTTTACAGCCCCTCATGCCACCATGCCACAGGCACTGAGGCATCAGCACCTTGATGCTTTCATTTCAACAACTGCAGTCTTGAAGTTTTCCCGATGCTACGAACAGTGGGTTCCAGGACCCATCAGACTGAGTGACTGCGGAGGGCTGTAATGTCTGTCTGTTCCTCTGACAATAATCTGTCATAGAGCCATGAACACATGAACCAGTGCTGGCAGCCATCAGAATACTTCACAATATCTGCATAATAATTTATTTAAACATCAACATCACTGCTTACTGTCCACTGCGGTCATAGATTCTGATGTGGTACAAACTTCAGTTTAACATAGGACTTCCAAACCCAGAAATACAGCAACATGGCAGTAAATATTCTCTCATATCTTGAAAACAGACAAAAGTGTTTCTGAAAACATGTGAGGAGAGAAATATTGTGTTTATTTGTCAAATCAAATCAGTTTTTTCTCCCCACCAGCTGCTACTGGTTTAAATGTCTAGCTCCAGTTTAAAGCACTGCACTGGACAGAGCTCATTTCAGCTTGATGTTAAACCCACTGATGATGTCAGGGTTCGCTTGGAATGAACCAAGTATTTGATGGTGCCCACTTGAATTGACTTTTTTGGGGGTCTATGCTGATCGACTGTCTATATGAAAGCAAAAGCTGATTCAAAATGAGAAGCCACATTTGGTAAGGAGCCACCTCTATCTGAAGGACAAGGATAAGTGACAGTCAACTCACCTCAAAGTTCTGCTCTATAAGGTTCCCTCCTTTGCTCAGACTCTCCATGATGGCTTTGTTCCTTAAGATATCCTCCTCACTTAGATGTTCTCTTCTCTTCCTGGACTCAAGCACCAGGCCATTCACAGAGTAGAAATCAGCCAGAAAGTTTCCCACACGCTCCTGGAGAAGAAACACATAAGACCCCTCCAGCTGAGTCACCAATTTCCCTTTCCAAACATGTGTCAAAAGTACAAAGGAATGAGAGGACAGAAAGTAATACTCTCATATCTCATTGCTTCTGTCTCAATAGGCCTGTCTGTGTTGTTTTTGACTTCAAGCCTATCACCTATGGTTCTTCCTGGTGTTAACAATCTTCTGATATTATTTACCTTCTTTCCAGCCTGGTGAGGTGCATACTGGAAAATATGGAAAAGGGGGGTGGGGGACTATCACACAGAATAGCACATCTGTACAGTGGATCTAAAAAATCTACACACCCCTGTTCAAATGCCAGGTTTTTGTGACGTAAAAAATGAGACCAAAATAAATCATTTCAAAACCTTTTTCCACCATGAACGTGACCTATAACATGTACAACCCAATAGAAAAACAAAATGAAATCTTTTAAGGAGAAAAATAAAAAACTTAAATAACCTGGCTGCATAAATATGCACACCCTGTTATAACTGGGGATGTGGCTGTGTTCAGAATTAACCAATCACATTCAAACTTGTGTTAAATGGGAGTCAGCACACACCTGCCACCATTTAAAGTGCCTCTGATTAACCCCAAATAAAGGTCAGCTGTTCTAGTAGGCTTTTCCTGACATTTTTGTAGTCACACCTTACAGCACAAGCCATGGTCCGCAGAGAGCTTCCAAAGCATCAGAGGGATCTCATTGTTCAAAGGTATCAGTCAGGAGAAGGGTACAAAAGAATTTCCAAGGCATTAAATATACCATGGAACACAGTGAAGACAGTCATCATCAAGTGGAGAAAATATGGCACAACAGTGACATTACCAAGAACTGGACGTCCCTCAAAAACTGATGAAAAAATGAGAAGAAAACTGGTAAGGGAGGCTGCCAAGAGGCCGATAGCAACATTGAAGGAGCGGCAGGAATATCTGGCAAGGTCTGGCTGTTTAGTACATGAGACAACAATCTCCTGTCTACTTTGGCAAGATGGAAACCTTATCTTTAGAAAAACATCCAAGCCCGGCTACATTTTGCAAAAACACATTTGAAATCTTCCAAACGCATATGGGACAATGTGCTATGGTCCGATAAAACCAAGGCTGAACGTTTTGGCCATAATTCCAAAAGCTATAGAGTGGTGTGAAAAAGTGTTTTCCCCCTTCCTGATTTTTCTTTTTTTTGTGTGTGTTTGACACACTTAAATGTTTCAGATCATCAAACAAATTTATAAGACAAAGACAACACAAGTAAACACAAAATGCAGTTTTTAAATGAAGGTGTTTATTATTAAGGGTAAAAAAAATCCAAACCTACATGGCCCTGTGTGAAAAAGTGACCCCCCCCCCCCCATTAAAACATAAATTAACTGTGGTTCATCACATTTTTTGGAAAGCTGAGTTCAATTTCTCTAGCCACATTCAGGCCTGATTACACACCTGTTCTCAATCAAGAAATCACTTAAACAGGACCTGTCTGACAATGTGAAGTAGACCAAAAGATCCTCAAAAGCTGGACATCATGCTGCAATCCAAAGATATTCAGGAACAAACGAGAAACAAAGTAACTGAGATCTATCAGTTTGGGAAAGGTTATAAAGCCATTTCTAAAGCTTTGGGACTCCAGCAAACCACAGTGAGAACCATTATCCACAAGTGGTGAAAACAATGGAACAGCCACTCCTTCCCAGGAGTGGCTGGCTGACCAAAATTACCCCAAGAGTACAACGACGACTCATCCAAGATGTCACAAAAGACCCCACAACAACATCCAAAGAACTGCAAGCCTCACTTGCCTCAGTAAAGGTCAGCGTTCATGACTCTACCATAAAAAAGAGACTGGGCAAAAATGACCTGCATGGCAGAGTTCCAAGATGAAAACCACTGCTGAGCAAAGAGAACATAAAGGCTCATCTCAGTTTTGCCAGAAAACTTCTTGATGATCCCCAAGACTTTTGGGAAAATACTCTGTGGACTGACGAGACAAAAGTTGAACTTTGTGGAAGGTGTGTATCCCATTACATCCAGCGTAAAAGTAACACAGCATTTCAGAAAAGGAACATCATACTAACAGGAAAATATGGTGGTGGTAGTGTGATGGTCTGGGGCTGTTTTGCTGCTTCAGGACCTGGAAGACTTGCTGTGGTAAATGGAACCATTATTATTATGCTGTCTACCAAAAAATCCTGAAGGAGAATGTCCGGCCATCTGTTCGTAAATTCAAGCTGAAGCGCAGCAAGACAATGATCCAAAACACACCAGCAAGATCACCTCTGAATGGCTTAAGAAAAACAAAATGAAGACTTTGGAGTGGCCTAGTCAAAGTCCTGACCTGAATCTGATTGAGATGCTGTGGCATGACCTTAAAAAGGTGGTTCATGCTCGAAAACCCTCCAATGTGGCTGAATTACAACAATTCTGCAAAGATGAGTGGGTCAAAATTCCTCCACAGCGCTGTAAAAGACTCATTGCCAGTTATCACAAATGCTTGATTGCAGTTGTTGCTGCTAAAGGTGGCCCAACCAGTTATTAGGTTTAGGGGCAATCACTTTTTCATACAGGGCCATGTAGGTTTGGATTTTTTTTCCCCCTTAATAACAAACACCTTCATTTAAAAACTGCATTTTGAGTTTACTTGTGTTATCTTTGTCTAATATTTAAATTTGTTTGATGATCTGTAACATTTAAGTGTGACAAACATACAAAAAATGAGAACTCAGGAAGGGGGCAAACACTTTGTCACACCACTGAATTTGGCGCAAACACAACACTGCTAATGACCAAAAGAACACCATACCTACAGTGAAGCATAGTGGTGGCATGTTTTGGGGCTGTTTTCTTCAGCTGGAACTGGGGACTTAGTTATGGTGGAGGAAATTACGAACAGTTCCAAATACCAGTCAGTGTTGGCACAAAACCTTCAGGCTTCTGCTAGAAAGCTGACGAAGAGGAACTTCATCTTTCAGCACGACAATGACCCAAAGCACACATCCAAATCAACAAAAGAATGGCTTTACCAGAAGAAGTTTAAGGTTTTGGAATGGCCCAGCAACAGTCCAGATCTGAATCCGATCGAATATCTGTGGGGTTATCTGAAGAGGGCTGTGGACAGGAGATGCCCTCACAATCTGACAGATTTGGAGAGTTTTTGCAAAGAAGAGTGGGCAAATATTGTCACATCAAGATGTGCTAAGCTGATAAGCCAAAGGTGCTGCAACAAAGTATTAGTTTAAGGGTGTGCATATTTATGCAACCAGGTTATTGTAAGTTTTTTTTACTTTTTATTTTTCCCCTTTAAAGATTTCAGTTTGGTTTTTCAATTGGGTTGTTCAGGTTATAGGTCATATTAATGGTGGAAAAAGTTTTGAACTGATTTATCTTGGTCTCATTTTTGTATATCATAAAAACCTGGCATTTGAACAGGGGTGTGTAGACTTTTTATATCCACTGTAGATCCCACAAGAGAGTTATGTTCTAACAGACTGGGTTCAAAAAATTAGATAACAAGAAGACACCAAAAATACCACATCCACTTGCCTGACCACTAAGATAAAATGGTCAGCATGCTTCTCTTAAGGGAGAAAAAAAAAAGCGCAACTTTTCGGGTTTAATTACTTTTTCAGAAAAGACTCAATTTCTGTAATCTTTAAACAAAAAAACAGAACAACCGCTAGGCAATTAACAGACTCCAGATTATTTGACTCTTTTCAGTGTAGTAATGCTTTGTTAATGCTGATCATGTTCAAGTTGAGAAAAGAGCTAAAAAATAATTGGCACTGTGTAATCAGCCACACTAAGATGAATCTACACTATGTTATTCCAAATTATACAACAGTTAGTTCTGACCAGCCGATTTGATTGGACAATAGGGATTTCAGGAGTTACTAAAATTCACGATAATTGCACTCTAATGTCACTGGATATGTATCACGCCACTTCAAAGGTGTTCATGTAACCGTTAATTACGAACAGTAATTTACTGTCAACTAACTCTCAGTAACAAATGCAATACTGTGTTGAATATCATAATTTCCACAGTGAGGTGCTGTTTGAAAATATTTCTTACCTGACCCAGAAGTCCCACCCTTTTGAAAAAGCCTTACATCCTGCCCTTGTATAAACTGGTGAAGCTGTTTCACTTCTGTTTAAAAAAACAGACAGTACTAGAGTTTGATTTATTGTCTTGATTAACAAACAATAATACCTTCGTGGTGATGGACTCTTTGTTTCATCTAAAAATGCAAAGAAAAGCGAACAAAGTGTGCTAAATCGCTAGCATGCTAATTACTAGCTACCAGTGGTCTGGACAGGCGTTTCGATCTCGGGTCTTCTGCAGTACCGACTCAACAGGTATGTTTTATAAACAATATTTTTGCACTTGACAACATTTAATTTGATTACATGTGTGTGAAATGACAATAGACATCTTCATACTGATTGAGATGTTTAGCAACAGTAACTGGCAACAGTAACTGCTGGCAACAACAGTTGGTAACAACAGTTACTGGCTACATTTAGAAGGGACTATTTTTTCTCAGCTTCACAAAATAGCTGGTTAAACAAACAAATCATAATATTTTGTCCAGTATTGCTGTCATTTAATAAATTGTGCTTGCAGAACTGTTGTATAAAAGCAATATTACACTCAAGGTCATTACGGTATTATGAATATACTAACTCCGGGTGTGATACTCAGCCCTCGGCTATGTGGAGGGCATCAGCCATATCACACCCTGGAGTTACTATATTCATTGATACCGTACTCCCTCTCGTGTAATATTGCTTAAATGTTTTAATGTTCATCAATCAATCAACTTTATTTATAAAGCACTTTAAAAGGCAACAATCGCTACACAAAGTGCTGTACAACAGGAAGACTGAAGTCTAAAAACACAACACATAAAAGCAAGGAGCAGGACACTAAGACAAAAACAATATAAAATGCAGCACGAGCAGAAACCAGTCAATAAAAACAATAAAATAAAAGGTAAAACAAATAAAGTCAAAATAAAATCCATTTCATTCAATAAAATTAATGTCTTATACTGGGTTGAAGGCCAGGGAGTAAAAGTGCATTTTAAGACAGGTTTTAAAAATGGACAGTGACTGTTCTTGTTTAATGCTCAGGGGTAAATCGTTCCATAACCTGGGTGTCGTGATCAAAAAGGCTCTGTCCCTTCTGAGGTTCCGCTTCACCTTTGGCACCCTGAGGAGCAGCTGGCCAGCTGATCTGAGGGACCGGGTAGGAACGTAGGGATGCAGAAGCTCAAAGAGGTAAAGTGAAGCAAGACCGTTCAAGGAATTAAAAGCAAAAACTTCTTTCGGCTGCTCCCTTTGGGGGTCACCACAGCAGATTATTTGCCTCCATCTCAACCTATCCCTTGCATCTTCCTCTGTAACACCAATCCTCTCCATGTCCTCCTTCACTACATCCATGAATCTTCTTTGTGGCCTTCCTATTTTCCTCCTGCCTGGCAGCTCCATCTTCAACATCCTTTGTTAAATATATCCACTATCCCTCCTCTGCACATGTCCAAACCATCTCAGCCTTGCCTCTCTTACTTTGTCTCCAAATCACTCAACCTGAGCTGTCCCTTGGATATACTCATTTCTAATCTTGTCTCTCCTAGTCACTCCCAATGAAAATCTTAGCATCTTCAACTCTGCCACCTCCAGCTCCACCTCCTGTTGTTTTTTCAGCGCCACCATCTCCAAAACCATACATCAAAGCTGGCCTCACTTCCATCTTGTAAATCTTCCCTTTCACTCTTGCTGCTACCATTCTATCACAAATCACTCCTGACACTTGTCTACACCCACTCCACCCTGCCTGCACTCTCTTCTTCACCTCTCTCATGCATTTTCCATTGCTTTAGATGGTTTACCCCAGGTATTTAAACTCACCTACCTTCACTACCTCTACTCCTTCCATCTTCACCGTTACACCTGCCTCCTTGTCATTCACACTCCTGTATTCTGTCTTGCTTCTACTGACTTTCATTTCTCTTTTCTCCAGACCATACCTCCAACTCTCCAGATTCTCTTCCACCTGCTCCCTACTCTCACTATAGATCACAGTGTTGTCTGCAAATATTATGGTTTACAGAGACTCCTGCCTGTCCTCATCTGTCAGCCTGTATCACCATGGCAAACAAGAAGGGGCTCAGAGCCGATCCCTGATGTAACTCCACCCCTACCTTGAACCCATCTGTCCCGTCTCCTACAGCACACCTCACCACTATCTCACTGTCCTCATACATGCCCTGCACCATCCTCATATACTTCTCCGTCACTCCTGACTTTCTCATACAGTACCACACTTCCTCTCTTGGGACCCTATCATATGCTTTCTCTACATTCACAAAGACACAGTGCAACTCCTTCTGACCTTCTCTATACTTCTCCATCAACACTCTTAGAGCAAACATTGCATCTGTAGCACTCTTTCTTGGCATGAAACCATACTACTGCTCACTGATTGTCACTCTTAACCTGGCTTCAACAATTCTTTCCCATATCTTCATAGTGTGACTGATCATCTTTACAGCGGGGAAAATAAGTATTGAACATGTCAACATTTTTCTCATTAAACATATTTCTGATACAGCCATTGACCTGAGATTTTCATATTCTTACTCTTCCTTCACGATTACTCCTACTCCATTTCTCTTCCTATCTACACCATGGTAGAACAGGTTAAATCCACCTCCAATGCTCCCTTCTTGAACACAGTATCTTGAACACCTTTCATTTCTCCATCATATCAGCCAACTCTCTGCCTTTACCAGTCATAGTCCCTACATTTAACATCGCTACACCTCCACACTTCTACTTTTACTTTTCTCTCTCTCCCTTCTAACATACCTTCCCCCTCTCCTCCTCAATTTTTGACTAACAGTAGCCCAGTTTCCACCGGCACCCTGTCAGTTAACAGCGCCGATGGCGGTCACTGTTAACCCGGGCCTCGACTGATCTGGTACGAAAGTCTCATTTGTCATGATCCGCATGTATGATTTGGCAAAGGCTTTACATCGGATGCCTTTCCTGACACAACCCTCCCCATTTACTGGGGCTTGGAACTGGCACTAGGAGTACACTGGCTTGTGCACCCCCTGTGGCTGGGTTTTAAAAACAAATACAAGAATTTTAAAATGAACTCTAAAATGCACGGACAGCCAGTAGAGCGAAGCTAAAATGGGTGTGATATGATCTCTTTTACATGTACCTGTTAAAAGATGAGCAGCAGTGTTTTGAACTAGCTGCAGATGCGAAAGAGATGAGTGGCTGACACCGGCATAAAGTGCATTACAGTAATCCGACCAAGACAAACGCATGGATTACTACTTCCAGATGCGGTCTAGAAAGAAGGAGTTTTACTTCTGCTAAACGCCTTAGATGAAAAAAACTGGATTTTACAACAGAACAAATTTGAGTGTCTAATTTAAAATCACTGTCCATGATAAAACCAAGATTTTAGACTGTGGGTTTCACATAAGGTGTGAAGGGACCCAGGCTTACAGGAGGAAACTCACAGGGGCCACTAGGTCCAAACATCATCACTTCTGTCTTCTTATTAAAATTTAGAAAGTTTAGGGCCATCCAAGACTTGATGTCTTCAATGCATGACAGAAGTGAGGTTACTGATGAAGCATCTTTCTGTTTTAAAGGGACAGATATCTGACAATCATTAGCATACAGGTGGAAGGAGATACCATGCTTTTTAAAAACAGAACTCAGTGGAAGTATATACAGAGAAAAAAGCATGGGCCCTAAAACTGACCCCTGTGGGACCCCATATGGCAGAGGAGCAGAGGAGGATTCAAACCCAGAGATGCTAACTTTAAAGCTTCTGCCTACCAGATAGGACCTAAACCAGCCGAGAGCAGTGCCAAAAATTCCCACTAGGTGCTGCAAATCAAGCAGCACAAGAATAACATATTCACCCAAATCACATGCCAAGAGGATGTCATTAAAGACCCTTAACAAGGCTGTTTCTGTGCTCTGAAAAGCTTTGAAACCAGATTGAAAAACCTCCAAAGTACCGTGTTCGTCCAGGAAACATTTCAGCTGCTTTCAGCTGAGGAAATCCTGGGGAAGGCCATCACTGAACATGGAACTCTGGAGTGAGTCAAGATTACGCCTTGGTGCACTTTGAAGACAGGGATTCTGCTGTGAAGACGCTTGAAGAAATGAATGGGAAAGACCTGGAGGGAGAGCCCATCAAGACTGTTTTCGCCAAACCACCCGACCAGAAGAGGAAGGAGCGCAAAGCCCTGAGACAGGCGGCCTAAACACAGATGTATGACGACTATTACTACAAGATGTTGCCTCGTTCAACGACAATGACCTCAGTAGGTTGTAATCCAAGGACCTTAGATAAGCATTTCAAAAGGTTACGACAAGTGACACCAACCGTTTTGTCTTCTCTGAACAGCCAGCCAGTCTGTGCCCTGGAAAAGGTGATGGACTTGGTGGAGAGAGTGGCTGAGTAAACATCACTGCTCATCAGAATGTCAACTTCCTCCTCGGTCTCAATTTCTGATTCCTTCAAAAATAAAACACAGGTGAATTATCACAGGTACAATTGCTCCCTGTATGGTGTAAAGTCAGGAAAGCATTGATTGGACTGTAGCATGGATTTTAGGTGGCTAAATAAAGACAGAACAATTTTTAACTAATTTTATTAAGGATATGACTCTGGTTGTGTATATATTCCTCCAATATAGTTCCCACTCAATCATGTAACAATTCAAGTTTTTTTGTTCCTATGGGTGGTCATTTCAATCAGTTGGTTTACAGTTGTGAACACTGAAATATAGAAATATGGACGTGGCAACTTTCAGCTCAAACAATTACTCTAACTTAAGTTCACAATACAAAACACACTCCAATTTCATTTTTTTTAGTCCAGTGACATTCATAAATACAAATTAGTTTTGATTATACAACAGTTAGTTCTGACAGCAATCTGATTGGACAATAGGGGTGCCATGAGTTACTATATTCCCCAATAAGTACACTCGGATGTTTCACAGAGTATGTACCATTCCACTTCAGTGGTGTTGTAATAATATTTAAATTATAGTTAATATCAGTGGCTTCTTATATGTGAGAATTGTAATACTGTGTTGGATACTTTAATTTCCACATGGTGGAGCTGTTTGAAAAGAGATGGTCTTAAAAATCTAGACCTCTGTGACTTGGAAGTCCCGCCCTTGTTATCATCTGGCTAGATAGTTCATGTTTGGTTACAACAATACAAACAAGCTAGAGTTGTATTTATTGTCTCTATTAGCAAACCATAATATCTTTTTGGTGATGGACTCTTTGTTTCATCTGAAAATGTCAAGAAAAAGTGAGCAAAGTGTGCAGAAACTAACACGGAAATGCACCAAAGCTATATCGCTAACAAGCAGCCGTCATGAGTAACGTGACCCACAAAGCCTACTGAACAGATGGAGGTATGTATTATAAACACTAACTTCTGCATTGGACAATATTTAATTTGGTTACATGTGTGTGAAGTCACAATAGGCCTATTCTTTTTTATATTATGCTGGGTGAGGTGCTGAGCAACAGTTAACTGGGTACATTCAGAAGGGACTATTTTTCTTGGCGGAACAAAATAACTGGTTAAAAAAAAAATCAATATTTTGTCTTGTTTTACTGGCATTTAATAAACTATGCTTGTGGAACTGTTGTATAAAAACAATATTACACCTGAGGTTATGCGGTATCATGAATATACTGTATAACTGCAGTAATGTTTACGACTGAATCACCGCAGTTATACATTCTTTGATACCGCACTCACTCTTGTGTAATATTGCTTAAGTGGCTTTAATACAAACATGTCTGTCCTCTAAAGTGGTTCGCATGTGCACATTGATACAACTTTGCTGCATCATCCATTGGATTTTAAAAATAAAGAACTTTCAATACCAATTTGAGCCTAATTATAATTGTACTTCAATTTCTACAGAAAAATTAATGCTCTCTAGACAATAACCTATTAGATTTCAAATTACTACTCCAGTGGCATTTAAACAAACCTTGCCTATCTAATGATAAGATAGTTAAGAACAGCAAAATTGTGAGTATGCTGTCTCTGCCTATCAGAACTCTTGTAAATTGTGCTAAAGAGCAGAAGTGAAGGAGCGATCAGCATTTCACACACCTCATGGTGTATCCGTTGGTAGACTTTCTGTTCATTGTCGAGCACAACAAAAGACTCGGAGGGAATGGCATTGCCGTTGAAGATGAAACTGAGGTCACCACGCTGACATTTCATATCCATAAAGTCTATCAAGGTCGTATCCAACCTGTATACACACATGATGGTCACAAGTAAAGAAGGTAAGTAAAAGGTTTCGTATTAAGACAGAAAAAGAAGACGAGGAGGACAGATGACATCATAAAGGGTAGTGGAAATTTCAGCTAGGCTAATAGCAAAAACAGTGTCAAAAGTATAAGCAACAAAAACAGTGTGTATGGTAACCACTGCCATGGCCCAACAACACATTTTAAGATTCCTTTTGTGCTGTCAAAGTAGGTATCCTTGAAATAAAGCATAACAGCAAAGAGCATAACAAATGTGCCTGTGAGGACCAGACACAGAGCAGTAGGTGCTGTGGATAGGTACGATAGGTCTGACACGCTGGAACACTAGAATGTAAATGAATTTGCTGTGACAGTTTTCTTTTTCCTCTCCTGCTTTTTCTCCCAACAACTTCAGGATAATGAGAGGACATTCTGAATACCAAATTAGACACCCAGGAGCTATTTTGCTGAATAAGACAAGCTCTACATCAAGGTTTTCTGACAAAAGCAAGCAAGCAAGCAAGCACACGCACACACACACACACACACACACACACACACACACACACACACACACACACACACACACACACACACGAACTCAATTCAGTCAAACAGGTTTTAGTCAATACTAGAATTGCACTTACAGGTGTAGACCCACGAATGTCCTCTGCATTCTCTAGCAAAAGCAATGAATAGCTCTCCTATCTCTTTCTCATTTTTCAAAAGATATGAGAAGATATGTATAATGCAAGTATATACAGTACATCGATGATATACTGTATGTTCATATAGGCTAAAGTTGCAATTTTGACCTTTTGACCCAAAACCACAGGCACTGGTGGGGTTCCAAGGTCAACATTTAATAATTCTAGCTTAATTTGTTCTAGAGTTAGAGTGTGCAGGGTTTCCTCTGGTAACATTTCTTGGTGGCGGGCCACCGTGCCAGAAATTTTACCGTCTTGCCAAGGCAATATGAATTTATTAAGAAAAATATATGAAGCAATGACTTTCCGCAAGCGCGCACACGAACAACGCGTGTGGCCATCATCCGCGCAGAGTTTAGAAACGCCCCGCTCACGCGAGTTTTCCAGTCAGTGAGCGTCTCGTTAAGCGCGACTGTCTGACAGAGACATGAGTTTGTTAAAGTACTTTAAACGCAGGGAAAAAAAATCATAAGTGGTATGTAAGCACTGGCGTTTATCATGGTTTTAACCCGCTGGAAACGGGACCAATAATGGAAGAGTCGCTTAGCTAAGAGATGTGGTTAGAATTCATATGCAGCCAGCTTCATATGAAGGGAAAGGCAAGGGGGACTGATGAATTGCTGAGGATATATTTCACCAGCCACTACAATATTAAGTTATGTTCTGCAGGAATTGCAGGAATGAAGAGACTGGCAATTTCTTTCTTTTCTCGCACGAGCAGGCATGCTGTTTTTATTCTCCAGTGGCAGTGACAAAAAGCAACAGCTAAAAACGTTAGCTCTATTTTCACTCTAAACTGACGTCCTTCAGCGGCTGCCTAGAGAGGTGCCTGATGAGAAAGCCTGAGAGCACAACTATAACTGCCTAAGCAGATCATTCGGTACATGAACACATATTGTGGTGAATTATGTCTTTAGAGTCCGCTACAGTTCCCTATTATGTACCTGGCAGGTTAAGATGACCGAAATTCACAAAGTCAATGACTTTAATCTGTCAGCAGCCTTCAGACAAACTAAATGTGTCAACATTTGATTTCAAAATAAAGGAGGTTTTTTCTGCTGTCTGGGGGGTGAGGAGATTTCTAAAAAAACAAAAACAAAACTATAAATATAAAGAAATATTATAACAGAAATAATGGCATCCTTGGTTATTTAAGTTAATTTATTTCATTAAATACAATTTTATTAATATTTTTTCTTTGTAATCAGAGTTAAATTATTGTTCTGTTCCGACTGCAAAATTATGGTCAAAAATGTAAATTGTTATAAGAAAAAGGTAAAAAAAAATTACCACAATCTGTTTCAAATTTCTCTAAAAAAAAACCCCAGTAATTTTATTTTAAAAAAACAGACAAAAATTTGTCATAAAATAATCCACCAATTTCTAACAAAGTTTCAAATGTACAAGAAAAGTCAATTTTACAAGAGGAAATTACAAATTTGAGGAGCGTGGTTTCAACTTTAGATTTACAGAGAAAAGTAGAAAACTCTAAGAAAACTGTTATAAATTTTGGAGAAAAACCTCAAACCTTCAAGACTGAAGTCATTGCTCAAGTTTTTAAGTGGGTGCTCTTTGTACCCTTAACTCAAGTAGAAATTTTTGGTTGTCTACTTTTAATTATTAATTTCAAAGCACTGCTTTTTACATGAGTAGAATTTACCATAATCAAACCCATTGAATCTTTATACAAAAAAGCCATAAAAATCTTTGTTAAGAAAGACCCCACATATAATTGTTGTCACATTTACTAGAAATACAATTTTCTGTCGTTTGAAAATTATAAAACTCTCAAATTTGCTTGTTCAATTTATAAAATATTAAATGGCTATGCACCCCCCACCTCCCACCCCCCCGGAGAATATGTCAAACTGAGGGCTGTCACCGGCACAGCCTCCAGAGTACTCACTAGAGGAGACTGTGAGGTCCCCCACAGATGCATCACATTTGCTCAATCTGTGTTATTAGTGAGGAGCACCAAGATCTGGAATAATATATCACCTGCAATCAGAGAACGTACAACACGAAACACATTTAAGACTCATCTTAAAAATCGGCTTTTAAACAACCAAAACTGTATGCACAACTAGTGGTTGCTCTGATCATATAATTTAAGTATGCTTTACTTAAGTATGCTTGAGTACATCACTATTATGAATGTTTCTTTCCCTTCCCTACTCTCTCAATGGGGAAAAAAAGGAAACACTAGAATAAAAACACAAAAAATACACATATTTTTGTCATTTATGTAAGCCATGACAAAAAAATCCTACAGGACAAAACATGACACTGTGGTGGACACACACAGTCAAATGTGAGTCAAATGTGACTCACATTTTAGATCAGAACAAAGGCAGAGCTTCCTTGGTGATTACAGGAAGCTGCAAAAGTGTTAGCTTTGGTATGCAAGGCTTGAGACTGTGGGGGTATAATTAAAGGATTAAAGAGGGGATGCATTGTAGACAGTGGGGGTGATATCATGGAGAGAGGATGCATTGTTACTGTCATTATAATGCAACATGGTCTGTGATACATGTGACTTGTGAACTGTAAGAGTCCTGTTATTTAAGGACGAGAGTTCCCTGTGTGGCTCTCTTTTCTGCTTTGAGATGTTGGAGATGTGAATAAAGCTGACTTGAGAGAGAACTCTGCCTCGTCATTCTCACATTTCCACACTGGTGACCCAAGACGTATCATGCAAGAGGAGAATTCCCCCGGGCCAGCCTCGTCAGGAGCCCCCAGCCAAGCCAATGCCGCTACAGTCCAGCTACCGGATTTCTGGCAGAACAATCCGTGCTCCTGGTTCAACGCGGTTGAGGCACAGTTCAACCTCCGGGAGATATCGGTAGACGAAACAAAATTCTACCATGTAGTTGCAAAGCTGGACAACAACACGGCCCAGCATGTGGAGAGCCTGATCGACCAGCCGCCGGACAGCGACAAATACGGCACACTGAAGGCTGCACTCATCCAGCAATTCACCCCCTCGGCGGAGGAGCGAGCAGAGAGGCTCCTTGCGCTGACGGAGTTGAAAATGACATGCCCGCGAACCTGATGGAGAAGTTGTTGAGGTTGAAAGACTCTGACGACGATCACTTCATTTTCACCCACCTCTTCCTCAGGACTCTACCGTCAGCAGCGAGAGCGACCCTGGCCAATTCGCCACTGTTGGCCCAACGGGACTAACGCGCGCTGGGCCGAGAGGCGCAGCGGATTGTCAACGCCACCAAGCGGCGCGCAGCCACGGCCGCTGCAGCGGAACTCGGCGCGACGACCGGAGACGACAGGAGGCCAGAGGCAGCGGTACCAGACTCACCGACGACGGCGGCGGCAGGGGCCAGGGAACGCAGATCGGACGTCCTTTGTTTCTACCATCGCCGCTTCGCACAGAGGGCACGCAAATGTGTACCACCGTGCCAGTTCGGGCGTTCGGGAAACGCCAAGACCGGGGGTCAGTAGCAGCCGCGGCCCTCGGGGAGGAGAACAAGCTGCTCTACTTGTTGGACGCACGCTCAAGGAGGCAGTTCCTCGTCGACACAGGCTCCCAGTTGAGTTTCATCACACCTTCCTACGCGGACAGACTAGCTGGTTCCGGAGGTCCCCGGGTGACAGCAGCGAACGGCTCGGAGATTAAGACCTTTGGTGAGAAGACTCTGCTTCTGTCTCTACACGGCCATACATTTGAGTGGACTTTTGTCGTAGCAGCAGTAAATTTCAATATGTTGGGGGCTGATTTTTTGTGCTCACATGGTTTGTTGGTGGATCTCGCTAACAGGCGCCTGGTTAATGCACTTTCTTTTGATTCTATCCCCTGTACAGCGCGAGTGGCCCTGCCAACAGCACAAGCCAACGTCACAGCTGCAAGCGGTAAGTTCCACACACTGCTCACTCAGTTCCCAGCACTCACGGTCCCCACATTTTCGGCAACAGTCGCTAAACACGGGGTGGAGCATTTTATTACCACTACCGGACCGCCCGTTTTTGCAAAAGCTCAGCGCTTGGACGCAGTTAAACTGGCCATAGCGCGCGAGGAGTTCACCAACCTGGAGAGGTTGGGCATTATCAGGCATTCAAACAGTCCGTGGGCTTCTCCACTACACATGGTCCCAAAAGCGGACGGATCATGGCGACCTTGCGGGGATTTCCGCAGGTTAAACAACGCTACAGCGCACGACCGCTACCCAATCCCGCATATCCAAGATTTTTCCGTTCATTTGGCAGGGGCGCGTGTTTTTTCTAAAATAGACTTGGTCCGCGGTTACCACCAAGTCCCAGTACGCGCTGAGGACATACCCAAAACAGCGGTAATAACTCCGTTTGGCCTATTCGAGTTTTTACGCATGCCATTCGGACTTAAAGGGGCTGCTCAGATGTTCCAACACATGATGGACGCGGTGCTTCGCGATCTCCCTTTCGTGTTCGTCTACTTGGACGATATTTTAGTAGCCAGCGCGTCCGAAGACGAACACGAAAAACACCTGGCCACAGTTTTCCGAAGGTTGGGAGATCACGGATTAATAATCAACCCAGCGAAGTTTCAGTTCGGGGTGGCGCAGATCGATTTTTTAGGACACCGCGTCTCCCCCGAAGGAGCAGTTCCGCTGCCTGACAAAGTGCGCGCGGTGGCAGATTTTCCCCGGCCGCAGATGGTCAGGGCATTGCAGGAGTTTTTGGGAATGGTGAATTTTTATAACCGTTTTCTCCCCCGTGCGGCGCAACTCATGCAGCCGCTGTATGCCACGCTCAAAAAAAAGAAACCCGTGGATAAGGTCAAGTGGTCCCCGGAGCGGGACCAAGCGTTCTCGGAGGTGAAAGCAGCCTTGGCAAAGGCTGCGTTGTTGGCACACCCAGACCCAACGGCCCGCATAGCGCTCACCACTGACGCATCAGAGGTGGCCATAGGGGCGGTCGTAGAGCAACATGTAGCCGGGGTTTGGCAGCCACTAGCCTTTTTCAGCAGGACCTTGCACGATAGCGAACGTAAATACAGCGCGTTCGACAGGGAGCTGCTGGCTCTCCATCTGGCCATCCGCCACTTTCAGTTCTGGCTAGAAGGACGCTCTTTCACGGCGTTTGTTGACCACAAACTGCTAACATTCGCGATGGCCAAGGTTTCCGAACTGTGGTCAGACCGGCAGCAGAGACAGCTGGCCGCGATATCAGAGTTTACTACTGATATCCAGCATGTGGCGGGCAAACTCAATGTAGTGGCAGATTGCCTCTCGCGCGCCGTGGCGGCCCCAGTCAGCGTAGGGGTAGATTACGCAGCCATGGCCGCGGAGCAGGTTGGTGACGTGGAGGTGCGCGCGCTTCAGTCTGGACCAACAGGGTTAAGGTTGGAGAGCAGGGTGCTGCAAGACGGTATGCCCCCCCTAATCTGCGATGTCTCCATGGGACGGCCGCACCCAGTAGTACCGGCTGCGTGGCGCCGCCGCGTTTTTGACTCGATTCATTCTTTGGTGCACCCGGGAGTGCGCGCGTTGGTCAAAATGGTAAGAGAGAAATTTGTGTGGCCGAGCCTCCGCAAACAAGTTAAAGAGTGGGCAGCAGCCTGCACGGCGTGTCAACAAGCCAAAGTACACAGGCACACGAGGGCTCCTTTGTAGCCATTTCACATTCCGGCCAAGAGGTTCGATCACGTTCATGTGGACCTCGTGGGCCCCCTCCCGCCGTCACAAGGGTGCACACACCTTCTCACAATGGTGGACCGCACCACGCGCTGGCCTGAAGTGGTACCGCTGGCATCAACCACGGCCGAGGAGGTGGCACGCACGTTTTTAACAGCTTGGGTGGTGTGTTTCGGTGTTCCGTCGGACATTACGTCCGACAGAGGCCCTCAATTTGTGTCCGAGCTTTGGTCGACAATGGCCCGCAGCCTAGGTGTCACAATTCACCGCACAACCGCATACAATCCGCAGGCTAACGGGTTATGCGAACGTTTTCATAGGTCATTGAAAGCAGCTCTCAGAGCGTCACTGACGGATGCAAATTGGGTAGACAAGTTACCGTGGGTGTTATTGGGGTTGCGTTCTGTGCCTAAAGAGGACTTAGAAGCCTCCCCAGCGGAGCTCGTGTTTGCGCAGCCACTCCGGCTACCTGGGGAGTTTCTCCCAGATAACCCTGCGCCAGACGCCTCCCTGTCTCAGCTGTTGCGGAGTAACATAGAATCAAGCACGCTGCCCGGCCCCGCGCACCACAGTTTTCCGCCCGTTTTTGTGCCTAAAACTTTGAAGAACGCAGAGTTTGTTTTTGTCAGACACGATGCGCATCGAACCCCGCTGCAACCACCTTATGACGGACCCTTCAGAGTGTTAGAAACAGGGGACAAGCAGTTTTTGCTAGATTTGGGGGGCAGGAAAGAGAAAGTTGGCATAAACAGACTCAAACCCGCTTTTGTGGTGGCAGATGAGCAAGTGCTGTTGGCGAGGGCCCCGCGGCGAGGTAGACCCCCGCGGGGGGCTTCACAGAGTAATGTTTCCCCAGAACACCCACAGGTGCTGACAAAAGGTTTCCACCCCCAGACGGCAAACCCCCAGCATGACAGCGCCGCAGAGACGTTGAATCCCCGCTACAGCAGATACAGCAGGAGACTGAAGCCTAGACAGCATGTGGACTGATGTGTATTGACACTATCACGGCATGCATGTTGTTATTCTCTTGTTTGTTCTAAAATGTTGGGGGGGCTTTGTGTGGTGGACACACACTTTGTGACTCACATTTTAGATCAGAACAAAGGCAGAGCTTCCTTAGTGATTACAGGAAGCTGCAAGAGTGTTAGCTTTGGTATGCAAGGCTTGAGACTGTGGGAGTATAATTAAAGGATTAAAGAGGGGATGCATTGTAGACAGTGGGGGTGATATCATGGAGAGAGGATGCATTGTTACTGTCATTATAATGCAATGTGGTCTGTGATACATGTGACTTGTGAACTGTAAGAGTCCTGTTATTTAAGGACAAGAGTTCCCTGTGTGGCTCTCTTTTCTGCTTTGAGATGTTGGAGATGTGAATAAAGCTGACTTGAGAGAGAACTCTGCCTCGTCATTCTCACATTTCCACAACACTTGATATTTTCTAACCTGTTTGTATACCACCATAGACAGAGAAAGAACCTGAATTAGACAGGGCTCAGAGAGGGCAAGATGAGACAGAAGAGAGGAGCCAAGGAGAGGAAAGTGTTCAGGCAGAGGAAGGAGAGAAGGATAACACCACTAAAAAGTTGAAACACAGGACGTCTGGGTGGGACCCCAAGTGGCCCAATATTCAAGCCTCGGTTGTACAATACTTCAAATGGTAAGTTCCATATGCAACGTTACTGTGTAAAATTTTAAAAAGAAATAAATAGCATAAAATTAACATATTCCGATATGTTTACTGCCCCCCTCCCCCGGCGGAAAAATATGTTGCCACTGCGCCAAGGTCTTTAAGCCAGAGGAAACACTGAGTGTGGATGGCCCTGTTACCATCACTTTTGACCTTTTGACCCCAAAACCACAGCCACAAGTGAGGATCACAAGGTCAATCTGTGTCTCAATCTTGGTTAGTGTAGCTTTATTTCCCACGCTGACAGAGTCGAGGCGTGGGTAGGGCGGTTGCCTCCATCTGTTCGGACTGTAACTTGAGAAAGAATGAAGCTAGGGTCACCGGACTGGGTATATGGGTGAACCTCAGACTTTGTAGGTGTAGCTATGTTAAGGTCAAAGGTCTAGGTCACTGGGTCACAAAAGGTCAAAAATGATTTTGTCCAATCACAACGTCATTATTAGGTGCTAGCAGAATTTGAATATAAGCTATAATGTCATATAACATATGCCAAATATGAAATGACCTTGACCCTGCCTTTGACTCTGAAGATTGGTAGGGTCTGATTCTCGTTAATCTGGACATTCCCATTACAATAGGGAGTGAGATACTTAGACTTCCATCGACTTCCACCCCAATTAGATAGGACTCCAGGGCATGAGGTCTGCATCTCTTCTGAGTGTAATTCTAGTTTGTTTTCAATATAGAGTGTGGATGACCTTGTACGTTACACTTTGACGTTTTGACCCAAACAGTAGGTCCAGTCAAGGGAACCCCAAGTCCAAACCCCTGCACCAAGTTTGGTTATCCTAGTGATAACCGTAACCACATAATGGTTGTAAATATAAAATTACATTAAGAAGCCAACCTTGATCCATTGCTGTCAGTTTCGTGATTGTGGCACTAATCCCAATAACATAATCACCATAAATATGATCCGGTGACCATGACATTTGGTTACACCAGTGGACAGACAGATATGCAAACAGATGTAGCAGATTGCTATTTAGGTCTTATAGCCATAACACCTCAATGTATATGCAAAGTCATGGCATGGCTAGATGCCTTACACACTGTATAAATGTGTAAAATGGGTTTATACTGTAATGATGAGAGATAATCTTTAAGGTTGGTGAACTGCAGCATGCTGTTAGCTTTTTGCTCGGAAGGCAAAAAAGCACAGCATTACCATTTTTATTCTCACTGTAGATTCGCTGGTTGTGACTCTGCGTCAGGATGTGTAAAGAGTGTGACGAATTTCTGCTGATGCTCTGAAATTGGACAGTGAGTCAGCACAGTAGACACTACAGTAAGATCCCGTAAGAGGCCATGATTTATAGTGAAACACCGAAGTGAAGGATCTCCACACAGAGATCTTGCTGTTAAGCTTCCTTATACTGTAGACAGTGATTTCACGCTCGAGTTAAACAAAAAAAAGTAAGCCAAAATGGGAAGTCGTGACGGGAGAAAGCAGAGAAGTTGTTGGGTGCAGCAAAAAAAAGGTAAATAAACAGCAACTTATGGCAAAATTGTTAAGGAAATTCTTGTTTGATGAAGCAACATACTCTCACCATAAAAATCACTGAATATGTTGGTAGTAGCTTTTGCATTGTAATTCTTTAACATCAAAACTCTATCCATTTAAAAAACATTTGTTGCCATGACTTGCCTGATGTTGATGCCTTGTTTGTAGATCTTACACGCATCTGAAGGTAGGATTCTAGACAACAGAGGCACTGTAACACAACAAAAGATGCAGAAATGGAGAGTAAAATGCCTACATTTAGAATGACCATTCAAAAAGTAAGACACCTATCCACATCAAAGGTGGTATACTGTCTAACCAGATGGTCAGTGATGAAGTAGCTTATTCTGGACCTTTGACCTTGACCCCAACAAACCCATCTGAGGATCACTGTGCATGGGTCTATGGTAACTGGAGCAATTGTGTAAAGAACATAGCCATTTTTGCAAAATCACTAAGCGGTTGCTCTTATAAATTTGGACCTTATTTCTTGCTTTTTTTTTTGGTAAATTTGCACTTTTTTGTCTCTCAAAAATGTGACTTATCTTATAAATGTGTGACTTTTTTTTAAGTACGTCAGTTTTCCTTATATTTCCAGCTTTTCTTAACTTTTTTCTCATTACTTTTAGATTTCTTGACATTATTTTGAGTTTTTTTTTCCCTTCTGTATTTGTCAGTGTATTCTGGTTAATATGTGACTTTTTTAATATCAGTTTGGAATTTGTTCTTGGAAGTTTATGCTTTTTTTTATTTGCAACTTTAAATTTCCCATTATTAAAAAAATCGACAGGAAGAATAAAATGCTGAATATCTAAATATCAAATCTGAAACCCAGATACCAGTGTATCAAACAAATATCCAGAAAATCAAATACTTGAGTTCAGCCCCATCATAACGTCATGGCTAAAAATACTCATCCCCCTTCATTTCTGTCCAGTCCATTTTTTGACGTTCTATGTAGAATTTCTCAAATGTGTCTTTTTTTCCCTCATCTTTTTTGTGATGTTTCAAAGCAAGCAAAATAAATAAGTTTCACAATAGTATTTGTTATAGCAACACATTTTTGGGAGAAGTGGTGCATTGACTGACAGAAATGTTAACATTTATTATAGCTAGAATTGTAGCTTCAGAGGCCCTTTACCTTTTATATCATCTCAGGTTACAAAAATATATTGTTACGTAATCAACTGACATTTTCTTAGTGTACTGTATATCACTGAGCATTACAGAATCATGTCCACTCTATCAATAATTCACCATGACTCGGTGTATACATCAAAGCCTGTCCTGTTTTCACTTTGAAGCTTGTTTGTGCAGACTAAGCAGACGCTGATTCATGGATTTTGTCTTTTGCCACATGCCATGCTCCATTCACTTGTACTCTGCGGACTTGTACTATGACATTTCAGCAGGTGATCCTCCGTTTGCGTTCAGTGAAAATAAAGAGAAAGCCCCACTGGCATTGGTGCATATTACTGGCATGATAATAAATGAAGGGTCCACACACTTTAAGTTGCTGCGTCAGGGTAGGGAAGTCATTTTTTTATTTGTTTCCACTGGTCACCCAAAGTAGTAAAGTAGTGTCCAACCCACACCCATCCGTCACATTTCCCTGACTAACACGTCTCCGCTGCTGTTTCAGCCTACACCCAAAATGATGACATTTCATTTCCATTGTGCAAAGTGTTCTGGCAACCTAGAAGGCTTGTTATTAACACCACTGTCAGACGGCAGATGAAAGGATTTGACTCACCCCAACTCTGAAAATCCCAGTGAAGCTCCAAGTAAAAGTCACCAAGCTGTGAACAAAGAAAGAAAATTCAACCACAAGTGAAGTTACAAGGGTGGGGCGATATACAGTAGAATACATACAGGGTAAATCCATAAAATGTAAAAGACAAGCATAGCACAATTTCAGATTTGTGTTTGACAACAACAGTTCTATAGAGCAAGCCGGAACAAGCAATGCCATCATTTGGACACACAAAATTCACAGAGCTTTACCAAGCAGCCTCATCTTTTTTCTCTAACAGTGGCAAACTGTGCTCTAAAACCTTTAAAAAAAAATTACGTTAACCTAAGTGTATAAGTCACACCTCAATACAGCCTAATTATCTTGTAAGACAAGGATGTACTGATGTCATTAAAATCTGTTTGCCAGAGAATCATCGTTCATTCTCAGATCTTTATCATCTCAGAGACATGATGGTGACAAGAGCATATCATGCTACTTATGAAACACAGGCCTGAGGTGCCTGTCTAGAAATTACAGACATTAAAAAAAGAGACAAAGAGATTAGACATAGTGCCGTGACCTCTTCATTGCACTGTAGCGTATGTGAGTAAGTTTCACATAGGTTAGACATGCTGCTGTGGTTTTTGAGCCCAAAACAGCAGCAGCATGTCTGTGTAGTTTAGTTACATCTGAAGTGAGACGTGATCCTTTTCTCTGAGCAGTGGGCTTTAGGGGCATCTCTGTAAGTGTCCTCAAAAAAATCTGGTTTTCAGCCCATGAGATTAGAAGATGATGGCCCATGTATAACAGTACTGTAAAATGTACAGTTCTTTAGCATTTCTGTTTTAGATGTCTTTTAATTTCAGTCATACAGCACTAAAAAAATAAGAGACCACTGCCATATCTTTCCTAACTTAGCATCTCTACATGTATGGCAGCCATTCAGTTTGAGTATCTGATGAATTCCAACACAAGGACACCTCGATCTACTTAAGGAGGCTCCGATTAGGTGATCATCTAGACATGGTAAGATGCATGAAAGGTGTGAATAAAATCAGAGTTATTACATAAATACAGACTTCTGAGTTCTTCCTAAGTTGAACTTTAAGTGTTGTAGTGTTTAAGAATTAACACAAACTTGTTTTCTTTGCATTATTTGACCTAAAAGCACATCTAAAAGCAACTTCTTTTTTGTTGTTTTGGCCAATTGTCATTTTCTGTAAATAAATGCTCTAAATGATGATATTTTGACTTGGAATTTGGGTGAGTTGTTTTCATTATGTAAGAGAATAAAACAAAATTGTTCATTTTACTCATATACTGTAAAACTCAAACAGTAAAGTCATAATTTTGTAGCGGTCTCTTTGGTCTCGTAATTTTTTCCAGTGCTGTATATACAGTACTCTATAAGTTCTACCTCTGAATGGTGTTTTGATATGCAAATTATCATTTACTGTGTTGTTTTAATTGGGCGTTGTTAGCAAGGACCAATAGTTAAATGACTAGAGCAGACCAATTCCTTTACCTCATTAAATGAAACAACAGAACCAATCTGAAGTGCAATTTATATCTTAAGATTTGAGGAGTTAAAATCTTTTTATCATGGAAAACACCAGCCAAAATGGTGACGTATATAGGTTAAATTTGCCTGAAAACGCCAGTAAATTATCTTAGTTTTCTGGGCTTTTCTTGTGAAATGTGGCTGACTGTGGCTTGACCTCATTTCATCAGGTAAGTTTTAAACCTCAGACAGGAAAAAAAAAAAAACTCGTCAATGCTTTGCAAGTAGTAGGTTTAACAATGTGCTTTAACTTCAGGGAGATGAGAAGGAAGACGGGCAAAGAGTAAAGATTAGAAAGACTCCATATAATAAACTGTGCCCAATGATTTCTGAAAATACGAAAGGGCATTTCCATGTTAATGCCATACCTCTTTGAGGGCTTTCAGCAGCTTGGGTCTCTTGTCTTCCACATTCTCCCTCGACTGTTGTTTGAGCTTTCTCAGCAGTGCTGTGACTGAGAGAGGATGAGAGGCACAAATTAGACCAAAATACTCAACACTAGGGTAGCTTTTCCACACGGTAAGAACACCACCTTGACCCTGAGATGTTATTTTGCTGTGTAAAAAATACCCACTTCCCCAAAAGCTAGTCACACACATCCACAGAAATATTAAAAAGTGTATGTAATGTGTTCCAGTTTTTTAGCGTCAGCCCATCCTTTGTCATGATCAGTTGAATGACAAAATAAAATTATTAAATGGCACATGTCTGAGCACAAAAACATCCAAGTAAGAGCAGTCTTTTCAGAGCACTAAGAGCGAGTCCACTGCAGATCCTATTTAGTTTTGTATAAGCAAAAATAAGGCAGTGAAGCTTTTAGCATGTAACCCTACCAGATGGCAAATGTTGAATGTCAAAACAGTGACACTGCATTAATGTGCCACCGTAAAAAAAAAAATCAGTAAAGGAGATTTGGCCCCTTCAGCACAGCACAGGTGGTCCAGCATCATTCTGAGGATTAAGGGTTACATTTATACATGCAGCTTTTACACAGCTCCTGTGCCTAAAGAATATATGCAAAAGTCAACCCACTGTTACAATGGAAAGCTTAATAAAAATATTAAAGGCAAACAGAATGCATCTGACAGTATTATTTGGATGAGAGGTATGGAGCAAGATCAAGCAGCATTGGTATTATCAAGCTGATTCCAGTTCCCCCTGCAGGGATCAAAATGTTCCATGAAGTTCAAAGAGAACAGTTGCAGATTTGGAGCTGGCTGTTAATGAGTTATGCCCTTAACCTCCTTATTGACCCAAGGGAAGGAAATCATGGGAGACTTTGTCATATTAACAAGGCTATCAGCTCTTTATCCCACTTAATGCATCAAATTAGCTTTTTCACCCTTTCAGTGGATAACAGACAAGAAAAAAAAAACAAATCCACACCCAACTAGCATTTAGATGTGATTTGTTGTTTATTAGGCTGTAAGAGAATCTTTTGGCTACTGACATAACTGTGGTGTCTTGATGAAGAGGTAAATGACAAATGTGTCAGTGCCAGTCTCATCAAAACAGTTATTAAAAGAAGACTGTAAGCAACAGTGCCCATATGCCAGGCACAGTCATAAGCTTCAATACATCTTGTGCACTCCTCTTGCTGCATGCATTAAAAAAAGCATACACAAATGTGTTTTTTCACACTATCCACCTGGTGTTGTCATGTAGAGAGGGGAATAGGGGCTCAACAGTAAAACTAGGCCAAATGAGAGCACAGGCTCTCTTAAGATGAGGGTGTCCCTGTGACCCGGCTGCTTAATGAGTGTGGACAAGTTGTGGATGGGGCTCCTCCTGACCCTCAGGGTCTCTCAGCAGGACAAGGAAATGAGTATAATCTCACCATCTGGACACAGACCATTGAGCCAGCAAAGGTTAAGAAACTGATACAGACTGCTTCAGCCCTAAACTAAACTGACTCTCTGTGTTGTCTCCATTTCACCCAGATACTGGTCACGGCACTTTCCTCACATTAATCAGGTGAGAGATCCCAGTAGCTTCACCTCCATGGCTAATAAAAAGAGTCAGTCAGGACCATTTAGCGTTTACATCAACACAAAGGGCTAGAATTTAATAAGGCAGACAAGTGCAAACAAGCCCATCTGGATATCAAGTAATGTGAAGAATTGCTCTAGTCAATTAATTTCTCATCTAACACTAAATGAAGACAGGAACATAACATCATAAGTAATCTCAGGGGTACTGTATTTAACTTTTAAAGTCTAATTACTAATCATGATGAATACCTCTGTCATATTCATCCAATGCAAACTAAGGTTAGGCAATAACATTCAGCGTATGTTAATGTTAAATCTCTCAAATTCATGTCATTTGCAAGGTGAACTGGCTGCACGTGGCCAAATCACACACTGCAAAAATACTTCAAAGTGTCAAATGGTTTGTCAATTTGTTAATCAAACAAGAAACAGTGAAAATCAATTACACCATCTTTCCTTCTAAAGAAACCACTATCTTGAAAGCAGCACAATGTAACTTTCTTGTTCCTCCTACACTGAAAAGACTACAACTATGGTGATATGACCTCAGTCCCAACAGCCAATCACAGGGTGCTTAGTTGTTGGTGGCTGCAGATGTGCCTCGTGATTGGCTATTGGTACGTAGATCATAGTTACCACAGTTGTAATCTTTTCAATCTTGCTACCAGCAGTTGTGCTGGACTTTTTTGTTATCTGTCATTTTGACAGACAAGGCTGGAAAAATTCTGTCATGATCTATTATTATCTTGTCATTTTAATTAGGGCTGGGCGATTAACTGAATACAACCGGAAACTGCCATTCAGGGTGCAAATTGACCTAATTTTGTTAATATCAGGCTTTGTTTTTTCAAAAGAAAATTGAATTTTCAAAAACCTGACAATGACTGTTTTTGTATGCATGTGTGCTGTTAGCCTCTGATGACCATCTGCGCCATCTGAATAGCTTTTCTTTTTTCCCCTGGCAGTATGGATGACCATAATGGACAAGCTAAGGCTGCCGTCGCAAGTCACATGACCCACACAGTATGTAAGCACACTGACGTCACAATGTTTAATATGTGTGTAAAATGACAATAGATCTATTCTATTATGCTCATTCACTACCACACCACAGTGATATGATACCACACTGTTGTGTATTACTGCTTAAATATGAGCCTTGTCAGTGAACTTTAAGGGAAAAGAAAGGAAGAAAAAATAAATGAAAAAAACAACCTGAAAAAGAGCCACAGCGTATCATCACCTTATATCATGATGATTCGCATGTTGATTTGGCAAGGAATTTTATGCTGGATGCCCTTCCTGACGCAACCCTGCCCATTTATCTGGGCTTGGGACCAACACAGGGAGCACACTGGAGTGTGCACCCCCTGCGGCTGGATAACCACAACTTTCCTTCCCCCATTCCATTATGCTGAGCACCAAGCTAGAAGGCAGGAAGTACCATTTTTATATGGTCTTTGGTATGACCTGGCCGGGGCTTGAATCCATGACCTTCCGGTTGTGGGGCGGCTGCTCTACCTCTAGGCCACCACTCGGGTCTAGATCACCCTCAGTGTAATCTGTCAAAATGACAGACAGCTTTCAGGTTTTTCATTGTTGAAAAAAAAAAAAATTCAGTCAATAAAAGACAATTTTCAGTTAACACAACCTCTGGTTTCTATAAAGAACAGAGCTGTCGTAGCCAGTGTGGGCCCACTCGACTATGGGAGAAGTGACCTTCACTCAATCAAAGGTTGATGTACCATCAATATAATTTTGGAAACAATATTGTAAGGTGAAAGTCTTACTTTGTGTTGCTTTAAAATCAGCTTGGATCAGAGTTTAATGCTAGCAGCAGCCAGTTTTTGTCAAGCTTGGATGTTGAGCAAACTTGCAGAGACTATGGTTACTGTAATATTCCCACACTGGAGAGCAGTTCCTTTTCTACTGAACACAAAGATGAATGAGATGGCCTTTAAGCTGTTTTCTCAAGCTGACAGCACAGCTGTGCAACTCAAAGGCAACAGGAGACAGAAATAGACATTTTAAAATAAAACACATGAGAAAATCTATTTTGAGACCCCTTTTTTTTGTTCACATGAAAAGCCTTAATAGATAAAAACTCAGCTGACAGATGCAGTAGGACACAACAAAAGTAGACTGACGGCAATAGAAAAACAGAATTCACAAACATTTACTTAAAATAACTACATTAGGATTTTCATTCATCAAATTCAGTGAGTTTTGATTGAAAGAGAAAAGTTAACTTTGTAATACATATCAAAGATATAATGCGGACTTGTGTAATTAGATCACAATAATTTGTCAGCACTATCAAGGCCAGGACATTTTGTTTCACTGTAAAACAAACTCCACTTCCTCCACAGAAGTCCTGACAAATGCTGAGTCAACTCATACTGAATGGAGCCTTGCTGGACAAAAACGTGCTAAAAAAAACCCTCCCTATTTATCACTCCGTACAGTTAAAACTGTGAGCTTCACAGAGTTTGTCTCTGTAATGGCACCATGACAATCAGGTAACATCATGTGAACATTTTTACTTTGCCAAATCAGCCATTTGTAGCCTGGCAGTCACAACGCTGTCATATGCTTTCACATACTGAAGATCTCACTGATGGCAGCTTCTTTGGTTGATGGCTGCATGTTTGTCTCAGCGCAAAGAAGACTACAATAATGTGATTCACATCTTCAACGCACTGACTGACCTGTCCTGTCAGCAGGTCGATCATGTATCCATCTGCGAGTCTATAGAAGACAGGCAGTGACAGCCACCCCCCCCCCCCCAAAAAAAACAAAAAACTACAACTTCTTAGGGTCATACTTATCTGCTGCTAATATAAAGTGTGATTTATTTTTTTTGTTGTTTCAGAGTGGCAGCCACTTAGGTCTAGTTCCTCACATGGTGACAGATTTTTCCAGCATACAAGGTCATGACACAGCTAAAGTGAACAGCCAGAGATCAGATGAAAACTTGCCGCATGTGCAGTCGCACAAAGAAATGGTTGATTGTAACAGCAGGAAAATAAGAGGGTTTACAAAGAGTTGTGCCCTTCCTGCAAAACATGCTGCGTCATCTAACAGCGTGGGCGCGTACACAATAAACGAGTCAGTGCTAGGGTAAAATGTCACCACAGAGTTCATTAAAGGCTTCAGTCAATACAGATTACTGTAGAGAGGTGAGTGGCATTAGACGTATCATTCAAGGAAGCACTCAAGGGAGGAACTCTAGGCTGCGTTCTTTTATTACTTTGGTTCCTATTCGTAGTTCTTTTTTTTTAATCTCTTAATTCCTCCAATATGTTAAACGTTTAAAATGCCAGTTATAAACATGATTGGCAATTACAGAACAAAAAGAATCACCAAGTAAAAGTCCAATTGTATAGTACTGCCTAGGGGTGGGCAATATGGCCTAAAAATGATATCACGATATTTCTGTGAATTTTCACGATAACAATATTCTTCACGATATCAAGGAATACAGTTTTGTCTTTTAAATTTATAAAGGACAGTTTCACAGGCCAGCGTTAATTATGTTCAACATATTCAGTGAAAACAAAACAAAAACTCTTATTTCTCCAGTTTATAAAGAGCAGTTTAGAATGCGTTTAAAACTTTTTTTTTAATTCTGTATCAAATATTACCAGAAAATATTATAAACCACCACATCTTAAGCACACTGAGGGGTGGACTGGGACAAAAATTCAGGACGGGAATTTGACTTCATCCTAGGCCACCCTGTTGTTGGAAAACCGAAACCACTACATTTTTAGTAGGCCAACATTTTAAAATAATACGTATCAAACTAGTTATAAATGTAATTATAACCTTCGGGTGGGACAAAAATTATAAATTTGGATTGTAATAGTCAACTGACCTACTGATTATTAAAACAACTGACTGACTAATCTTAATTTAAATCTGGTGCTACTTCTCATTTTTTCACATTTTCAGAGTAAAAACACAAGGTAAGGGTCTTCCGGTTATGGCTGCCACGTAGGACGGACGTGTCTCGCTCTGCTCTGCTCCTGGAGAAAAAAAATCGGCAAATAACTCTCTCATTTGGGACAGAACGTATCCCAGCATTTGGGCGAGGATATGTCGGCGAAGCCTAAGGCTGGAAAACCAGGAAAAGGAAAAAGCGAGCCGCCGAAACAGTCCAAATTAACGGACTTTCAGGTCTGTGACGCAGCAAACAAAACTCCATATATGGCGGAGGAGGCTGGCGGCGGTGCGATGTCTGCGGGGAATGGCGCAGATGCGCTGATGGCTGCCATGAGTTCAATGAGAGCGGACTTTTCCTCTAGATTTGATGGGATTATGACAGCGTTGGAAGGAATAAGAAAGGAATTGGGTGACTGTGTAGAACGAACGGCGCAGATGGAGCTCCGTCTCGCTAGTGCTGAAGATGACGTCACCCGTCTTCAATTAAAGGTGCGCACTTTGGAAAAAAAAAATAAATCTCTGGAAGATAATATTTTGGATTTGGAATCTCGGTCGAGACAGAATAATTTGAGGCTGGTGGGTCTTCCAGAGGAATCAGAAGGTCGGGACGTATGTTCCTTTCTGGAAAAGTGGATTCCGGAGGTGCTGGGCAGCGAGGAGTTGCAATCAGCAGTGGTTCTGGAAAAAGCACATCGTATTGGCCCACGGAGAGACAAGGGACCGCCGAGGACCTTAATTATGAAGTTTCTTAGCAACAGAGACAGGATGAAGATCTTCAACGCTGCACGTGCTAAAGGAGAGATTAAACACCAGGACCAGCAGGTGCGGTTCTACCCAGATTTGGCCACAGGAATCCAGCAATTGAGGAAGCAGTTTGATCCCATACGTAAGGAGCTGCGCAACCTTGGGATTCGTCATGGTGTAATCTATCCTGCGAGACTGCTGACCACGTATGAGGGCAGAACCCACATCTTCAAGACCCCAGAGGAGGCGCAGGAGTTCATCAAGAAGATCAAAGAAGAAGAAGAGACTGGTGGGAGCTAAGCATGAACAAAATATAAGGTAGAATAATTAAGCATTTGCACAGGCATCTGACTGACTTGAAGTAAATAGTAAGTTTACAAAATATAGATTGTATTATATATTAAAAAAACAAAACAAACAAAAAAAAAAAAACTATGATGTACAAAGTTGTTAAAAATTTTGGAGTTAAGTTGGAAAACTACAGAGGAGAGTTAATGTTACGTCATTAAAAGCAGTAGAGTTAGGGTGATTGGGAGGATGAAGAAGGAGTGGCTTAGGCTGTTCCCCGTGGGTGTGGAACGGTCGATGGCTATATCGGGAGACAGAATTTTTCTTTTGATTTTGGGGGGTTTGCCACAAGTGTGGGAAGGGGAAATTTGTTTGTGTGTAGTTTGTAGGATGAATGTTCAACCACTCATGTTTTTGCTTCTCTGTATGAGCATGTTTACACTGCAAGGTAATCCCAAACTCTCTATTGATCATGGACCAAAGTGTTAATCTTAATTTAACTTCATGGAATTGCAGAGGTCTACAAAATTTAAAAAAACTTAAACAAGTTATGAATAAAATAAAGGACATGGGTTCAAGAATTGTGTTTTTACAAGAAACTCATCTGATAGAGGAGGATGTTAAAAGAATTAGGAGTAGATGGCAGGGAAGTGTATTCACCTCTTCATTTTCATCCCGAGCCAGGGGAGTTATGACTCTCATACATAAATCAGTTCCTTTTCAGGTGAAAAATGTAATTGGAGACAAATTTGGAAGATATGTAATCATTCAAGGTTCTTTGCTATTAGAAAATATAAATCTTGTGAACTTATATGGTCCCAATATAGATGATCAGAAGTTCTTTGCTAATTTATTTCTCATCTTATCATCACTTACAGGGCAACATATAATAGCAGGGGATTTTAATTGTACATTGAATCCAGGTGTGGATAGATCAACAGGACTGGATTGTACGCACATTGGATGTAGGATGACTATTAATCATTTTATGAAAGAATTGAGATTGTTAGATATATGGAGAGAAATGAAACCACAAGTTAAAGCCTATTCTTGTTATTCCAGTACCTACAAGACATTCTCACGTATTGATTATTTTTTGATTTCCACAGAATTAAGGTCCAAGATTCAAAACTGCTTTTATGATAACATCGTGATTTCTGATCATGCACCCTGTTGTCTAATATATGTAGATAAAAAATTGACAAAGGAATCAGGTAGATGGCAATTTCAGCATAAATGGCTTCAGGATGAGGAATTTGTCAAGTATATAGAAAAACAGATAGACGAGTTCTTTGACATCAATACTACACAAACATCAGCATGTGTAAAGTGGGAGGCTTTCAAAGCTTTTATTAGGGGACATATTATTAGTTATACAGGATCAAAATCTAAGAAGACTCGAGAGGAGAGAGCTAAATTGGAACATAAAATAAAAAGTCTTCAGGAAAAAGTGTATGCAGGAAGTGACCCAAGGTTGGAGAATGAATTACTGATTTTGAGAGCTGAATACGACAAAAAATCAGCGAATAGAGCTGCCTCGAGTCTTCTAAGATTGAAACAATCTTTTTATGAACAAGGTGAAAAATCAGGAAAATTATTAGCATGGCAGATTAAACAATTGGAAATTAAAACACCAATTACCAGTATTATAAGTAAGGGGCAGGTAGTTATAGATCCTTTAGAAATTAATAGAGCCTTTAGAGATTACTATGAAAAATTATATGATACCAAAAATGAACCTGATTTAACAAAACTAAATGGGTTTTTGAACGAACTATCTATACCGTGTATTCCAAATGAAAACAGGGAGATATTTGGAGTCTAAAATTAGTCAAGAAGAAGTTGGGCTAGCCATTGATAATATGAAATCAGGAAAAAGTGCAGGACCAGATGGTCTTCCAGTTGACCTTTATAAAAAATTCAAGAATAAATTAATAAAACCTTTTTTGGAAATGGTTTTAGAAGCATTTCAAAATAATAATTTACCATCATACATAAATAATGCCTTAATTATACTGCTGCCAAAACCAGGTAAGCCCTCTAATAAATGTGAAAATATGAGACCAATAAGCCTATTAAACGCCGACCTTAAGATAATCTGTAAAATTTTAGCAAGACGAATACAAGAAATTTTACCAAATATTATTAATCGAGATCAGAATGGCTTTATAAAGGGTAGACAAGGCTTCCATAATGTAAGAAGACTATTTAATATTATTTATTTTAATAAAGAAGCACCGGATACAGCTCTCCTATCATTGGACGCCGAAAAGGCCTTTGATAGAGTTGAATGGCCCTTTCTTTTTGAAGTCCTACAAAGGTTTGGACTTGGAAATAATTTCATAAAATGGGTTCAAATAATATACAATAATGCTACAGCAGAAATCCTAACAAATAACAATATTTCAAAACCAATAAAAATCAATAGAGGATGTCGACAAGGCTGTCCACTTTCACCTTTACTGTTTACTATGGCAATTGAACCTTTAGCGATAGCGATACGTTTACATTCACAAATATATGGAATTAAAGTTGGACCAACAGAACATAAAATCTCCCTGTACGCCGATGATATAATTTTGTTTATGTCGAATCTAAAAAAATCAATTCCAACCTTGTTGAATTTAATAAAGAATTTTGGGGAAATATCAGGATATAAAATAAATAAAACTAAATCTTCAATATTAATGCTAAATGAGACCCAGAGAAATTACCCAGCCCCTGAGGTAAATCAATTCAATGTTGTAAATCAGTTTAAATATTTAGGAATCCAAATTATGCCTAAGCTAGAATCAGTCGCCAGTGTCAACTATGAAGCCTTAATGTCAGATATCAATGAGTTAACTCAGAGATGGATGTCACTACCAATGTCGATGATCGGGAGAATCAATATACTTAAAAGTAATATTTTACCTAAAATACTTTATTTATTTCAATACATTCCCTTATCACCACCTTTAGATCTATTCTCAAGAATAAAAAAAAAGTTAGTGGAATTTATATGGAACAACAGGAGGGCTAGATTACGTTTGTCTTTATTATATTTACCATTTGATCGTGGAGGTCTGAAATGTCCAAATTTTATGTTGTATTATTGGTCGGCACAACTGAGGTCTATGACATATTATTTTTCATCAAATGATCTCCCTCACTGGACTGAAATGGAATCATATAATTTACCTTTACCTCTTCCCATATTCATATACTCAGATTCGGCAAAAAAATTACAAAAACAAGTTAAAAATCCATTTGTAAAGCATATGATCAAAATATGGTGTGAAGCTAAAAACTATTTAAAAGAACCACAGTTATTGTCACAATTTAGTCCAATATGGGGTAATCAATATTTTAAACCAGGGAGAGCGGACGCTGTATTTAAAGTATGGAATTTAAAAGGGATACAAAAGATTCAGGATTTATATTTGCCATGTGCAGACAACATAATGTCTTTTGAAGAGCTGAGGATCAAATTTAATCTCAATAGAACACATTTTTTTAAATATCTTCAACTTAGAAACTTTATTCGATCAAATCAAAATAAAGCTCTCACTCGACCTATTTATTCATCCTTGGAAAAAATGATGATGAAAGATAGTAAAAGAAAGGGTATTATTTCAGAGTTTTATAACTCATTGACACTATCTTCAAGTGAAAATTCACTGAAAAGATTAAACTACTGGAAAGAAGATCTGCAAATTGAAATTTCAGAGGAACAATGGGAATTGGCTTGTACAGAAGCTCAAACCAAATCAATAAATGCACGCCTTAAATTGATACATTTCAAATGGTTAATGCGGATGTATGTTACACCGGAGGAGTTAAATAGATATAACAAAAATATACCAGATACATGCACAAAATGCATGGAAAGTAAAGGAACCCTATTTCATTGTTTATGGGAATGTAGATTAATAAGAATGTTTTGGGAGGAGGTGAGGGTAACAATTGAAAAAATAATCTCAAAACAAATCATATTGAATCCTAAACTGTTTTTGTTGGGTCTGTACCCAGAAAAGCATAATTTCAATAAAAGTGAAAGAACATTCATAGACCTCAGTTTGCTTAATGTCAAAAAATGTATTGCACTATTATGGAAAAAGACTCATAGACCAGATGTGACTCAG
Organism: Pholidichthys leucotaenia; assembly: GCA_020510985.1. Classification (NCBI taxonomy): domain Eukaryota; kingdom Metazoa; phylum Chordata; class Actinopteri; order Cichliformes; family Pholidichthyidae; genus Pholidichthys; species Pholidichthys leucotaenia. The sequence continues at coordinate 349,922,960 of CM035839.1, forward strand.
TGGTTAAGACAGATGTTAACAAACCTTCCATTAGAAAGAATAACATATATACTGAAATCAAAGGAAATTGTGTTTGAGAATATATGGAGACCTTTTATTGATTATGTAAAAAATTTAAACATAACTCTTGAAGAAGAAGGTGAATGATGTGTGTGGACCTTGTAAATTCCAAACTGGTGAACATAATATGTATACTAATGTATTGGATTGTCTAGACTAAACAGAGGAGCATTGTTGAAGACTTGATTTTGTTGGTGGTTGTTGGTGTTTTTAGGGCATTTTTTTTTTTTTTTTTTTGTAGTACTTTAGTGTTAGTGTTTGATTGTTTGTATCATGTTTGTTAAAAAAAAAAGGTTCAATAAAGATATTGTGGAAAAAAAAACACAAGGTAAGAGGCTTTAGGTAAAAAGTTACAATTTTTTTTTTTATTTAAGTTTTTGTAAAGGGTATACATGTCATTACAGCATTGCATTGTTTACATTTTCATCACATATTCCCCCTTTTTTTGTTTTTTGACAACATTGGAAAAAATAATTATTACAACACCCTTTTTTTTAAGTGAAAGAAAAAGAGAAATTAAAAAAAGAACAAAAAAAAACAAAACAAAACAAGAAAAAAAACCAAAAGAGCAGAAAAATAAAAGAGAATCTGAGTAGTGATGGAACAAAGAGAGGTGCCATTATTGAAATGGTATTTGTCAAAGATTAGATCTGATGGAGGACACATATGCCTTCCAGGGTTGCCAAAAGTTCAAGAACTCATCCATGTCCTGTCTCAGTGCAAATGTCAACTTTTCCATCGAATAAATGTCCTGAATCAAGTTAATCCAATCTTCAGGTGTAGGACAGTCTTTCGACATCCATTTTTTTGTTAGAACTTTTTTACTTGCCAATATTAAAACAGTGAATAAGTATTTTTCTCCTCGTCTTTCCAGTGATTCCGGTAGTAAATCCAAATACAAAGTTACAAAAGAAAAGGGAACTGTTACTTTGAATATTTTCCCCAAAACTGTCTGTACATTGGTCCAATATTGGTGGATAACTGGGCATGACCAAAACACATGAAAGTGATTTGCAGTCTTTTCACCACACAAGCACCAACAATTCAACCCTGTACGAGTAAATTTGTTTTGTGCAGGTGTTCTGAAAAATCTTACCAAATTTTTCCATCCAAATTCTCTCCACAGCAGGGATGAAGTACTTTTCCATTGTTGTTTATTTAGCTTTTCCCATATTTCCAGTTGTACAGTGAAATTCCCCTCTTTTTCCAATCTCTCTTTTATATATGATGTGTTGTCTCCTTTTAAGTCTTGAAGACCATGGTATATTTTAGAAATGTATCTGATCCCTGGGATCCCTTTATATGCCATTAAGAAAACCTTCAGAACACCTGACTGGGCCCTTTCCAAATCCTCCTTTTGAAGTATTTTGTTTATGTGGTGTCTAAGCTGAAAGAACCTGTAAAGGTCTTGATTTACTAGACCTTGTTTTTTCAAATCTTCAAAACTTCTTAAAGTTTGCCCTTTAAAAAAATCATAATATTTTATCAGTCTGTTTTCTTTCCACTTTTTAAATCTAGTGTCTGTTTTATTAGGAGTAAAGTCCTGATCATAGGAAATCCATTGCAATAATCGATAGGGTTCTTTAGTTTGATTCTCTCTGACTATCTTAAACCAAATTTTTAGCGGGGTCTCTATCCACGGGTTAGTGTTATTCAAAAGTTTAGGTAAGGCATTGTTCCCTATTATTGCCTGTAGGGGAATGTCACTTATTATTTGGCATTCCATCTCCTTCCATTGTGCAGTGTAGACTGGGTTACATATCTCTACTAAAGTTTTAATTTGTGCGGCTTTAAAATAGTCCCTGATATTTGGCAGCGCGAGCCCACCTTTGTCTTTGTTTAGCTGTAGGGTTCTATATCTGATTCTAGGTCTCTTGCCCTGCCATATGAATCTTGAGATCCTTCTGTCCACTTCTTGCCATGTTTTTTTGGGAGGTTCTACCAGTATTGTTTGGAAAAGGTATAGAAGACGTGGAAGTATATTCATTTTGACTGCTTCAATTCTTTGTGCAATACCCAAGAATGGTATCATATTCCATCTTGCTAGATCCGATTTTATTTTTGCCATCAGTGGATCATAGTTTAGTGTTATAATTTTGTTGAGTTGTTTCGGGATATTGACCCCCAGATATTTCATAGATTCCATCTCCCAGTTAGTTTTGAGTTTGCTTAGTAAATATTGATTTGGGTCATAGTTGAATGTTAAAATTTTGGTTTTATGCATGTTTAATTCGTACCCTGATAACTCTCCATACTCTGAAAAAACTGAGATTAGTTCTGGAAAAGAGGTGTCCGGCTGCCCCAGGTATATTAAAATGTCATCGGCAAAGAGTGCTATTTTATGTTCCTTCTGACCAAGTGTAATACCTTGAATTTTTTGAGTCTGTCTTATCCATTGGCTCAGAGGTTCTATGAAGATTGCAAAAAGCAGTGGAGACAAGGGGCAGCCCTGACAACATCCTCTTTCCAGTTCAAAAGATGATGGTAATTTACCTTTAATCCTTATTTTAGCTGTTGGTTTTATATATAATGCCTGTATAGTTCTAATGAAGTTGTTATGAAAATTGAAACTGGATAAGATTCTATATAGGAAAGACCAGTCAACCGAATCAAATGCTTTTTCAGCATCTAATGCCAATATGGCTGCATTTAAATTATTTTTTTTTATATGATGGATTATGTGTAAAGTGCGTCTAATGTTATCTTGCGTCTGTCTTTGTCTTATAAAACCTGTTTGGTCTAAATGAATCAAGTCTGTCAGTATATTTTCTAACCTTTTGGCAAGGATAGCAGTAAAAAGTTTATAGTCCTGATTTAACACACTGATTGGTCTGTAGTTGGAGCAGTCTAGTTTATCCTTTTCAGGTTTAGGTATGACTGCAATGACCCCTTCTCTACAGGAGGGGGGGATTTCCCCTGTGTGGAGGACATAGTTAAATGTTTTCAGGAGGAGAGGAGGTAGTTGCTGTTTAAAGGTTTTGTACCACTCTGCTGTATAGCCATCTGCTCCTGGGGATTTGTTAGCTTTAAGTTTCATAATTGCTTTTTCTAATTCTTTAGGTTGTATTTCTGACAGTAGTGTTTTAGATAGATAGATAAGTTTATTTGACAGGGACAGTGCAATAAACATAGACAATTAATCAATGACAATCAAGATTTAATGTATTTAGGAAGGCTTCGGATGCGTTTTTGTGTTTTTTGAGGGAGTATAAGTTCTTGTAGTAATTCTCGAAGCTTTTAAGAATTTCCTGAATTCTAAATTTTATTTCCTTTGATACTGGGTCTCTGATTTTGTAGATTGCTCTCTCCGTTTGTTGTTTCCTCAATTTGTAGGGTAGTAATTTTGCCGATTTGCTACCTGTTTCATAGTATTTTTGTTTCAGAAATGTAAGTTTCTTCTGGATTTCTATTGTGTAGATCTCATTTATTTGGTTTTTAATTTCCATAATTTTGAGCGAGCCATTAGAATGAGTGTTGTCTTTGTGCTCTTTTTCTAGTTTCTTAAGTTCTGACTCTAATGTGATTAGTTTTTCTTGTCTCAGTTTCTTTTGGATTGCCAGTTTTGAGATAATCTTTCCCCTTATTACAGCTTTGCATGCGTCCCACAGTATTAAAGGGGATACTTCTCCATTATCATTTTCTTCCAAATATCTGAGAATATCTGATTCCAATTCATCTTTCAGTGGTCCTTTCAGCACATTTGAATTTAACCTCCAAGAAAATGTATTATTTGTGTATTTTTGGATATTTAAGTCCATATAGATCGGACTGTGGTCAGAGAGATCCATCAGTCCTATTTTACATGTTTTTACTCTTCCAATGTCTCTATTAAACATAAAAAATAGTCAATCCTTGAGTATGATGAATGTGGTGCTGAGTAAAATGTATAATCTTTTACACTGGGGTTGAATTCCCTCCACACATCACAGATTTCCATTTCTTTTAGAAGCATCCGAGTTTTTCTACTTTGAGTGTTATTTTGATGTGGAGAATTACCTGATGCATCCCAGTATGGATTCAGTCTTAGATTGAAGTCTCCACCACATATCACTAAACCTTTGGCTTTAGTTATCATTAGGTCAAATACATTTTTATAAAGTTTCCAGTTAGCCCCTGGAGGTGCATATACAGTGGGGCAAAAAAGTATTTAGTCAGCCACCAATTGTGCAAGTTCTCCCACTTAAAAGATGAGAGAGGTCTCCAATTTTCATCATAGGTATACCTCAACTATGAGAGAAAAAATCAGAAAAGAAAAATCCAGAAAATCACATTGAAGGATTTTTTATGAATTAATTGGTCAATTCCTCTGTAAAATAAGTATTTGGTCAATAAAAAAAGTTCATCTCAATACTTTGTTATATACCCTTTGTTGGCAATGACAGAGGTCAAACGTTTTCTGTAAGTCTTCACAAGGTTTTCACACACTGTTGCTGGTATTTTGGCCCATTCCTCCATGCAGATCTCCTTTAGAGCAGTGATGTTTTGGGGCTGTCACTGGGCAACACAGACTTTCAACTCCCTCCAAAGATTTTCTATGGGGTTGAGATCTGGAGACTGGCTAGGCCACTCCAGGACCTTGAAATGCTTCTTACGAAGCCACTCCTTCGTTGCCCGGGCGGTGTGTTTGGGATCACTCTCATGCTGAAAGACCCAGCCACGTTTCATCTTCAATGCCCTTGCTGATGGAAGGAGGTTTTCACTCAAAATCTCACGATACATGGCCCCATTCATTCTTTCCTTTACACGGATCAGTCGTCCTGGTCCCTTTGCAGAAAAACAGCCCCAAAGCATGATGTTTCCACCCCCATGCTTCACAGTAGGTATGGTGTTCTTTCTCCTCCAAACACGACAAGTTGAGTTTTTAAAATAAAGTTCTATTTTGGTTTCATCTGACCATACGACATTCTCCCAATCCTCTTCTGGATCATCCAAATGCTCTCTAGCAAACTTCAGACGGGTCTGGACATGTACTGGCTTAAGCAGGGGGACACGTCTGGCACTGCAGGATTTGAGTCCCTGGTGGCGTAGTGTGTTACTGAGGGTAGCCTTTGTTACTTTGGTCCCAGCTCTCTGCAGGTCATTCACTCGGTCCCCCTGTGTGGTTCTGGGATTTTTGCTCACTGTTCTCGTGATCACTTTGACCCCATGGGGTGAGATCTTGCGTGGAGCCCCAGATCGAGGGAGATTATCAGTGGTCTTGTATATCTTCCATTTTCTAATAATTGCTCCCACAGTTGATTTCTTCACACCAAGCTGCTTACCTATTGCAGATTCAGTCTTCCCAGCCTGGTGCACGTCTACAATTTTGTTTCTGGTGTCCTTTGACAGCTCTTTGGTCTTGGCCATAGTGGAGTTTGGAGTCTGACTGTTTGAGGTTGTGGACAGGTGTCTTTTATACTGATAAAGAGTTCAAACAGGTGCCATTAATACAGGTAACAAGTGGAGGACAGAGGAGCCTCTTAAAGAAGAAGTTACAGGTCTGTGAGAGCCAGAAATCTTGCTTGTTTGTAGGTGACCAAATACTTATTTTACCGAGGAATTTACCAATTAATTCATTAAAAATCCTTCAATGTGATTTTCTGGATTTTTTTTTTTTTCTCATTTTGTCTCTCATAGTTGAGGTATACCTATGATGAAAATTGGAGACCTTTCTCATCTTTTAAGTGGGAGAACTTGCACAATTGGTGGCTGACTAAATACTTTTTTTCCCCACTGTACATTCAGCAGGGTGATATCTTCTCCCTCTAGCCGACCAAGTACCATGCTAAATCTCCCTTCTTTATCTTTGTGTTCTGAATTTTTTTCAAACATAATTTTGGTTGAGATCAATGTCGCTACCCCCCTCCTCCTCCCTGATTCATATGAAGATGAAGAGATCAGTTTAAACCCTTGTCTAAACTGATCTCTTTTGAGATAGATCAGTTTAGACAAGGGTCCACTTCACTTCCGCTTCTGAGAGAGAGCAGACGCTTTTCTTCCCTCTCCCTCCTAATCCTCTCCCTTCTGATCCCAGCTTGCAATGTCGCTCTTCTCCTGGCTGAATCTTAATCCAAATGGAAATTATGGATCTGGAAAGCGGCTTATATGCGATTGTCACCACTTTAAAAGAAGAAGATCGGGTCAGGGGGAACCCAAGGGAGACTCATGGCATTGGAATTCATGTGTCTGTGTGATTCGACTGAGATTGAACTGATCACAGGATCTTCTGTTTGGCCCCTGGAGTTTTCCTAGTGTATCGAAATTATCTGGGTGAGCTAATCAAATGCGGACCCCGGCGTAGCTCCCTTAACAAATTCAACAATTCGTCCAGCTGGGGGGAGCACTGACTGTCAGCGGCAGGATTAACATGGAATTTATCACCTGGCATGCATTGAAGAGAGAACGGACTCTCTTGGACATGTTTTTACCTATGTTTCGGTAGGTGGATAACATCTGTGGATCGCTGAGTGCTCTCCAGAGAATGATCTAAAGCATGATTCAAGCCTGTATGAAATTTGAAGCACAGAATCGAAGAGAGGGAAATTTTTTTTATTCTCTGAGTGCACTGTGCAGATTTGACCTTGTGTTTTGGTGCCCTTGTTTACATTCCTCCTCGATGAAGATAACGCCGGAGAAGTGGCTTAACCCAAACATCGACATACAATGGCTGTTGTTCTGCAGATCGAGCTTCTTCAAGGACAGCGCTATCATGTGTTTACAGAACTTGCCACCTGCATGAAGAATGGACATGCCGAGTAGAACACATGACTATCCGTTGCCAGGGGGTGCCCTCTGCTGTTCACCAGCAATTGACACACCTCCACACTGCATCACACACTGATCATATGCTGACTACATACACTGGTCTCTCTCGCTTTGTCTGCTAATGTGCATAGAGGGTTTTTTTCTGTGTAATCAAAATTTGGCTCATTGAGCTTATATGAGCTTATACGAGCGTTATTCTGATAACTATGTTTTTTTCTCTCTGCCTATTGTGTTTCCCCCCCCCCTTCCCCTCTTTACCCCCACTGCATGACAGGCGCCTTCATGGCTGCCGTGTCATTGGATGCGCCTAACGTGCGCGCCCAATGTCAAGTCAAATTCCTTGTGTGCTTACTTGTAAATATACTTGGCAATAAAGCTGATTCTGATTCTGATTCTGTCTATTAAGTTTAGTGTGCTCCACGTCTGTTAGGTGGGTTTCCTGTAAAAATATTATTCCTGCTTTGTCTTTTTTCATTTTGCCAAGAATCTTGGATCTTTTAACTGGATTCAGGATCCCTTTTACATTATATGAGATTATTTTGGTTACACCCTGTTTCTCCATTGTGCTGTCTTATTTAGTATAACAATGTAGTGGCCCTCTTTTATGCTACTCAGAAACAAAGAACATTACGAACATAAAAAACATTAAGAACATAGTATATAAAACTTTAAAACAAAAAACTGTCAAAAGATCTTCCTGAGCTGAGGTCTTTTTAGCGACCTTAGAAGAGCCTTGATGATGCGTTGGCTCTGAGGGAAATTCCACAAACTCTGTTACGTGTTGAGGGCCCTCTCTTACCCCTGTAAGTTGTTCCATGTTTTTAACGTGAATTTCAGATCCCAATCCGAACTTGTAATGATTTTTTTTTTTTTATGCCTATACCCTATGAAATTGTGCGCAACCTCCCACCACCGTCACAGCAAACAATCACGTTAATACAGTATTTGTTAGTGAGGAGAGTTCATGTGGTTCATTGTCACATCTCTATTTTAACAAGTTTTTTTGTTTTTTTTAAAGACTTATTTGTTTCTAATATTATGACTGTTGATACTTGCTGATACCACTTGATACTTGCTGATTCTGCATCTCCTTTAATGTTTGTTACCTTGTAGGAGGAGGTTTGGATGCGCAGATTGATTAAAAATACCGTTATTCCCTCCTGAAAGTGTTCAGTTTTTCCTTATAGCCCTGGCGCTGGGTTTCCCGCTGCTGGCCCGTGGATTTTGAGGGTCTCTGTGTGCACCATGTTTGAGCCTTGATTCTTTCCATCGGGTCTGCTGCAGGTTTATACACCATTACCGGGAGCCCTCTTCTCGCCATATCCCTGGTTGCTTCTTCCGCCAAGTTGTAGAGACACGTCTCTTCCCCGTAAAAAACCCGCAGCTTCGCCGGAAATAGAGTTTGAAAGCGCAGTTTCTTCTCTCTTAGTACCTTTTTAGCGTTGTTGTATTCCCGACGCTTTTTAAGGACCTCCGGGGCATAGTTGTGCTCCACAAAAACTTTTCTCTCTTGGTGCATAAATCCTTTTTTCTGCCAAGCCAGTCTCAAAACCTCTTCTTTTGTTCTGAAGTTGGAAAACTTCACCACCACCGATCGTGGGGGCACTTCCGCCGATGGCCTTGGGGCTAATGAACGGTGTGCCCTTTCTATTTTCAAATCGGTGGATTGGGGAATTTCCAACTTCTCTCTCAGTATGGTTTCCACGCATGCAGCCATTGTGGTGAAACCGTCCTCGACTCCTTCTTTCAGACCATGAATTCTTATGTTGGCCCTTCTTAGTCTTCCTTCTTGGTCGGTTAGCTTAGCCTCCAGTCTTGTCTGTCGTTTGAGTAATTCCAGCACGGTTTCTTCCAGCCCTTTTATTCTTTCCTCTGCTTCCATGATTCGGTCCTCAGCCTGGTCCACTCTGTTGTTTGTCCTTTTAATTTCGTCTTTAATTTCACGAAATTCGGCCCAACACTCTCGGCGAAATTCTCTTAATTCTTGAAATATCGTTTTTAAGCTAACCGTGTTGCTAGCCTCATTCAGCTCCTCTGTTTCCGAGTGGTTGTTGTCCTCCAGGTCAGATTCTCCGGCCGATGCGCGTCTTGGCCTGGTAAATGTCGATCTCTTCCGTTTTCCTTTAGGCATAATGACTTTGTCTTTTGATTTTCACTCTTCCAAAAATCCGTTACATCTGATTTTCAAGGTATTTTCACGGATGGGGTCTTGGAGCTTCAGCGTTAAGCTGCTATCACCATGGTGTCCAGACCGGAAGTCCAAAAAGTTACAATTTTGCATGAAAAAGGTAACAAATTTGTCACCAAAAACGTTCAAAATTTAAAAAAAAAATATACCTTTATGAAAAGATGCTTAAATAATGAGAAAAAAAAATTAGGAGAGAACGGTAACAAGCAGATGAGAGTAAAGTTGGGACTGCAGACTACATATATCCTGTAGTTTTGAAAATTCTGCAGATTCTTCTTAAAATATCTGAATAGTCCTGAAAACACTGCCTTATGTAAGAGCAATTTAGCTATGGTTAATGCAACCTATTTATTACATTAAAAAAATATAAACCCCAAACTATAAGCAGCTACAGCAGTATAATATAACCACACACACATTTTCACCATGTTACTTCTGTCTTTATCTCATTTCTATACTCTGGGTCATGAGGGGGTTTTGCTCCTTTTAACATATTAAATTAATTTAGTCTAGCATGTTATTTCATCGGGTCAGGAAGAGGGTCTAAATAAAACAGGGAGGGAGTGGGCTTATTTAAAACTATTATCATTTAATCATTTTTATCATATTGAATATATGCTGGCCTACCTGTCTGCAGTTTCCCAAGACACTTCTGCAGGTAAATGACCGCTGCATCGGACCTCCCATTTCTCTCTCTTTCTCTCAGTTTAACCGCGTTAGAAATCTCCATTGCACAGACAAGTCCTGGAGCTGTTGACACATTTTTTTTTCTTTCAGTTGGTTGAATAAATCACCCTGGAGCAGCCACAATGGAACGAAAATAAACTTCTGGACACTTTGGACGTCAGCAACACCACTTTAGGGTGAAGTAAAACTTTTCCCTGAAGCGGCGTTGTTGACAGGCAGAAAAAAATGTGGGCAGATTATCCACATCGCTGCCCCATTTTTTTTTTTTTAAAGATACCAGCAGTCTGAAACGGCCTTAAAACTAAATTACTTCCTCACAAACAGAGAAAGATGTTCCAAGCACGGAGCACCGCTTAAAATAATAATTATGCCTCGGTGATAACGGAGGCATACAGTAATCACTCAATGCGTCTGTGGTTGTATCTGTCTGTCTGCCTGTCTGTTTCAGCTTGCCCAGTCAAAATTAAGTGCAACTAAAGGCTTTTATCATTGTACCATCATATTTTCTCGACTTTTAATTTGCCAGAATTCCAAGATAAGGCATTGTTATGGCGCCGGGAAAAAAGGTATTGTAATAACTATGCTGGGCCACTGCTGGGCCGCTAGAGGCGGCAGTGCGACTTTACAGCACAACACAGCACGTTTTTTTTTTTTTACAGTACATGGAGCTGAACTGTTATAAAATAGCAGTTACTGAAAAAAGACGCGTTCAGCAACTACACCACTTATTCATCACATCGATTGTTTTCACACTTTTTTTGCAGAGGAAGGACGAGGTACGTCCACAAATGGTCACAATGAACTGCGCATGCGCCCGGGAACTCCCGCCAGAGGGAAGTACTGAGCAATTCGCCAATACTGGGTGAAAAAATGTCCATCTTTTTGGCTGTCTGTTTTCTTCCTCTGCCACTAAACAGCAAAAGCTCCTGTTCGTCTTGATTGTCATTGTATTCACATACCTCTATGGCCTCCGCCATTTAAAACATCTGCCACCATGTTCTTCTTTTCTGTTTGGATTGCAGCTGTTCAAATCAGTTTGGTGGCTCTTGGCTACCACCAACAGTACAGGCATGTGAACTGCAGATTATTTTCACTGCGCATGTGTGTACTCCAAAACTACTGGATGGATTTGGATGAAATTTTTACCAGAGGTGGTCCTTGGGCTAGAGGAATGCCTAATACTTTGGTGATGATCCCAGAATGCACTGAATCCACCAAGGCTCTGGCACTGAGGGATTAGCACCTTGGTGCTTTCATTCATCCAGCATGATGGTGTTTTCTTTTACAAACTATGGATACAGTAGTTATCTGTTGGTTAAGCACTGTAAATAAAAGCAGAATAAAGGTACACTTTTAGTCAGGGCTTCATGACAGAGGCAGATGACTTCATGTAACGTTTGTACTTAATGACATATTTAATTTGGACTTCTAGCACTTAAGTGAGAGATTTGAAGATAATAATAATAATAATAATAATAATAATAATAATAATAATAATAATAATAATAATAATAATAAAATGAAAATGGCAGAATTGATAAAGGCTGCAGTATGACCCATTTTTACTTAATAGAACTAAACTGAAAACCAAATCTCACAGGAAATAAATTGGAAACCCTTTTCAAAAACTGAAAGTTAATTTGTAGTTAAAATATAAACAAAAAATAAAAGAAACTAAATTATTAAACCCTACTGTGGTGTGGGGATATAAAAATCTGATTATTAATTTTACTTTGAAATATCTTCTTTTCATATCCCCTTAAGATCTGTGAAGACTGCATTTCCACACCAAGTTCCATCCTGCACTGAGACCTTCTGAAGGGAAGAGGTTGTCAGTGGAGGAGCATCCCTGCTTCATTGTGGATTTCAGCACAGAAGAAGACCTCAAATTTTTCAGGGGTCTTAGTTTTCAAATTCAAGATTTAAGAAGGTGCTGCCATAATTTTCTCCACACTCTAACATATATTCAATACAGTTTAGTTGCTGTAATGGCTAATTCTTTTATTTATCTTTTTTTAAATTTTCACCAAGAATACAATGTTGGTGATTTTTTGACAACTTTACGGAACATTTAATTCTAAATAAATCACTGTTTAACAGGAAATTTTGGGCAATCCTGTGCTTTTCTTGTGGCGTTACATGGAATAGTATTACTGTAAACTAGGGAAAAAGCAGCTACTTAAAAATCTGTACTTCCTCACACAACTGTCAGTGGGCAGCTCGGTGGTGCAGTGGTTAGCACAGTGGCAGCACAGTAAGAAGGTCACGGGATTGGTTCCACTGCTGACCATCATGGGTTCGATCCTACTCCCAGACCGTCAGGGACTCTTCTGTGTGGAGTTTGCATGTTTTTCCCGTGTCTGGGTGGGTTTACCCCAGGTACTCCAGTTTCCTCACACAGGCCAAAAACATGCAAGTTAGGTTAATTGGAGACTCTAAAGTGGCCCTAGGTGTGAATGTGTGTGAATGGTGAAGGGATTGGCGCCGTACCATAGCTGCCTCATCCATCCAGGTGGATGCCCCGAATTTCCCTCTGGGGATCAATAAAGTATACAAAATACAAAAAAAAAAAAAAAAACCTCTAAAAATGTCCCAACTTTTAGCACAACTTTTTGGAAAAGGTCCCACAAATTCAGGCTTTGGGGGCAAACTTAGTTTTTTTGCAAGATTATTTCAGAAACTCTCGATATTCATTACATAGTAAGTGTGAAACATTCCAAACCGTTCCAATATTCATAATTATGCTTTTATTTTTAGAAATTTTGATAAGTTTACCTGCTATTACATGGCATTGTGAAACTATACATGCATTCAATTAATAAAATCTGTTACTCCAGCATTTTTCTTTGTGCTCCTAATTCTATATTAGGAGCACAATTCTATATTATTATAATATTCAGTGTTTACACTGACTTAAAGACCTTGGCACGGTGGCAACATATTTATCTGGGGGGGGGGGGGGCACACATACAGTGGGGCAAAAAAGTATTTAGTCAGCCACCAACTGTGCAAGTTCTCCCACTTAAAAGATGAGAGAGGTCTCCAATTTTCATCATAGGTATACCTCAACTATGAGAGACAAAATGAGAAAAAAAAAAAATCCAGAAAATCACAGTGTCTGATTTTTAAAGAATTTATTTGCAAATTATGGTGGAAAATAAGTATTTGGTCACCTACAAACAAGCAAGATTTCTGGCTCTCACAGACCTGTAACTTCTTCTTTAAGAGGCTCCTCTGTCCTCCACTCGTTACCTGTATTAATGGCACCTGTTTGAACTCGTTATCAGTATAAAAGACACCTGTCCACAACCTCAAACAGTCAGACTCCAAACTCTGCTATGGCCAAGACCAAACAGCTGTCAAAGGACACTAGAAACAAAATTGTAGACGTGCACCAGGCTGGGAAGACTGAATCTGCAATAGGTAAGCAGCTTGGTGTGAAGAAATCAACTGTGGGAGCAATTATTAGAAAATGGAAGACATACAAGACCGCTGATAATCTCCCTCGATCTGGGGCTCCACGCAAGATCTCACCCCGTGGGGTCAAAATGGTCACGAGAACGGTGAGCAAAAATCCCAGAACCACACAGGGGGACCTAGTGAATGATCTGCAGAGAGCTGGGACCAAAGTAACAAAGGCTACCATCAGTAACACACTACGCCGCCAGGGACTCAAATCCTGCAGTGCCAGACGTGTCCCCCTGCTTAAGCCAGTACATGTCCAGGCCCGTCTGAAGTTTGCTAGAGAGCATTTGGATGATCCAGAAGAGGATTGGGAGAATGTCATACGGTCAGATGAAACCAAAATACAACTTTTTGGTAAAAACTCAGCTTGTCGTGTTTGGAGGAGAAAGAACACCATACCTACTGTGAAGCATGGGGGTGGAAACATCATGCTTTGGGGCTGTTTTTCTGCAAAGGGACCAGGACGACTGATCCGTGTAAAGGAAAGAATGAATGGGGCCATGTATCGTGAGATTTTGAGTGAAAACCTCCTTCCATCAGCAAGGGCATTGAAGATGAAACGTGGCTGGGTCTTTCAGCATGACAATGATCCCAAACACACCACCCGGGCAACGAAGGAGTGGCTTCGTAAGAAGCATTTCAAGGTCCTGGAGTGGCCTAGCCAGTCTCCAGATCTCAACCCCATAGAAAATCTTTGGAGGGAGTTGAAAGTCCATGTTGCTCAGCGACAGCCCCAAAACATCACTGCTCTAGAGGAGGTATGCATGGAGGAATGGGCCAAAATACCAGCAACAGTGTGTGAAAACCTTGTGAAGACTTACAGAAAACGTTTGACCTCTGTCATTGCCAACAAAGGGTATATAACAAAGTATTGAGATGAACGTTTGTTATTGACCACATATTTTCCACCATAATTTGCAAATAAATTCTTTAAAAATCAGACAATGTGATTTTGTTTTTTTTTTCTCATTTTGTCTCTCATAGTTGAGGTATACCTATGATGAAAATTGGAGACCTCTCTCATCTTTTAAGTGGGAGAACGTGCACAATTGGTGGCTGACCAAATACTTTTTTACCCCACTGTATGTATGAATATGTTAATTTTATACTATTTGTTTCTTTTTTTTAAATTTTGCACAGTAACTTTGCATATAATAATAATAATGCATCAGATTTACAGTATATAGCGCTTTATCATAGAGACTCAAAGACGCTTTTTACAGATACATTATTCATTCACTCCAGACAGACAATGGTAGTGACAAGCTACTACTGTAGCCACAGCTGCCCTGGGGCAGGCTGACAGAAACATGGCTGCCAATCCGGGCCAATGGCCTCGCCGGCCACCACCGAACATTTATACACATTCATACCCAGTGTTATGGATACTGGAGGCAAGGTGGGTAAAGTGTCTTGCCCAGGGACACAACGGCAGGATATCTGGGGAGAGCGGGATACAAACCGCCAGCCATCCGGTTACTGGACGACCTGCTCTACCTCCTGAGCCACTGCCATACATATGGAACTTACAATTTGAAGAATTGTACAACCAAGGCTTGAATGTTGGAATATTGGGACATTTGGGGTCCTACCCAGATGTCCTGTATTTGGACTTTTTACTGGTGTCATCCTTCTCTCCTTCCTCTGCTCTCACTTCTCCTGGACCCGCCCGCTGCCTGATCACTTTCCTCTCCTTGGCTCCTCTCTTCTGTCTCATCTTGCCCTCTCTGAGCCCTGTCTAATTCAGGTTCTCTCTCTGTCTACAGTGGTATACAAACAGGTTTGAAAATATCAGGTGCCATGTAAATTAAAGGAAACAACCAAAATTTTCTAGTTAAGGGTACAAAGAGCACCCACTTAAAACTTGAGTAATGACTTCAGTCTTGAAGGTTTGAGTTTTTTTTTTTTTTTACAAAATTTATAACAATTTTCTTAGAGTTTTCTACTTTTCTCTGTAAATTTATCTAAATTTGAAACAATTTTCCTCAACTTTGTAACTTCCTCTTGTAAAATTGCCTTTTCTTGTACCTTTGAAACTTTATTATAAATTTGTGGATTATTTTGTGGCTTATTTTTGTCTGTTTTTTAAAATAAAATTACTGTTTTTTTAAATAAATTTGAAACAGACTGTGGTATTTTTTTTTTTTTTTTTACTTTATCCTTATAACAATTTACACTACCGTTCAAAAGTTTGGGGTCACCCAGACAATTATTTTGTGTTTTCCATGAAAAGTCACACTTATTTACCACCATGAGTTGTAAAATGAATAGAAAATATAGTCAAGACATTTTTTTTTTTTTTTGTTACTTATTTGTACCCGTAGGTAGACTTGGTTTGCAGTCTGGTGACAAGCCACCGGCTGCTGGTCGCTGCGAGCGCGAGCGCCCTAAACCTACATGTTTTTGGTATGCAGGAGGAAACCGGAGAAATCCCGGAGTAAACCCGCGCAACACGGGGAGAACATGCAAACTCCACACAGCTCACTGTTGGTCGGGGGCTGGGATCGAACCCACGATCTCATGATCCCCGCGGTCCCCCGGCCGAGGGTAAAACTGTGCTGCCACAGTGCTAAACCACTGCGCCACCGTGCAGCCATTGACAAGGTTAGAAATAATGATTTGTATTTGAAATAATATTTTTTTCCAGATACTCAACCTGCTCAAAGGAAGGTCAGTTTTATAGCTTCTCTAACCAGCTAAACTGTTTTCAGCTGTGCTAACATGATTGCACAAGGGTTTTTCTAATCATCAATTAGCCTTCTGACGCAATGAGCAAACACATTGTACCATTAGAACACTGGAGTGATAGTTGCTGGAAATGGGCCTCTATACACCTATGTAGATATTGCACCAAAAACCAGACATTTGCAGCTAGAATAGTCATTTACCACATTAGCAATGTATATTAGATATTAGAGTGTATTTCTGATTAGTTTAAAGCTATCTTCATTGAAAAAAACAGTGCTTTTCTTTCAAAAATAAGGAAATTTCTAAGTGACCCCAAACTTTTGAACGGTAGTGTACATTTTTGACCATAACTTTGCAGTCAGAACAGAACAATAATTTAACTCTCGTTACAAAGAAAAAAACATTAATAAAATTGTATTTAATGATTTAAATTAAGGGGCGGCGCGGTGGTGGAGTGGTTAGCACTGCGGCAGCACAGTAACTCCCCCTTGGCCGGGGGATCCTGGGTTCGATCCCAGCCCCTGACTAACAGTGATCTGTGTGGAGTTTGCATGTTCTCCACGTGTTTGCGTGGGTTTACTCCGGGATTTCTCCGGTTTCCTCCCACATCCCAAAAACATGCAAGTTAGGTTAATTGGCATCAAACTGGGGATTCTAAATTGTCCTTAGGTATGACTGTGAGAGTGAATGGTTGTCTGTCTTATCTGTATTGGCCCTGTGATGGACTGGCGATCTGTCCAGGGTGTACCCTGCCTCTCACCCAAAGATGCTGGGATAGGCTCCAGCCCCCCCCCCCCCCCGCAACCCGAAAAGGATTAAGCGGAAGAAGATGAATGAATGAATGATTTAAATTTACTTAAATGACCAAGGATGCCATTATTTCTGTTATGATATTTCTATATATTTGTAGTTTTTTTTTAGAAATCTCCTCACCGCCAAGAAAAACCTCCCTTATTTTGAAATCCAAATGCTGGCACGTTTAGTTTGTCTGAAGGCTGCTGACGGATTAAAGTCACTGACGGTGAATTTCGGTCATCTTAACTTGCCAGGTACACAATTGGGAACATAACTTAATATTGTAGTGGCTGGTGAAATATATCCTCAGCAATTCAGTAGTCCCCCTTGCCTTTCCCTTCATATGAAGCCGGCTGCATATGAATTCTAACCACATCTCTTAGCTAAGCGACTCTTCCGTTATTGCTCCCGTTTCCAGCGGGTTAAAACCACAATAAATGCCTCCAGTGCTTACATACCTCTTGATTTTTTTTTCTGCGTTTAAAGTATTTTAATAAATTCATGTTTCTGTCGGACAGTCAAGCCTTATTCATGCTGCATTTCCCCTCTAGTCCGCCTTGGTCCGCGCTCGCTTTGGACAAGCCCGGCACGCACGCAGCGCTGTACATGCACACTTTTTTCATCTACCAGGCCAAGCAGTTTACGCATGCACACAACCATCATTTGTAGTTTCACTCCCACCCGATAGGTAGCGCCAAGGCGCTGATGCGCCAGGATTTTCATCAACAAAGAAACGGTAGACTTCTTCACAAAGTTTCTCTTCAAATAGAGTCCATTTCTGCTGTTTGACTTCCGGTTTTCACTCCTTTTCCACGAAGATGCTGCTGCTGCTAGCGAGGCACTGCCTGCTGACTGACTGGAAAGCTCACGTGGATGGGGTGCTTCTAAACTCCGCGCAGATGATGGCCACATGCGTTGTTTGTATGCGCGCTTGCGGAAAGTCATTGTCTCATGTATTTTTCTTAAATTCATATCTCCTTCTTGGCGTGGCGGTAAATTTTCTGGCGAAGCAGGTCGCCACCGAGAAATGTTACCAGAGGAAACCCTGATATTCTTGTGCTTCTGTATTTTTGTGCCTCGGCACAAAAGCAACGTAGGCATACGGTACTCACTCCATGTGTCTGTGTCTGTCTGTCTGTTAGCAGCTTTTCAGCTCACCCGCTCAATATCAACTGGAACTAAAGGCTTGTATCATTGTATCGCCATATTTTCTCGACTTTTAATTTCCCACAATTTCCAGATAAGGCTTTGTTTTCAAAATAAACACAAATTAAACTCACCTTTACCATCAATGCAGCTGCAAAAAAAGGTACTGTAATAACTATGCCGGGCCAGTAGAAGTGGCAGTGTGACTTTTTTTTACAGCCCTACCATGCCACCATGCCACAGGCACCGAGGCATGTCGATATGTCAGTTTATAAAATGGAAAAAAGTGGTCAGATCAGCTGATAATAACGTAAGGTAACATAACATAGTGAGGTCATGACATGGTGATGTGTTGTAAATATAACGTGTAAATACATCAAAACCTCTTTATACAAGAGGGGTATATTCTGGCCTAGGCTTTTTTACACCCCGGGGTATAGTTTGGCCTAGGCCAGTTTATCTCCTGGGTATATTCTGCCCTGGCCCAGAGTATACCAAGGTTTAATCTGGGTGGGGGTTAATTCAGCCTGTTACACCGCTGCTACTTCACCTGTGTGCTACCACTGTCCTTCGTAGGACCGCGAGTCCCCCCCTCCCGCGCTAGTATCTAAAAATTAAAAACTTAATAATAATACCGCCATGAATGTGGAGCGGAATGGCCAGAATGACTTAACAACCAAACAGGACACAAAAATGCCCAAATAATGAAATAAATCCTTTTTAGTTAAATATTTTCTGACAAATGGGCAGCACTGAAGCAACAGTTGCAGTCAAACAGGTCCTTCTGCTGTGAATAATAATCAGAATCAGAATCAGAATCAGAAAAAGATTTATTGCCAAGTACATTAACAGATCACTGATAACATACGAGAGAATTTGACTTGACACAGAAAATGGACCTGCATTTCCGTGCCGTGGCGCATCTGAAACGCGCCTGTCAGCAGGAGGGTACAGGTAGCATAAGAAATAATACAATAGGAAGGAGCAAAAAAATCATTGATTCAGAATACTGGTTGCATGATCAATCAATATTATGATTACAAGGGGAAAAAAAGCCCTCAATGCACATCAGCGGACCAAGATTTCACAGGACACAAAGAGAGCAGTGAGTGGATCTTATTTATCAGTTCGTGGATCAATATGAGTGCACTGTTGAAGCAAGTGTTGTATCAGAAGAACAACAAGGACACTTTGGCAGGAGATGTTTTGTCTGGCTACTCGCAATCGTCCTTGCGATTATCTGAGCAGCTGCTGTCCAAGGCCTTGTGCTCAATGTTTTGAAAAAACAGACTGCAGACAATCAGGAGGAATTTTTGTAGGGAAATTGAGCCAAATAGAACTGATCACAGAGAAGGGGCTTTATTTTCTTCTGTAGATTCAGTACTTAATCCTTCATTGCGGGGCGTTGAGTCCGTCGTGGATAGACCTAAGCGTAACCATGATGTAATCCACCTTCCGAGACAGTTCTCCATTTGTCGCTATCAGGGTCTTCTCCAATTTTTCAATTTGATGGATGCACCTCGCCTGGCCAGCATTTTGATCGGTTGTATCCATCTTCAGCAATTTGCGGTACACCAGGACAATCCCAGTTCCAATCAGAACGATCCCGATCACCATTATTACGAAGACATACAAATCTTCAATATCTTCGATAGAGAGATTAGTTAGGCACAAGATCCTCCAATTACTTGTGTCCCGTAAATAGTCCGCTGGAGCCGTCCCTGCGGGGCAGACAGCTTCCCCCGGAGCACTTTTCCTTGTTGAAAAAATAGTGTCAATTGTGTTCAAAGCCCAGCTTATTAATTCCATAATTTCTTTCGACGGTCAGCAGTTAGACGCAGACAGACAACAGCAAGCTGGGATCCAGTAGTTGGGGGGGAAGGAAAAAAAGTCAGAGCAAGAGAGAAGGAAAAAGGCGTCTGCTCTCTTTGGAGGCAGAAGTGAGAAGCATAATGTTGAGAATAATAATGTTGGGTGTTATGTAGTTAATTCAATTGATTACAGTTTTAAAAACCTTTTAATAACAAAATATTGCTACAATATAAAAGGATGTACTACAATGGGGCTCAAATATTTGTAAATGTGTCCTGTTATAGGACTGCATGAGTTTATTGACGATACACAGAAGAAATTCAATATTACATTTAAGTCCATCACTGAACAGTGATATAAACTAAAACAATTATTTTAGTTTACTGACTGAACAACTCCCATTCTCCAAAGTGCAAGATACACTATTATGAATATAAGTCATAAAAGATCACACAAATAAGTGGTCTGACAAACAAATAAACAAGGGATCCGAAACAGTCACTAATACTGGATGTTCCATTCGTTTTCAAATAATTACTTATTCTGTAATTAGTGCCATTTACTCCCTTTTATATTTGTCAAAGTCTAACATGTGATTGTCAAAGTCTAACGTGTGAATGACTACATATAGGCTACACCTCTTTATTCCACTTTCAAACAGAGCCCACATTTGGGCCTGTAAAGCCTAATTTGGATACCTGTTTCAGACAGGCATTGCATTCTACGGACAATGCCCTCATTGGTATTGATGGCAAAGATGTGCAGCTGATAACAAATCTGTACTGGATGCAACGTGCTTACATCAAACTGGAACATGCACTGTCAAATGTTATCATAATCAAGAGAGGTGTTTGCCAAGTCCGTGTGCTATCACTGTGTTTGTTCAATCTGTGCATGGAGTACATCTTCAGAAGCATCATAGCTTTCAAAGGAGTGACAATAGGTGGAAAACAGATCAACAACCTGAGATATGCTGACGACATGGTGCTGCTGGCCAACAATGAAGAGGGTCTACAAACAACTACAAACAGGATCAGTGAAGCAGGAAAGGATTTCAACATTAAAATGAAAACAAAGAAAATCAAGATGATGGTCATCTCCAAAGAAACAACACATCTCCACATCAACATCACAGTAGATAAAACCAGTAGATTCAGCTATCTGGGACAAACACTGACAGAAGATAGAAAGTGTGAAGAAGAGATCAAGAGGAGAATCAACATCACAAAAACAGCCTTCTCAAAGATGAATAGTGGTGACATCAAAGAATATCACACTACCAGCAAGAAAGAGAATGCTAAAGTGCAACATATGGTCAACTGTACTTTACTCAGCTGAAAAATAGACCATAACAAGATCAGTGATGAAACATTTGACAGTCTTTGAACTATGGTGCTACAGAAAAATGTTAAGAATCTCCTGGACTGCTAAGACCACAAATAAGAAGTTCTGAGAAGGATGGGAATAAAACAACTGCTCAGCTCAATCATCTAGATGAAGAAGTTGAAATATTTTGGTCATATCAAGAGACATGACAACCTACAGAGAACACTCTTGGATGGAAAAGTGAATGGAAGAAGAGGACGTGAAAGCCCTAGAAGCTCGTGGTCTACAAACATCACCAAGTGGACTGACTTGAGTTACATCACAGCCACAAGAATGTCAATGGACCGAGGCAGATGGAAGGCCATTGTATCCACCCCCGCAACGGGTGAGAACTTGATGATGATGACTAATACTTAAAGAGGGAATTTCCAAGACACATTATAAATAAATGTTTTAAAATTTTTAACCTTTAATAAGCACTTTAAATAAATCCTTGATTGAATCCACATTAAACTGCATTAAACAATGTAGAACACGGAAAACTGTAGGATCAATGTTAGTCCAGTTAAATCACGAAAATAAAAACAACAAACCTGATTAGTTTTATTTAGGCGTCAATAGCTTTTTGTTTTCAACATGCAATATAATAATATAAACATTCCCAGAGAACTATGGAATGTAGAAAATGGGTGAGATGTACTAGAGTATAACCGGCATATAAGAAATGAGAAAAATGTCTAATGAATTGCTTTTCAGAGGGATACAAAAGCTAAAGGACCTTGAGGAATGTCCCTACTCTCTAAGGGACAAAGGAGGCAGGCCGGCATCATCGCCTCACTGTGAGGCAGCAGTGTGGAATAATATGCACAGGACTTTTTGATCTGAATGTGTTGATTAAAATGTCTCTCTCGCATTGATATTTTCTCACAGGAACAACCAAAGTGAAACCCCATTAAAGCCACAGCGATTTTCTGTAAATAAGCTGGCTTGCCACCATCATGTCAGGAAGCAGTGGTGGATTTTCAAAACTCTGTTCCAGAGTAGTACAAAGCACTGGCATTCAGTTACAGATACTTACTCATCTGCCGGTCTCCATAACTAATGGCCTCAGCGAGAGGGCTCCATCCCTGAGCATTCTTCACCTTCACTGGTGCATTGTGGGCCAGCAGCAGATGGGCACACTCTGCAAAAAAGTAAAATCAGGCAAGTACTTAATTGACTGAACACAAACAGACAGAAGCCCAAGCTTAAACCCACAAGAGCTTATGATATGTGTCTCAGCAAACATGACTCAGTGGTGCTCCCACAGTCAAGACCGGGCTGTCAAGTTTAAAGATAGAAACAGGTCAAACATGGTAAGAGGTTATAAAAGAGCACAAACAGTCACAAGGCATTTGTGCTTCAAAAGAAAATAGCACTTTTATATATAAAGTGGCAGTCTAAAGTCCAAATCTCACAGAGTAGTGAATGCTGAGAAACTTTCACAAACATTGCGACCGTTGGGGTTTTGGCAGGGTTTCATAAAAAGGTTGCACAACAGTTCGCCAACAGTTTTTATGGTGACAAACAGCGGTTTTTCTTGGTGCACATGTCACATGTGTTCAAAATTTCTCTTCAACAAGAACAAGAGCACTCTGAGGCGAGTGCAATATCCCCCACCTCCATTTTTCTTGAAGATCCCAATACTTACTGATGGAGAGCAGTTTTACACTTTTCAACATAATTACTGTGGCAGAACCAAATTATGATAAGCTCATCATTCACAAATATACAACAAAGTATACAACCCATAGTTGTAGGTAAGGATTCCAAGGTGAACCTGTGTAGCAAATATGGTGACCCTAGAGAGTTTTACACGTTCTATAGTAAGAGATCATAGGGAGTGTCAACCTTGACCTTTCGACCCCAAACCCATAGTCAGAGGTTAGGATCCCAAGGTGAACCTTTGCAGCAGGTTTGGTGACCCTAGCTTCCTTTGTTGTTGAGATATAGTTTATAAGCCATTTTGATGTTGACCTTTGGCCTTGCGATCCCAAAACCACAGTCACACTTCAGGGTCACAGGGTGAACCTGTGTACCAAGTCTGGTGACTAGGGGTGTGCCATATCGTATTGTTCATGATAATACAGGTATAAATTTTGATGCTGGTGTAAAAATGAATGTCACGATGTTTGGGGTCCGTTACGTTGCCAACGGAAGTTACGTGTTACCATAGAAACGGGAAAACAAACATGGCGCAGGAAGCGGCGCTCCGTGCTTGGAATGTCTTCGTCTGGTTGTGAGGAAGTGATTTAGTTTTAAGACCGAAAGAAAAAAAAAAATCTGTTAACAGCCCCAGGACTTGTCTGTGCAACGGCGATTTCTAATGCAGTTAAACCGAGAGAAAGAGAGAGAGACGGGAGGTCAGATGCAGTGGTCATTTACCTGCAGAAGTGTCTTGTTTGGGGGAAACTGCAGACAGGTAAGCCAGCATACAGTATATTCAATATGATAAAAATGATGAAATGATAATAGTTTTAAATAAGCCCACTCCCTCCATGTTTTATTTAGACCCTCTTCCTGACCCGATGAAATAACATGCTAGACTAAATTAATTACCTCCGCCAGGCTGAAGGCCAGGAGGTTATGTTTTTGCCAGCATTTGTCTGTCTGTCTGGCTGTTTGTTTGTTTGTCTGTTGGTTAGCAAGATAACTCAAAAAGTTTTGAACGGATTTCCATGAAACCTTCAGGCGTTGTTGGAAATGGTACGAGGAAGAACTGATTAAATTTTGGGGATGATCCGGATCACCGTCTGGATACAGGAATTTTTTAAAGGATTCTTTAACATTGTGAGATACGGCCATTTTCAACATGTGTGCAGGCGCAATAGAGGGCGCTGGTCGTCGTGTCTGACGAACACAAACTCCGCATTCTTCAAAGTTTTAGGCACAAAAACACGCGGAAAACAGTGGTGGGCAGGGCCCGCCAGCGTGCCTGTGTTTGCGCTACGCTGCAAAAGCTGAGACGGGCAGCTGTCCGGCGCGGGATTATTTGGCAGAAATTCCCCAGGCAGCCATAGGGGCTGCGCAAAAACCAGCTCTCTGCCGGGGAAGCTTCCAAATCCTCTTTTTTTCCACGGAGCGCAAACCCAATAAAACCCACGGCAACCTGTCTACCCAATTTGCATCCGTCAGTGAAGCCCTCAGTGCTGCTTTCAGTGATCTATGAAAACGCTCGCAGCCTGGGACTTTGCACATGAAGGAGATGGACACAACAGCAACACTTCAGTTTATTACCTCCGCCAAGGAGGTAATGCTTTTACTACTGAACCACTAATCCTATCATTGTCAATCCAATTGCTAGTCATATGTTTTCATGGTCAAGGAATTTGAAAACGTACACACAAACACTGTATGGGGGGAACTGTGGCGCTTGGCGGAGGTCTGCGCTCTCCGAGTGCTTTTCTAGTTTAATATGTTAAAAGGAGCAAAACCCTCTCATATCCCAGCGTAGAGAAATGAGATAAAGACAGAAGTAATGTGGTGAAACCATGTCTGTGGTTATATTATACTGCTGTAGCTGCTTATAGTTTGGGGTTTGTTTTTTTAATGTAATAAATAGGTTGCATTAACCACAGCTAAATTGCTCTTACATCCATAAGGCAATGTTTTTAGGACTATTCAGATGTTTTAAAAAAAAATCTGCAGAATTTTCAAAACTAGTCATGTGAAAAAATTAGGACACCCCTTTAAATATTCAGTTCTTCATTAAGAAATGTTCACATATCTATGTCTAATCTTGTTTTTATGGTTATTTGCATTTTTTTAACATTTATTTTAGCCACTTTAAGTGAGAATGAATGTGGGGATGTCCTAAAAAAGATGGAGGGTGTCCTAATTTATTCTTCACTATTTGTTTAGAATTACATTTTACAGAAAATTTGTAAAAAGTCTTTAATTTATTTTTAATTGTTTAGTTGTATTGCATGAATCTCCCAGTATTTTTAACATTGATATTAAATATCCATATGTCCAAATATGTTAAAAAACACACAGGCTTATACAGGGTGTCCTAATTTTTTTCACATGACTGTATAGGCTATATGTAGTCTGCAGTACCAACTTTACTCTCATTTGCTTGTTACCGTTCTCTCCTAAATTTGTTTTTTCTCATTATTTAAATATCTTTTCATAAAGGTACTTTTTTTTTTTCAAATTTATAATTTTCGTCCCACCCGAAGGTTAGAATTACATTTATAACTAGCTTGATACGTATTATTTTAAAATGTTGGCCTACTAAAAATGAGGTGGTTTCTGGTTTCCAACAACAGGGTGGCCTAGGATGAAGTCAAATTCCCGTCCTGAATTTCTGTCCCAGTCCACCCCCTTAGTGTGCTTAAGATGTGGTGGTTTATAAAATTTTCTGGTAATATTTGATACAGAATTTAAAAAAAAGTTTTAAACGCATTCTAAACTGCTCTTTATAAACTGGAGAAATAAGAGTTTTTGTTTTGTTTTTACTGAATGTGTTGAACATAATTAACGCTGGCCTGTGAAACTGGCCTTTATAAATTCAAAAGACAAAAATGTATTCCTTGATATTGTGAAGAATATTGTTATCGTGAAAATTCACAGAAATATTGCGATATTATTTTTAGGCCATATCGCCCACCCCTATTGGTGACCCAAACTTTACCCGTTGTACAGTAATAAGGCATAGAGAATGTTAACCTTGACCTTTTGACCCCAAACCCATAGTTAGATGCCAGGATCCCAAGGTGAACCTGTGTACTAGGTTTGGTGGCCCTAGCTTTACTTGTTGTACAGTAATAAGGCATAAGAAATGCTAACCTTGACCTATAACCTTTTGACCCCAAACCCACAGTCAGAGGTCAACATCCCAAGATGAACCTGTATACCAGGTTTGGTGGCCCAAGCTTTACTCATTTTATAGTAATAGTAAATATAGCATTTACCATAGTTCAACTGCAATGTTAACTTGGAACCTTTGACGCCTTGAACCTAAACCCATAGTTAGGTGAGGGTTTAAGTCATCCAAGATGTGTATTAGATACAACTACTGTAGGAATTTGCAAAGCCTGCATAATTTCTTTCAGTAGTTACTGTGTTTAGAAGATTTAGGGAAAAATCTGACCTCAAGGTCATCCTATGAGAGTGAAATTGCAATATGCACATCATCAGAGTACATCGACCTATGGTACCAAGTTTCAAAACAATCAGAACAAAACTGTAGAAGGAGCTGATTTTACAAGATAGTTACTGTTTATGAAGTGAGGAGATACAGGAGGTTGTAGGTCAGGGGCTACAATTCCCGCAAAAATCATCCGATTAGAACCAAACTGCAATATGCGCATCCTCAGTGTACATCAAACCATGGTACCAAGTTTCAAAACAATCGGACCAAAACTGTAGGAAGAGTTAATTTCACAAAAGTGGTATGGACAGACGGACAGACGAACAGATGGACTGACCCATTACATAATCCCCCTTCGGTCTTCGACCAAAGGGCTCTTTGACCCTGTTGGTGAACTGTTGTGCAACCTTTCACGAACCCAACGAAACCCCAACAATTGCATTGTTCATGAATATTCCTTAGTGTTCACCACTTCATGAGATACTACTGTTGCATTCCAAATACCCGTACATGTACGGGTATTTATTTCGCCCAAAAATGCAGCCCTATACAGTCTTATTTGGGTCTATATGCTTATTGGGATATGCCCTATGTCACCCTATACGGTTTTATTTGGGTCTATACGCTTATCAGAACGCGTGGACCTGAACGTAGGTCCCAGTTGTGGGTGTTCTCCAGAGAGTTTCGCCTGGAAACTCTGCGTCGTAAGTCTCCCTGAAGCGGAAGGGAGGGCAGATCAGTCAGGCTGCTGCATTCGCTTGTCGTCGGAGACTCACCGCCGGGTGCTGCGTTCGTTGCCATCAGGACACCAGCGAGGCTGTCCAAACCAGAAGGTTGCGTTGCACAAAGCGTGTGCATTTTCGGGGTCCGCGCCAGCTTTGACATGAAGGACATTTTTTCAAGATTTATTCAAAGCTTTACCGATTGAAGTGTGGCACTCGTATGTATATATTTTTTCAAGTGTGTGTGTACTAAGCAGCAGGCCCGCAGCCACTAAATCACTCCTCGTAATTGGCCGAAAAAGCTGTCGGAGGCACTTCCTTTATTTCCGTATTATCTCGGCTGTGTTCGGCTGTGTTCGGGATACACGTGCCGGTTGTTTACAAAACAGTCTACATGTCGTCATGCCATGAGCCCGGGGCCACGCGCGTTGTACTGCATACTGCATTAGTGCAAAGATGTATCTTCATCTACCATTAAGTCAAAGTCAAAGTCAAATTCCTTGTATGTGTTGTGCATACTTGGCCAATAAAGCTGATTCTGATTCTGATTACTGATACATTCACTAGTAACATTTACTGGTAACATACATGTATCTGAACTAGAAGTACAATAAAGAAACAAAGAAGTTTAATAATATGTCTGTATGTGAACCCTACTACCCTATTAATCAACAATAAAATCATTATATGCTATATTGTTTAATTATAAAGTAAATATATATATTTGTAAACTAAATCCTCATATTTTTGGCAGGTAGGAAGTATTAGTAAGCTGATTTGCAATATTATGAATATACTGGTACATTTGTTGTATTAATTTTTTTCAAATGTTTAAACTTCACCATTAAATTTGGTAAATTTTAAATTGCTATTAATGTTCCTCTGATAAATTGTTCATACAATATTTTCAAAAGAAATAAAACCAATTCAGAAGGTGGTTTCTTTTAATTTTGTAGATATTTCAATATCTCAGGCATAATTATGAACATTATTTAACTTTGTATGTATTGTGCGTCCCTATACTATTATTGCGCACCTATACTTTTATTGAAATTTTAACAAATTTCCAGCCTATACTATTATTATGCCCTATACTCTTATTAAAATTTTCAGTTTTTTCCACCCTATACTATTATTCCTACCTATACTCTTATTTGGAAATAACCAATGAAACGATTTCATAAGCAGACCCCCCCACCCCCACCCCCGAGTTTAAAATCTGAGCTTTTTATCAGTAAAGGTGAAAAACCACAGCGGATCAACACATAGAAATGATTGAGTAAACAGATTTTAAAAAGTATGCCTGGTTCCTAAAATGACTTTTTACCTAAGCTTTTGAAGCAGAGTTTTAGCTCCTCAGAAAACACCAGGCCATGAAGTCAGAAGTGGAAAGCTGAGTCATCATCAGCAATGAGAAATATGGACCTTAAAGGAGTTCTGCTTCTTAAGTTGTTAAACTATAAGTTTGCACTGATATGAAGGGTCACACATATTTATGAACTCTTTAGTTTCTCTGCTGATAGTCCACTTGAGCAGTAGCACAACTACGGTATGCAAAACACTTCATTCATTCATTCATCTTCTTCCGCTTAATCCTTTTCGGGTTGCGGGGGGACAGGAGCCTATCCCAGCATCTTTGGGTGGGAGGCAGGGTACACCCTGGACAGATCGCCAGTCCATCGCAGGGCCAACACAGAGAGACAGACAACCATTCACTCTCACATTCATACCTAAGGACAATTTAGAATCCCCAGTTTTGATGCCAATTAGCCTAACTTGCATATTTTTGGCATGTGGGAGGAAAACGGAGAAATCCTTGCATTATCTATAAACATTAAACTGTGGTTTACAGCATCACCTCAGAGCTAGAAGCTTCCCGGTTCAACTGTTGAGCTGAAGGGTCTTTCTGTTTGGAGTTTGCATATACTCCATGTGTGGGTGTTACTCTTGATGCTCTAGTTTTTTTTCACAGTTTAACTGCATCATTGTTCAGTAAAGTTAAATTGTCTGTGGATGTGTTGGTCACTCTGTGTTAGTGCTCTGATGGCCCATCAAAGTGTCCAGGATGTGCCACATCTGGCACATCCGGGCTGCACGGTGGCGCAGTGGTTTAGCACTGTGGCAGTACAGTTTACCCTCGGCCGGGGGACCGCGGGGATCATGAGATCGTGGGTTAGATCCCAGCCCCCGACCAACAGTGAGCTGTGTGGAGTTTGCATGTTCTCCCCGTGTTGCGTGGGTTTACTCCGGGATTTCTCCGGTTTCCTCCCGCATACCAAAAACATGTAGGTTTAGGGCGCTCGCGCACGCAGCGACCGGCAGCCAGTGGCTTGTCACCAGACTGCAAACCAAATCTACCTACGGGTACAAATAAGTAACAAAAAAAAAAAAAAAACAAAAAAAAAATCTCTCACCCAGCCTCCATGACCCTGAGGTGATTAAACGTTTAAGAAAGTCAATGGAAAGACATTTACACAAAACATAGCTTTTTTCTGGTGTGTTTAACATATTCCAATTATTCTTATTCGCTTACTGTAAGCAGTTTTGATGCTGTTTAAGTAATTTATCTACCTTAGGTGCATCAACACTGTGTTGTCTTCTAAATTTAAGTTCAACAAAGGTTTCAGTGAACTTGTCAGGAGAATCAGATAAAAAACTAGAAAAGCACTCAGAGAGCACACACCTCTGCCAAGGCTCCTTCCGTCCCTCATGGATCACCTCCCAAATGAAATGGGTTTGTTTTGGAGGATTCTTGCTAACACAGTGTGAGAAGATAAAAGCCTTGGTGGAGGTATGCATTCTTGAATTATCACCAAAATGTTATGGGTTCCTCTCTAGCCCAAGGACCACTTCTGGTAAAAAAAATTTCATCCAAATCCATTCAGTAGTTTTTGTGTAATCCTGCTGTACAAATACAAATACAAACAAGCTCCTTGGTGGAGGTATGCACTCACAGATCATCACCAAAATGTAATAAGTTCATCCTTGGCCCAAGGGCTACCTCTGGTGAAAATTTCATCAAAATCCATACAGCAGTTTTTGTGGAGTCCTGCTAACAGACGGACAGACAAACAGACAAACCACCACAATTACATAACCTCCTTGGCGGTGGTAATAAGATGTATAGCGCATGAATGACATTATGTCTTCTTTAGTCTCGTCTGTGCTCAAATATTGTTGGATGTATCCAATACTCTTACCCTAAAGTCTTACAAGCTCCTTGCAGTAGAGCTGGACCAGAGGTCAGCAACCTCTACTATGCAAAGAGCCATTTTTAGAGATTTTTTAACCAGCAAAACCCACATGGAGCCACAGAAATATCTGAGCCTGTAAACTAAGGTAAAACAGCAACATTACCAATACAAACTACTCTGACATCATCAATATTAAGAGGGTATTCCTTATAAAAGTACTTTTTTCCTAAATTTTTAGCACTGATTTTCTGATTACCTCCGCCAGGCCGCAGGACAGGAGGTTATGTTTTTGCCGGGGTTTGTCTGTCTGTTTGTCTGTTGGTTAGCAAGATAACTCAAAAAGTTTTAGATGGATTTCGATGAAACTTTCAGGCTTTGTTGGAAATGGTACAAGGAAGAACTGATTAAATTTTGGGGATGATCCGGATCACCGTCTGGATCCAGGAATTTTTTAAAGGATTCTTTAACATTGTGAGATAGGGCCATTTTCAACACAGAGGATGCGGAGAATCACCGTGCTGCAGCGAGAGAAGAAATGCAGCGACTCAGGCAAGGGCTATCCCCACATGCTATTGAAGCTCGTCGAGCTTAGTTTTATTTTATTGATTTTTACCTCCGCCAGTACGTTATGTTTTTGCCGGGGTTTGTCTGTCTGTCTGTTTGTCTGTTGGTTAGCAAGATAACTCAAAAAGGACGGATTTCGATGAAACTTTCAGGCGTTGTTGGAAATGGTACAAGGAAGAACTGATTAAATTTTGGGGATGATCCGGATCACCGTCCACAACAAAACCGCCATTACCGAAAATGCCATTTTTGTGAATAACTACTGAACCACTAATCCTAGCATTGTCAATCCAATTGCTAGTCATATGTTTTCATGGTCAAGGAATCTGAAAACGTACACACAAACACTGTATGGGGGGAACTGTGGCGCTTGGCGGAGGTCTGCGCTCTCCGAGTGCTTTTCTAGTTTTCTAATGCATTTGTCATTTTTCTAAAAAAATTTGTTGCTTTTTCCAGGTAAATTTGCAACCTGTATGCATTAAGTTTGTGATATTTTTTCCTCTAAAAAAAAAAAAATCCAATGTTTATAGTAAGTTTGTGATTTTCTCATAAATTTGTTCTTTTCTTAGTGTAAATTGTTAGTTTAAATTGTTAGTTTTCAATTTTCAAATTAGCAGCACTTTTCACATAAATTGCAACAATATTCTCAACATAACTGCAGCTTTTCCAGTAAATTTGTGTTTTGTTTGTTTTTTTCCTCAGAAATTTTGTGACTATTTCTTTCAAATGTATTGCGAGAATTTTTGGCATAAATTCCTAGCTTTTCTTATAGATTTGTTATTTTTCTAGTCAATTTTCAACTTCTTCCTCACAAATCTCTGTCTTCTTTTTACTGAAAGTTTTGAATTTATTATTAGGGCCTTAAGGAGCCACTGGCTACGGCAAAAGAGCCACAAGTTACAGACCCCTGGGCTGGGCAATAAATTGATTTCAAATTGAAATTCAGTTTTTTTTTGTTTGGACAATATAAAAATACATATGAAAACTGATTTTCCCATTCATAATAATAAATATGGTAACACCCAGCTCTAACCCCTCCCACACCCTTAAAAATGTGTGGACTCCTTGTTTGATTAAAATCTTTATTAAAGGAAAAGGCTTGATTTGTTAAAAAACAGGTTTTCACTTTATTCACAGTAGGGAATTAAGAGTTTTTTGGGAGGGAAGAAACCTCAATTTGCAATAATTCCTTGTCTTCACTCAACCTACCCCAAAATAAAACTAAAAATTGAATGTGGCATGAAAAAAAAATATTTTATTTTTAGGCCATATCACCCAGCCCTACCTTGCAGTACCAGGTAGTACTGCTGCCTACCACCTTTAAAATGTCTAACAAACACTAGACATTTTATGCAACAGCATATCAGTTACTCACTTACTAAAAATCCTGGTTTTGCAAAGCAGCACACTGTAGAAGATGGAAATCATAAATAACCTATTAGCCAACAAACAATATGGGACATAATTATACAAGGCCCTGCATCATCCTTTAGAGTCTATATCGCTTTATAACAAGGACTGACTCAAGAATAAAATGTAAAAACTTTGCAAAAAGACATCCGCCAGTGTTGTGTAAAGTCGCCCTCAGAGCTGTACTTCTATTCCAATAACTGGAAAACAGCCAAACAGTCTCATCCCGTTTCTATGGCAAGATCCAGCAACTGCAGCATAAAATCCTCCTCCCTGGGCTGCTTGACACAAATGACAGCTTGCCAAAAATGAAGCCTGTTGTTCCGGCTCAGCTGTCAGTTTTGTCGTGACATCATTCCATCATTCATTATAACGCTGGCATCTGTACAACTCTGTCTCAGCAAAGGGCACAGTACAGTCCTGAGAGCAGCAAACTGCCCAGATGCAAAGCAGAGGCTGAATGCTAACAGTCCTCTGCAGATTGTACATGAATGGCATTCATCTAATGGGGCCGTAACTTGTAGTTGTTTGACCAGTATTTCCAGGGATTATTTGGGCTGACAAAGCCTATACTTCAGAGCAATTTTTGTGCCAACCTAATGAGCCACAAAAACCAATTTAAAACTGCCCCCACCACCCCCCTTCAGACTTGCTTCTTTGATTACCCCCCTGTTCAGAACTTGTCGCTTCTTAGACTTAACCTGAAGTAATAACTTCAGCCTTGTGAAAGGAATGTGTAACACACTGCAATGCAACATCAACTATCTACATACTCCCAATGTTTTATTAACCACTTGCACTCCGGGCAATTTTCCTAAAAATGCCCAAAAATAACGTGCCCAAAGTAAATCGAAAGCTGTTATTCAACCCTTTGCAGCATCTTCATGGGGCTGGTCTCATTTAAAAGAAAACACTTTGAATTTTTTGGCAAAAAAAACATAATCTCTCTACGTGCTCCGGCCACTGAGTTACAGTCATCTAAACATACTGAACTTGAAGAAAAAAAAATTCGACACAGTGTTTTTTTTGGATACAAATGCTTGTAAATAACACACAGCTGTCCGATCCTGCTTGGAAAAATGCAACAGAAATGTAGAACCAAGTGTTATCCAGCTGAGATCCAAATTTGGTAACAATACCACAAAAAAATGAATATTTTACACAGCTTTGTTCTCAGGCTGTTCCCAGGCGTTTTGGAACTGTGCAAATTGTGCCAAATGGCACAGTTTGGAAAAACGTCTGTAACTTTTGAATAATTCAATGTAGAATCTTCATTTTAGGCTCTAATGAAAGGTCACACTCAGGGCTGTGTCTGTGTGTGTGTGGGCGGGGGGTCGTTCCCCCCCCCCGCTACCAAGGACCAAATACGGCCCTCGCTACATGACGGAATAACTCTTTTTTTTTTTCCTTGCATGTTTTCACAGCGGCCACCCCCCCCCCCCTCGCTACTGTGTGTGTGTGTGGGGGGGAACCGTGAACGCCCCCCCCCCCCCTCGCTACAGAAGAGGGCCATCGCTACATGATGGAATAGACTGATATGCTTCCTCCCGCGGACCGGGGAGCGTTCGGACCCGTGCACCCTCCCCCCCCCGCAGCGCGGGGGGGGGGGCCTTCACCGGTCCGAACACGGCAAATGAACGTCTATCGTAGCGCACGCACTTCGTATTTCGTGCGCAGTACAGTTTGTAATTTACCGATCGGTCAAAAGTCATTTTTGGATTACGTTTTCAGGGATAAATAATAATTAGCTTATACACCTTACCTCTTCAAAGCAGCAGAGTCGTGGCGAACAGCTCTTCCCACGCGTCAGACGAACGCGACGCTGCTCCGATCGTGGATCCCGATCAAACATAATTCCATTTATTGCCGTTTTGGTGAATGATTTACGACTTTTGTCGTCGGCCTCCGTCTATTCTGCTGGAATGAGTGCAGGTCCCACTTGTGGGTGTTCTCCATGCTGCTGGGTGAGCCTGGGTCTGTAGGAGATTCGTACAGAGTCCTTCTGCAGCAGTAAATATCGCTTCACCCAGCCAGAATTTCTGTGCTTCAATTGGCTCCTGCGTTCACAGTAGGCGGGGTCCTCCTTCCTAGATTTTCATTCATTGGTTCTTCAAGGTTTCAGAAACTCAATTCAAGGCTCTTATTAGTCGAATGAGAGGTCAATCAGATGAACTAATCTGTTCGCGGCTGTCTCTGCAGTTTTTTTTTGAGTGGCGCTTGGACGCTACTACATCACCATCACCACCATCATGCGTCATGCGCACGAGGGCGCACGAGCGCGCTCTCGCGCGCCCTCGTGCGTCATAGGACGCAGAGACTTGCCCGCCCGCGGAACAACGGAGCGCAAGTGGTTAATGAGAGGTCTCATGCAATCTTAATGACAGAGAGGAATGCATTTTGCTACTCTTTAAAAAATATCCATCCATCCATCCATCTTCTACCGCTTTTCCGGAGGTCCGGGTCGCGGAGGCAGCAGTTCAAGCAGAGAAGCCCAGACTTTGCTCTCCCCAGCCACCTGCTCCAGCTCTTCAGAGAGGATACCAAGGCGTTCCCAGACCAGCCGGGAGACATAGTCTCTCCACCGAGTCCTGGGTCTGCCCCGGGGTCTCCTCCCAGTGTGACGTGCCCGAAACACCTCAAGTGGGAGGCATCCAGGAACAGGGAAGTGATTTTTGGTTAGTGAAATTATCTGAAAATTTTAGCAGAGGGTTTAGGTAACGCAGTCCCCCAGCAGAGTCCTGGTGAGGGGTTTTTTATGATTTTTAAGTACCAGAACTGTGCTTAAATGACATAAAACAAACAGCTGAATGCCACTTATTACTGTATAATATTGACTTATGTTCCAAGAAGATAGCATTCCTAACATATTCCAACAAGCATTATCCATCACATGCTTTAACACTTGATCAAATCAAAATCAGTTAATTTTTCTATTCCATAATAGAAATAAAATTCCAACATGCCATTACTTTTTATAAATTTCAGCATTCATTTCAGATCACCAGTTTCAATCTCCATTGAGTCTTGAGCAGTTCATTTGCACAATCACTGATGTAGCTAAGTCTTAGAAATATTCCAAGTTTATGAGTCAATGTCCACTGTGCACTGCGTTAAAAATATTTTTTAAATAAAGTCCAAAACATCTTCAGCAGGCAAGATGAAGAAAATATTAACTAGACATGTATACAAAAATATATCTTCACATACCTCAAAATTCACTATCCGCAACTGGCACTGGTTGTTGGGGTGGATCATTCCTTTCGATTTCCGTGTCCGATCATGTCGTTAACAAAGGGTGGAGGCCGTATGGTTTCGATGGTTTTTCTGAACACCAAAAGTTCCAGCAATTGAATAATTAGTGGACCTCGATTTGACCCCTGGTACATGTTTTTGCTCCTTCTGTACATGTTTTCCACGCCTTCCCGGCAAGGTCGATTTTCCGTATAAAATCGCTAAACAATTTGTCACAGTTTTCTTCAATTCAATCAATTCACTTTATTTATATAGCGCCATTTCACAACAACAGTCATCTCATAGCACTATCAACTGTAGGGGGGAACCCCCACAGTTGCAGAAAGACCCCAGCAATCAGGTGTGGTACCATCGGTACCAACATCCGCTGCAATCTCCTTTTCTAGCCAATCCCAACGAAATTTGTTTTCCACGATCTTGTCAATTTCTTTAATTCTCGGAGCATCTTTACGTTCAATCACCGACATCACTGCAACAGCCGCGTTCATTGGTCACTGCAAGGACGATCAGCCAATCAGGCGCGCCGTTTCATTACGGTTAGGGAATTACTAAAAGTCGGAATCCAGTATATACTCATATAATATTTTTTTTATTTTGGAAGATAAAAAAAGCGGAATTCCGCAAATTAGCGGAAAAATCACATCCCTGAGGAGGCATCCTAATCAGATGCCCATACCACCTCAACTGACTCCTTTCAATGTGGAGGAGCAGCGGTTCTACTCTGAGCCTCTCCCGGATGACTGAGCTCCTCACCCTATCTCTGAGGGTGAGTCCAGCAATCCTATGCAATAATATAAAAATATTATTAAACATATTATTTCCTGACTTCCGGTCTGGACGCCATGGCGACTGCAGCTTAACACTGAAGCTCTCAGACCCAATCCAAGATAACACCTTTGAAAATCAACTTAAACGATTTTTTGGAGGGAGTGAAAATCAAAAGACAAAATCATCATGTCTAAAGGAAAACAAAGAAACTGAAATTCTCCAGGCCAGGACACGTATCGGCCGGAGAATCTGAACTGGAAGATCTCCATTCAGAAGACGAGGAACTGGTGGTAGCTACAACAAAAGGTTAGCCTGAAATCACTATTTTGAAGAGCTACGACGATTTCGCCGAGAGGTTACGGCCGAATTTCGGAATTCAGAGAAGAATTGAAAAGGACAAACAGCAGAGTGGACCAGGCTGGGAACCGAATCTTGGAAACAGAGGAATGAATAAAAGTTCTCGAAGATTCTGTGCTGGACCTACGCAAAAGACAAGCATCTATAGAGGCTAAGCTAGCCACCAAGAAGGAAGACAAAGAAGGAGACAACATAAGAATTCATGGTCTGATAGAAGGAGCCGAAAACGGTTTTAACTCAATGGCAGAATGCATGGAATCCTTACTAAGAGAGAAATTGGATATTCCACAAACCACCGACTTGAGATGAAAAGGCACATCGTTCATTAGCCGCTAGGCCGGCGGCGGGAAGCGCCCCACGTTCGGTGTTGGTAAGATTTTCCAATTTCAAAATAAAACAAGAGGTTGTAAGACTGGCCTGGCAGAAAAAAGGATTTATGCACCAGGAGAGAAAAGTCTTCGTGGAACACGATTACGCCCCGGAGGTCCTTAAAAAGCGCAGGGAATACAATGACGCGAAAAAGGTGTTAAGAGAGAAGAAATGCGCTTTCAGACTCCATTTCCTGCGAAGTTAAGGGTCTTCTACGGCGAAGAAACATGTCTCTATAATTCGGCGGAAGAAGCAACAGCTGACATGGCGAGAAGAGGGCTCCCGGTAACGGTATTTAAACCGCAGCAGACCCGAGTGAGAAGATCAAAGCGCAAACATGGACAACACAAAGACCTTCAAATCCACGGGCCAGCAGCGGGAAACCCAGCGCCAGAGCGTCGCGGATAAACTGTCCGTTTTCAGGTTGGAATTAGCGACCTTTTTTTTTTTCTCTTGATCAATCCGCACATCCAACCCCCCTCATACAAGGTAACAAACATTAAAGGAGATGCGTATTCAGCATGTGTAAAACATTTTCATGGAACAGTCATAATATTTGAAACAAATAAGTCTTTTTAATAAAAAAAAAAAAAAAAAAAAAAAAAACTTGTTAAAATAGAAATGTGACAATAATCCACATGTTCTCCTCATACTAACAAATACTGTTTTTGCGTGAATGTTTGATGTGATGGGGTGGGAGGGTGCACACAATTTCACAGGGTTTAGGCATAAAAGGAAAAAAAAAAATCATTACAAGTTTGGATTGGGTTCTCAAACTCACGTTAAAAGCATGGGACAACTTACAGGGGTAAGAGAGGGCCCTCAACACGTAACAGAGTTTGAGGAATTTCCCTCAGGGCCTTCACTCCATCAAGGCTCTTCCAGGGTCTTTAAAAAGACCTCAGCTCAGGAAGTTCTTCTGACAGCTTTTTGTTTTAAAGTTTTATACACTATGTTCTTAATGTTTTTCTTGTTTTTAATGTTCTTTCAGTTTCTGAGTAGCACAAAAGACGGCCACCACACAGTTATACTAAACAAAACAACACAATGGAGAAACAGGGTGTAACCAAATAATTTCATATAATGTAAAAGGAATCCTGAATCCAGTTAAAAGATCCAAGATTCTAGGCAAAATGAAAAAGACAAAGCAGGAATAATATTTTTACAAGAAACCCACCTAACAGACGTGGAACACAATAACTCAGTAGACAAGGGTTTAAAATGATCTCTTCATCTTCATATAAGTCAGGGAGGAGGAGGGGAGTAGCGACATTGATATCAACCAAAATTACATTTGAAAAAAAAATCAGAACACAAAGATAAAGAAGGGAGATACAGTTTGGTAACTGGGCGGCTAGAGGGAGAAGATATCACCCTGCTGAATGTGTATGCTCCCCCAGGGGCTAACTGGAAATTTTATAAAAATGTATTTGACCTAATGATAACTAAAGCTCAAGGTTTAGTGATATGTGGTGGGGACTTCAATCTTAGACTGAATCCATACTGGGATGCTTCTGGTAATTCTCCACATCAAAATAACACCCAAAACAGGAAGACTCGGATGCTACTAAAAGAAATGGGAATCTGTGACGTGTGGAGGGAACTCAACCCAGTGTAAAAGACTATACATTTTACTCAACTCCACATTCATCTTACTCAAGGATTGACTATTTTTTTATGTTTAATAGAGACATTGGAAGAGTAAAAACATGTAAAATAGGACTGATGGATCTCTCTGACCACAGTCCGATCTACATGGACTTAAATATCCCAAAATACACAAATAATACATTTTCTTGGAGGTTAAATTCAAATGTCCTGAAAGGACCATTGAAAGATGAATTGGAATCAGATATTCTCAGATATTTGGAAGAAAACAATAATGGAGAAGTATCCCCTTTAATACTGTGGGATGCATGCAAAGCTGTAATAAGAGGAAAGATTATTGCAAAACTGGCAACCCAAAAGAAACTAAGACAAGAAAAACGATCCACATTAGAGTCAGAACTTAGGAACCTAGAAAAAGAACACAAAGGCAACACTCATTCTACTGACTCGCTCAAGATTAAGGAAATTAAAAACCAAATAAATGAGATCTACACAATAGAAATCCAGAAGAAACTTACATTTTTGAAACAAAAATACTATGAAGCAGGCAGTAAATCGGCAAAATTGCTAGCCTATAAATTGAGGAAACATCAAACAGAAAGAGCAATCTACAAAATCAGAGACCCAGTATCAAAGGGAATAAAATTCAGAATTCAGGATATTCTTAAAAGCTTCGAGAATTACTATAAGAACTTATACTCCCACAAAAAACATAAAAACGCATCCGAGGCATTCCTAAACACATCAAACCTTCCCCAACTTACGGAGTCACAAAATAAAACACTACTGTCAGAAATACATCCTAAAGAATTGGAAAAAGCAATTATGAAACTTAAAGCTAACAAATCCCCAGGAGCTGATGGCTATACAGCAGAGTGGTACAAAACCTTTAAACAGCAACTATCTCCTCTCCTCCTGAAAACATTTAATTATGTCCTCCACACAGGGGAAATCCCCCCCCCTCCTGGAGAGAAGGGGTCATTGCAGTTATACCTAAACCTGAAAAGGATAAACTAGAGTGCTCCAACTACAGACCAATCAGTGTACTAAATCAGGACTATAAGCTTTTTACCATTATCCTTGCCAAAAGGTTAGAAAATATACTGACAGACCTAATTCATTTAGACCAAACAGGTTTTATAAGACAGACAGACACAAGACAACATTCGACGCACTTTACACATAATTCATCATATAAAAAAATATAACTTAAATGCAGTCATATTGGGATTAGATGCTGAAAAAGCATTCGATTCGGTTGACTGGTCTTTTCTATATAGAATCTTATCCAGTTTCAATTTTCATAACAACTTCATTAGAACTATACAGGCATTATACTGTATAAAAAACCAACAGCTAAAATAAGGATTAACGGTAATTTATCATCATCTTTTGAACTGGAAAGAGGATGTCATCAGGGCTGCCCCCTGTCTCCACTGCTCTTTGCAATCTTCATAGAACCTCTGAGCCAATGGATAAGACAAAATCAAAAAATTCAAGGTATTACACTTGGTCAGAAGGAACATAAAATAGCACTCTTTGCTGATGACATTTTAATATACCTAGGGCAGCCGGACACTTCTTTACCAGAACTAACCTCAATTTTTTCAAAGTATGGAGATTTATCGGGGTACAAATTAAACATGCATAAAACCCAAATTTTAACATTCAACTATGACCCAAATCATTATTCACTAAGCAAACTCAAAACTAACTGGGAGTCGGAATCTATGAAATATCTGGGGGTCAATATCCCGAAACAACTCAACAAAATTATATCACTAAACTATGATCCACTGGTGACAAAAATAAAATCTGACCTAACAAGATGGAATATGATACCATTCTTGGGTACTGCACAAAGAATTGAAGCAGTCAAAATGAATATACTTCCACATCTTCTATACCTTTTCCAAACAATACCGGTGGAACCTCCCAAAAAAACATGGCAGGAACTGGACAGAAGGATCTCAAGATTCATATGGCAGGGCAAGAGACCTAGAATCAGATATAGAACCCTACAGCTAAACAAAGACAAAGGTGGGCTCGCGCTGCCAAATATCAGGGACTACTTTAAAGCCGCACAAATTAAAACTTTAGTAGAGATATGTAACCCAGTCTACACTGCACAATGGAAGGAGATCGAATGCCAAATAACAAGTGACATCCCCCTACAGGCGATAATAGGGAACAATGCCTTACCTAAGCTTTTGAATAACACTAACCCGTGGATAGAGACCCCGCTAAAAATTTGGTTTAAGATAGTCAGAGAGAATCAAACTAAAGAGCCCTATCGACTTCTGCAATGGATTGCCTATGATCAAGACTTTACTCCTAATAAAACAGACACCAGATTTAAAAAGTGGAAGGAGAAAGGGCTGATAAAATATTACGATTTTTTTAAAGGGCAAATCTTAAGAAGTTTTGAAGATTTGAAAAAACAAGGCCTAATAAATCAAGACCTTTACAGGTTCTTCCAGCTTAGACACCACATAAACAATATACTTAAAAAGGAGGATTTGGAAAGGGCCCAGTCAGGTGTTCTGAAGGTCTTCTTAATGGCATATAAAGGGATCCAGGGATCAGATACATTTCTAAAATATACCAAGGTCTTCAAGACTTAAAAGGAGACAACACATCTTATATAAAAGAGAGATGGGAAAAAGAGGGGAATTTCACTTTACAACTGGAAATATGGGAAAAGCTAAATAAACAGCAATGGAAAAGTACCTCATCCCTGCAGTGGAGAGAATTTGGATGGAAAAACTTGGTAAGATTTTTCAGAACACCTGCACAAAACAAATTTACCCATAAGGGGTTGAACTGTTGGCGCTTGTGTGGTGAAAAGACTGCAAATCATTTTCATGTGTTTTGGTCATGCCCAGTTATCCACCAATATTGGACCAATGTACAGACAATATTGGGGAAAATATTCAAAATAACAGTTCCCTTTTCTTTTGTAACTTTGTATTTGGGTTTACTACCGGACTCACTGGAAAGACGAGGAGAAAAATA
Source organism: Pholidichthys leucotaenia (assembly GCA_020510985.1). Lineage (NCBI taxonomy): Eukaryota > Metazoa > Chordata > Actinopteri > Cichliformes > Pholidichthyidae > Pholidichthys > Pholidichthys leucotaenia. Next base: position 349,964,264 of record CM035839.1, read on the forward strand.
CTTATTCAATGTTTTAATATTGGCAAGCAAAAAAGCTCTAACTAAAAAATGGATGTTGAAGGACTGTCCTACACCTGAAGATTGGATTAACGTGATCCAAGACATTTACTCGATGGAAAAGTTGACATTCGCACTGAGACAGGACATGGATGGGTTCATGAACTTTTGGCAACCCTGGATCGCATATGTGTCTTCCATTAGATCTAATCTTTGACAAATACCATTTCAATAATGGTTCCGCTCTTTGTTCCAATGCTACTCAGATGCTCTTTTACCTTTATTTACTTACTTTTTCTTTTTGTTTGTTTTTTGCTGGTCTGTTTGTTTGTTTTTTTTGTTTTTTTTGTTTTGTTTTGTTTTTTTCTCTTTAATTTCACTTTTTCTTTCACTTTAAAAAAAAAAGGGGGTGTTGTAAGAATTAATCTTCCAATGTTGTCAGATATCAGAAAATAAGGGAACATGTGATGAAAATGTAAACAATGCACTGCTGTAACGACCTGTATACCCTTTACAAAAACTTAAATTAAAAAAAACATTATTTCCTGCAACAAAGATGAGAGTGGCTATCCCAAGAGTAGTTTCAGAAAAAAAGCATGTCTGTCACAGCAACCAACGTGTGCTGTCTATATTAATAGAGTAATAATACAGCAATACAACTGCTGTGAAATACAGCTGACTTCAAAAGTGAAACACGGCAAAGAAAAAAAAGAACAAAGACATGGTACTAGAAAGTTATTACGCTCACACCAGTGACAAAAATGAATTTTAAAGACTTGGTTCATGATTAGACTCAGTGCATTTTCTCGTTACTTTTTTGACAATTCTGTTTGATGCCATTTGAGTTTAGAGTACTAAATAGTGTTTAGAAGCTCAACACTGCCCAGTACTGGTTATACTGCACACTAGGGCTGTGCGATATGACGATATATCAGATGACGATATATCAGATGACGATATAAAAACATCTGTCGTCTGGCTCATCTATCCTCTGGCTCAGGAAATATTTAACTGACCGATGTTTACTTTTTATTCATATGATATGATTTAGAAGAAAAACCTGAAATGTATGAGAATCATAAACTAATATAATTTTATAACAACACTGCAAAATTATAAGAGGAAAAAGATGCATGTAAAAAAGTTTTAAAAAAGAGATGGTCCCTTTTATGTGATTATCTAAACTGCAGAATTTACAGAAAATGTATATTGTGATATATATTGTTATCATGAGATGAGATAAGATGACTTATATTGTGATATTAATTTTTTGTCAAATCGCACAGGCCTACTGCACACCAATTAAATTAAAAAGTTATACTGGAACCACAAATGTACTTGAAATACTGCAAAATCCTCATGATTTCACATGAGCTCATCTAGCATTGTGCTCATGGATAAACCAGCTGATTCGTAGTTACTGTGAAGAAAATACAAGCAGTCCATTGCACGGGAGCTCGCTTTCTGACGCAAGTCTTGCATTCACTCATGCTTTTGACCTATATATCCCTCTGCTTAATCCAATGATTGTGTAATGATAATGACAACACTTAGCAGATATACAGTACATTATGTAACCCTGCAGAGAACAGACAGACCATGTTTCCGGAGCTGCGCACCTGCTAGTTTCTGGTCTGGGTTATCATTTTAGGCTTAATAATTATATGTACCTTTGTCTGGTCTAGATGAACAGAGTCAGCAAAATTGTTATCTGTCTATGGCCCACAAAAATGAATGCAGAAATTATGGTAAACATGTTGCCATCACAGATACACGTGTTGCAGGATACACAGTCTGGTGACAGCAACATTGATAGGGAGATGAGGCAATGTCAAACTTAACTATATCACTATCAGAAGTCACACTTTCTCTGCATCATAACAAAGTGCATGCAGGGTCCCCCCATTAACTTTTTCCTTTGGTATTGATTTCAATACAGTGTAGTGGCAAAAATATACAATGATCCTATATTTGTATGCTTTTGTAGAGTTGAAATAAAGAGATCCACACAAGGAAGCTTTGTCGTTCCTTTATCTTGACGAAGAGATCAGATTGCACAGAAAACAGAGATCAGATTGCACAGGAAATTGTCCAGTCTGATACAGTGGCAAGGAAGTACACAGCATAAATACTCGGTCCTTGAGTCGCATGAGAAACTGTTGCAAGTTTGCTACTAAGAACCAGCTGAAAGAGGCCTGAATGCAGGCCTTGAGAGGCTTGGCTGCACGGTGGTGCAGTGGTTAGCACTGCGGCAGCACAGTTTACCCTTGGCCGGGGGATTGTGGGGATCGTGGGATCGTGGGTTCGATCCCAGCCCCCGACCAACAGTGATCTGTGTGGAGTTTGCATGTTCTCCCCGTGTTGCGTGGGTTTACTCCGGGATTTCTCCGGTTTCCTCCCACATGCCAAAAACATGCATGTTAGGTTAACTGGCTGTTCTAAATTATCCCTAGATATTTGTTTCCTATAGGCCCTTAGAATAGAGGGTTAGTATTAATGAAAGCGCTTTGAGTGGTCTTTGTGACTAGAAAAGCGCTATATAAGTGCAGGTTAGTTAGTTAGTTAGTTAGTTAGAGAGATGGCTACTATAAGGCTTCACCACTGGGACACATTGTCAGTAGTGTACCTCATCATAACAGGGTGTTTCGGCCTTTTATCACAAGACACCCTCCACTGAGGCAGGCCCACCACAGGTTGATCAAGCCTGGGTATGTGTCCCGCAGTTTAGCTGTTTGCCTTAGAAGCCCAGATCAGGGTTTCATCTGGTAACATTTCTCTGTGGTGGCCCTCCTCGCCAGAAATCGTACCACCACACCAAGCCGATATGACTTTATTAATAGAAATATATGAACAATGACTTTCCGCAAGCGCGCACACGAACAATGTGCGTGGCCGTCATCCGCACAGAGTTTAGAAGCGCCCCGCTCACATGAGAATGTGGAGTAAAAGAAAATGTCGAGCATATCTTATTACACTGTCACAAGTATGGAAATGAAAGAGACAGAATGAAAAATGAAGTTCAAGAGGCCGGTAGGGAATGGGATTTAACTGGGATTCTGGGAACAGAAGGAGAGGCACTAAGAATCACAAGAAGGGCTCTTTTCTCTTTTTTAAATAACACAGGATTAAGTCATAGAATTTAGGGGTCGGGCTCAGATGACATAATGTTACACACTCTTGTACAGTAGGTGATGGTATGCACCTTTCAGTTGTTTGCTATCTGCCAGTAACCGAGAGGAGGAGGAGGAGGAGGAGAAGGAGGAGGAGAAGTAGAAGGAGAAGCAGAAGCAGAAGAAGAAGAAGAAGAAGAAGAATTATTTTCCAGTCAGTCAGCAAACAGTGTCTCGCTAAGTGTGACTGTCCGACAGAGACATGAGATTATTAAAGTACTTTAAACGCGGAAAAAAATCATAAGAGGTATGTAAGCACTGGCGTTTATCATGGTTTTAAAAGGAACTCCGATTATATTAGCATGTTAGCTCTATATGCTTTATTTTGATGTTAGTAACATAACTATACTCAGTAACATAACTATAATTTTTTTGAAAATAATTCCCAGTTTTATATATTTTAAGAAACTTTATTACGATGTAAATCGCCATTTTTGTTTACGTCGCAATGCATTCTGGGTAGTGACGTAGAATGGTGGCAGCCGTTTTTTCTGTCTTATACAAGCCAAGAAGCGAAGCTATGAACTACTGCCATTTGTCAGTGAAAATGCCACATTGCGCGGCTTTTGGATGTAATTTCCAATCAAAGGGAAATAAAGAGAGCGGGGTAAGCCTCCATAGCTTTCCTAAAGAGGGAAAGTTGAGGAAAAAGTGGGGTGGCAGCGGCTCAGGAGGTAGAGCAGGTCATTTAATAACCCGATGGTTGGTGGTTCGAATCAAGCTCTCCCCATATATCCTGCCGTTGTGTCCCTGGGCAAGACACTTCACCCGCATTGCCTCCAGTGCCCATAACACTGGGTATGAATGTGTAAAAATGTTTAAATGCTCGGTGGTGGCTGGAGAGGCCGTTGGCACGGATTGGCAGCCACATTTCCGTCACTCTATGAGTGTCTATGATCAAGCGCTATAGCGCACGCTTGATAAAACTGATATATATATTAATCACGCTGTGGCGCATATAATGAACTTATATTTCCCCACATATGCATGACTACATGTGTATTGTGGGCTTCACGTCTCAAGAGGACAAAGGAGGTCTGGCCGGCAGAGGCTGAGAGGAGAGGACAGTTCCAGCCTTTTGTTTTGGAGAGGAGGCCCCAGTGGGAGTCCCGGAACATCGAGGGATAAAGGACAATAGGAGAAGATCAAAGAGGCATTGTGATTGAGATTATGTACCATGGCTTGTATGTTTGCATAGGCAACATGTGACTTAGGTGGTGTGGCTTCTGCAGTGTATAAGAACTGTGATACGTGACTGTTCTGCCTCTTCTGCTTTGAGAGATGATAGAGGATGTGTGTGTTCAATAAAACTGATCCTGAGAAATAACCATGTCTCATCCTTGAACGCACCCCTCTACACTGGTGACCTACGACAAATTATGGCCAGTGACGACCTTCACGCACCGGACTCGTCAGGAGCCAACCGGGCTAACGCAGCTACCGCAGTCCAGCTGCCCGATTTCTGGCAACACAGCCCGCGCTCCTGGTTTACCACTGTGGAGGCGCAGTTCCATCTTCGGGGAATTTCAGCAGACACAACGAAGTTCTACCATGTCGTCGCGAAGCTGGACAGCCTCACAGTGCAGCGGGTGGAGAGCCTGACTAACCACCCACCAGAAGACTACAAGTACGGCGCACTGAAAGCCGCCCTCATCCGTGCTTTCACCCCCTCGCTGGGAGAGCGAGCAGAGAAGCTCCTGGTGTTGACGGAGGGCGAAGCAGACAGGCCGGCTGACCTGATGGCGAGGATGCTGAATCTGAGAGGCGATGACGATGACAGTTTTATCTTCGCCCATCTTTTCCTCAGGACACTCCCGCCAGCGGTGAGAGTCACCCTGGCCAATTCACAGCTGCTGACCAACCCAGAGTACCACGAGCTGGGCCAGGAGGCACAGCGTCTCGTCGACGCCCATAGGCGGCACACAGCCACGGTGGCGGCAGCGGAGCTGAGCGCATCACCGGGAGACGGTGGAGGTCCAGAGGCTGCGGCACCGAATTCGCTGACGTCAGCAGCGGCGGAGACCAGGAGAAGCGGAGCGGACGGCGCCCTCTGCTTTTATCATCGACGCTTCGCCGAGAGGGCACGCAAGTGCATTCCACCGTGCCGGTTCAAACGCTCGAGAAAACGGCAAGACCGAGAGTCGGTAGCAGCTGCTGCTCTCAGCGAGAAGAACAAGCTGCTCTTCATAACAGACGCGAAGTCAGGGAGGCAGTTCCTGGTGGACACAGGTTCCCAGCTAAGTTTCATCAAGCCTTCCTACGCTGACCGGCTGGGACCCGCCAACGGACCCCTGGTGTTAGCGGCGAACGGCTCGAGGATCAAGACCTTTGGGGAGAAGACCCTCCCTCTGTCTTTTCATGGTTGGACTTTCGAGTGGACCTTCGTCATAGCTGAAGTCAATAATGATATGTTAGGTGCTGATTTTTTGTGCTCAAATGGTTTATTGGTTGATCTTGCTAATAGACGTATGGTTAATGCACTGTCTTTTCACTCTATTTCCTGCACAGCTCGGGTGGCCCCGCCTACTGCACAGCCCAACCTCACAGCTGCGGGTGGTAAGTTTCAAGCCCTACTCACTCAGTTCCCAACACTCACGGTCCCAACGTTTTCGGCGTCAGTAGCGAAACACGGGGTGGAACATTTCATAACTACCACCGGTCCCCCCGTCTTTGCAAAAGCTCGGCGCTTGGACCCAGCTAAACTGGCCATTGCGCGAGAGGAATTCGCCAACCTTGAAAAATTGGGCATCATTAGGCGCTCTAACAGCCCCTGGTCTTCACCACTGCATATGGTCCCCAAGGCTGATGGCTCTTGGCGATCTTGCGGCGATTTCCGCAGGTTAAATAACGCTTCAGCACACGATCGCTACCCGATTCCGCACATCCAGAATTTTTCGGCGCATTTAGCGGGGGCGCTCATTTTTTCTAAAATAGATTTGGTGCGCGGTTACCACCAAGTCCCAGTCCGCGCTCAAGATATACCCAAAACAGCGGTAATAACTCCTTTCGGGCTTTTTGAGTTTTTGCGCATGCCTTTTGGACTCAAAGGGGCCGCACAGATGTTCCAGCGCATGATGGATGCAGTTTTACGCAGCCTTCCTTTCGTGTTCGTTTACTTGGATGATATTTTGGTAGCCAGCCCATCCGAAGCCGAACACGAAAGCCACCTCACAGCAGTTTTCCAGAGGCTAGCAGAGCACGGGTTAATAATCAATCCAGCGAAGTGCCAGTTCGGGGTGACGCAAATAGACTTTTTGGGGCACCGTGTTTCACCAGAAGGAGCGGTCCCACTCCCCGATAAAGTACGCGCAATAACGGAGTTTCCCCAGCCTCAGACGGTCAAAGCATTGCAGGAATTTCTCGGGATGGTTAACTTTTATAACTGTTTCCTCCCCGGTGCAGCACAGCTCATGCAACCATTGTACGCGGCACTAAAAAAGCAAAAACCTGCAAATAGGATCGAGTGGTCCCCAGAGCGGGAGCGCGCATTCACCCAGGTCAAATCAGCCCTAGCGAACGTCGCTTTGCTGGCACACCCGGTGCCAACGGCTCGTATGGCGCTCACCACGGATGCTTCTGATTCAGCGGTGGGCGCGGTCGTCGAGCAGTTTATGGCGGGGAGCTGGCAACCCCTCGCGTTTTTCAGCAAAACCTTGCGCGAGAACAAACGGAAATACAGCGCGTTCGATAGGGAGCTGTTGGCCCTGCATTTAGCCATCCACCATTTCCAGTTCTGGCTGGAGGGGCGCCATTTCACCGCGTTTGTAGACCACAAGCCGCTAACGTTTGCAACGGCCAAAATTTCAGAACCTTGGTCAGGCCGGCAACAAAGACAGCTGGCCGCGATATCGGAGTTCACTACCGATATTCAGCATGTCGCGGGTAAGCATAATGTAGTGGCAGATTGCCTTTCGCGGGCTGTGGCAACATCAGGCCCCCTGGGGGCGGACTTGGCAGCCGTGGCCGTGGGCCAGGTTTGTGGCGCGGAGGCGCTTGCAGCCCCGGTCCGCGTAGGTTTAGATTACGCGGCCATGGCTGCGGAGCAGGTTAGCGACGCGGATGTGCGCGCGCTCCAGTCTGGACCAACAGGGTTAAGGCTGGAGCACAGGGTGCAGCAGATAGGTATGCCCCCTCTAATCTGCAGGGTGCAGCAGATAGGTATGCCCCCTCTAATCTGCGATGTCTCCACGGGGCGCCCTCGCCCCGTGGTTCCAGCTGCATGGCGCCGCCGCGTTTTTGACTCAATCCATTCCCTGGCGCACCCGGGGGTGCGTACATCGATTAAAATGGTGGGGGAAAAATTTGTTTGGCCTGGGTTGCGTAAACAGGTTAAAGAATGGGCAGCAGCTTGTGTAGCGTGTCAGCGAGCCAAAATACACAAGCACAAGAGAGCCTCTTTGGAGCCTTTTCACATTCCGGCTAAACGTTTTGATCATGTGCATGTCGACTTGGTGGGCCCCCTCCCGTTGTCGCAGGGGTTCACACACCTTTTGACGATGGTGGATCGCACCACGCGCTGGCCAGAGGTGGTTCCTCTGGCGTCAACTACAGCAGCAGACGTTGCGCGCGCTTTTTTAACGGCTTGGGTTGCGCGTTTTGGAGTCCCGTCAGACATAACGTCTGACAGAGGCCCCCAATTTGTTTCCGAGCTCTGGTCATCTATGGCCCACAGCCTGGGGGTGAAAATTCACCGTACGACCGCGTATAACCCCCAAGCCAACGGTTTGTGCGAACGCTTCCACAGGTCATTGAAAACAGCCCTTAGAGCGTCTCTTACGGATACAAATTGGGCAGATAAACTTCCATGGGTTTTATTAGGGTTGCGTTCTGCACCTAAAGAGGATTTGCAAGCCTCTCCGGTGGAATTAGTCTTTGCCCAGCCCCTCCGTTTGCCGGGGGAGTTCCTCCCGGACAACCCAGCACCAAACTGCCCCCCCGCTCAGCTGCTGCAGAGCGACACGGGATCAAGCACCCTTCCCGGCCCAGTCCATCACAGTTTTCCGCGCGTTTTTGTGCCCAAAGCTTTAAAAAATGCAGAATTTGTTTTTGTCAGACATGATGCTCAAAGGCCAGGTTTACGGCCGCCTTACGACAGGCCTTTCAGAGTGTTAGAAACTGGGGAGAAACATTTTTTGCTTGATTTGGGAGACAGAAAAGAGTTGGTCTGCATTAATAGACTCAAACCCGCCTTTGTTTTGGCTGATGAGCACGTGCAGGTGGCCAGGGCCCCCCGCCGTGGCAGGCCGCCGGGAAGGCACTGTTCTAAGCCACCACAGGGATGCACTAATGACTCTGATTCACAGGCACAAGGAGCTGCTGCAGAAGGAGCGAAGCCCGCTTACAGCAGATATGGCAGGAGATTAAAGCCCAAGCGATTGGGGACGGAAGTGTGATATGTTGTGATATTCCCTGCTATTTGTGATAGGCTGTAACATTTTCTGCTACGTATATCAGAGTATGTTTGTCCTTGAAGTAGACGTTTGGGGGGGGGGGTTATGTCGCGCATATAATGAACTTATATTTCCCCACATATGCATGACTACATGTGTATTGTGGGCTTCACGTCTCAAGAGGACAAAGGAGGTCTGGCCGGCAGAGACTGAGAGGAGAGGACAGTTCCAACCTTTTGTCTTGGAGAGGAGGCCCCAGTGGGAGTCCCGGAACATCGAGGGATAAAGGACAATAGGAGAAGATCAAAGAGGCATTGTGATTGAGATTATGTACCATGGCTTGTATATTTGCATAGACAACATGTGACTTAGGTGGTGTGGCTTCTGCAGTGTATAAGAACTGTGATACGTGACTGTTCTGCCTCTTCTGCTTTGAGAGATGATAGAGGATGTGTGTGTTCAATAAAACTGATCCTGAGAAATAACCATGTCTCATCCTTGAACGCACCCCTTTACAATGCTATGATAAAGCGCTATATCGCTCAAAGCGCACGTTTGAGACATTCAAAGCGCACGCTTTGAGTGTCTATGATTAAGCGCTATAGCGCACGCTTGATAAAGCTGATATATATATTTATCACGCTATGATAAAGCACTATATCGCTCAAAGCGCATGCTTGACATGTCGAAGATCTGGCTGGCAGTCATTTGGAACGACTTTGGAGCACTGCTTATGGACGTTCAACCTGCAGTCTGAGAAAGCAACAGAGAAATTGCTTTATGTTGCTGAGAGTCCATGTTTATTTAGTTCAGTGCCCATCATGCTTGTAGACATTTTTTTGTGTTTGAGCATTCTATTGTAAGTAAATCAACAATATATAAGTTTCACCTTAAAATAATGCTTCCTCAAGCGCACGCTTGAGACACTCAAAGCGGAGAGACACTCGCGGAGCAGAGAGACACTCAAGCGCACGCTATATCACTCAAGCGTGTGCTTGAGCGATATAGAGCTTCATCATAGCATGATAAACATATATATACAGTATATCAGCTTTATCAAGCGTGCGCTTGATAAAAATTCGAACCGTGACAAAATTCAAACCGTGATTCGCTTGAGCGTGCGCTTTGAGCGATATAGCGCTTTATCATAGCGTGATAAATACATATATCAGCTTTATCAAGCGTGCGCTATAGCGCTTTATCATAGACACTCAAAGCGTGCTCTTTGAGGGATATAGCGCTTTATCATAGCGTGATAAATATATATATATCAGCTTTATCAAGTGTGCGCTATAGCGCTTGATCATAGACACTCAAAGCGTGCGCTTTGAGTGTCTCAAGCGCACGCTTTGAGTGATATAGCGCTTTATCATAGCGTGATAAATATATATATCAGCTTTATCAAGCGTGCGCTATAGCGCTTGATCACAGACACTCAAAGCGTGCGCTTTGAATGTCTCAAGCGCCAGCCACTACAATATTAAGTTATGAGACTGGCAATTTCTCTCTTTTCTCGCATGAACAGGCGTGCCATTTTTATTCTCCAGAGGCAGTGACAAAGCAACAGCTAAAAACGCAAGCTCTAAACGGAGGTCCTTCAGCGGTTGCCTAGAGAGGTCCCTGATGAGGCCATTTATGTCTGCACGAGCCACTTAGTGAATGAAAAACCCACGTACAGGAGTGGTTTCGTGCGTTGTATTGAACAAAACCCCAAAACGTGTTAATGGGAATGAATGAAGTGTGGATGTGTATGTGTGTGAAACACCCGAGCTGCCGAGTGCCCGAGCTGTCAGGGAGCGAAGGATCCAAAGGGCTCCCTGACGCGCCTGATGGAAAATAAATAAATATGTGCAGTTTTTAAAAAAAATTTTTAACCAAATAGCCAAATTAGAAGGTATTTACATGTATTATTAGCATATTTGTAATTTGTGTGTATTTTCTACTACTGAATTAAAAAAAAAAGAATCGAATTGTAGGCGCTTCCTGGCCAGATATTGTGATACTAGGAGACCGGTTCCTGGCCGCGACAAAAAAGAATCGAATTGTAGGTGCTTCCCAGCCAGATATTGTGATACTAGGAGACCGGCCGTGTAGTCACTTCGCAACTATAACTGCCTAAACAGATCATTCTGTACATGAACACATATTGTGGTGAATTATGGCTTTAGAGTCCGCTACAGTTCCCTATTATGTACCTGGCAGGTTAACCACTTGCGCTCCGTTGTTCCACGGGCAGGCAAGTCTCTGCGTCCTAGGACGCACGAGGGCGCACTCTGACGCATAGTCCAGATTGTGGTGATGTAGGTGGTGTTGGCGTCCGAGCGCCACTGAAAAAAAAAGCTGCAGACACAGCCGCGAACAGATTAGTTCATCTGATTGACCTCTCATTCGACTAATAAGAGCCTTGAATTGGGTTTCTGAAACCTTGAAGAGCCAATGAATGAAAACCTGGGAAGGAGGACCCGCCTACTGTGAATGCAGGAGCCAATTGAAGCACAGAAATTCAGGCTGGGTGAAGAGAGACTTACTGCTGCAGCAGATGAAAACAAAGGACGCTGGACGAATCTGCTACAGACCCCGCAGCATGGAGACCACCCACAAGTGGGACCTGCACTCATTCCAGCAGAATAGACGTTTAGGATTCTCTTCCGTCATCATAGACCGACGGAGGCCGACGACAAAGGTCGTAAATCATTCACCAAAACCACAATATTGGAATTATGTTTTGATCAGGATCCACGAGCGGAGCAGCGTCGCGTTCGTCTGACAATGGGGAAGAGAAGTTCGCCAGGACTCTGCTGCTGTGAAGAGGTAAGGTGTTATAAGCTAAATTATTATTTATCCCTGAAAACTGTAATCCAAAAATGACTTTTGACCGATCGGTAAATTACAACTGTACGGCGCACGCACTTCGTACTTCGTGCGCCGCGATAAACGGTTCATTTGCCGTGTTCGGACCGTGAACGCTCCCCCCTGCTGCAGAAGAGGAGCAGGGGGGGGGCGTTCACGGTCCGAACGCCCCCGGTCCGCGGGGGGAAGCCGCGCTGACTGTGCAGCGGTCGTCACATAGACATGAGTCTATTCCTTCATGTAGCGATGGCCGTCCTCTGTAGAGAGGGGGGGGACAACCCCCCCCCACACACACACACAGTAGCGAGGGGGGGGAAGCCGCTGTGACAGCGTTGCTGTGGAAACATGCAACGAGTGTAATCTGTCATGTAGCGAGGGCCGAACTCCATCCTTGATAGCGGGGGGGGACCCCCCCCCCCCCACACACACACACACACACACAGACACAGCCCTGAGTGTGACCTTTCATTAGAGCCTAAAATGAAGATTCTACATTGAATTATTCAAAAGTTACAGACGTTTTTCCAAACTGTGCCATTTGGCACAATTTGCCACAGTTCCAAAACGCCTGGGAACAGCCTGAGAACAAAGCTGTGTAAAATATTCATTTTTTGTGGTATTGTTACCAAATTTGGATCTCAGCTGGATAACACTTGGTTCTACATTTCTGTTGCATTTTCCAGCCGGATCGGACAGCTGTGTGTTATTTGCAAGCATTTGTATCCAAAAAAACACTGTGTCCAAATTTATTTTCTTCAAGTTCAGTATGTTTAGATGACTGTAACTCAGTGACCGGAGCACGTAGAGAGATTATGTTTTTTTTGCCAAAAAATTCAAAGTGTTTTCTTTTAAATGAGACCAACCCCATGAAGATGCTGCAAAGGGTTGAATAACAGCTTTCGATTTACTTTGGGCACGTTATTTTTGGGCATTTTTAGGAAAATTGCCCGGAGTGCAAGGGGTTAAGATGACCGAAATTCAGAAGTCAATGACTTTTTAATCTGTCAGCAGCCTTCAGAAAAACTAAACTTGTCAACATTTGATTTCAAAATAAGAGAGGTTTTTCCTGCTGTCTGGGTGGTAAGGAGATTTCTGGGGAAAAAAAACTATAAATATAAAGAAATATTATAACAGAAATAACGGCATCCTTGGCCATTTAAGTTAATTTATTTCATTAAATACAATTTTATTAATATTTTTTTCTTTGTAATCAGAGTTAAATTATTGTTCTGTTCTGACAGCAAAATTATGGCCAAAAATGTAAATTGTTGCCAGGAAAAAGTTAAAAAAAAAAACCCAAAAACTTACCACAGTCTGTTTCAAATTTATCTAAAAAACCCAGTAATTTTATTTTAAAAAACAGACAAAAATTAGTCATAAAATAATCCACAAATTTATAATATAATTTAAAATAAAGTTTCAAATGTACAAGAAAAGTCAATTTTACAAGAGGAAATTACAAATTTGAGGAACATGGTTTCAACTTTAGATTTACAGAGAAAAGTAGAAAACTATAAGAAAATTGTTATAAATTTTGGAGAAAAACCTCAAACCTTCAAGACTGAAGTCATTACTCGAGTTTTTAAGTGGGTGATCTTTGTACCCTCAACTCAATTAGAAATTTTTGGTTGTCTACTTTTAATTATTAATTTCAAAGCACTGCTTTTACATGAGTAGAATTTCTGGATACTATACCCACCTGATCATATAATTTAAGTATGCATAGTACATTACTTTTATAAATGTTTCTTTCCCTTCCCTACTCTCTCAATGGAAAAAAAAGAAACACTAGAATAAAATACAAAAAATACACATATTTTTGTCATTTATGTAAACCATGACAAAAAAATCCTGGACAAAACATGACACTTGATATTTTCTAACCTGTGTGTATACCACCATAGACAGAGCGAGAACCTGAATTAGACAGAGCTCAGAGAGGGCAAGATGAGACAGAAGAGAGGAGCCAAGGAGAGGGAAGTGGTCAGGCAGAGGAAGGAGAGAAGGATAACACCACTAAAAAGTCTATAATCAATCAATCAATCAATTCAATCAATTAAGGTTTATTGTCAATACTACCGTACGTGCAAGACATACAGGAGAATTGAAATTTGACTTGACATTGGGCGCGCTCTATAAGTGCATCCCAGTGCCGCGGCAGCCTTGAGGCGCCAGTCATACAGTGGGGGGGTAAAGAGGGAAGGGGTAGGGAATGACACAGTAGGCGAGAGAAAAAAACACAAGTTATCAGAATAGCGCTCTGGATGTATATGAATAGATGAATAACACAGGATGTCTGGGTGGGACCCCAACTGGCCCAATATTCAAGCCTCGGTTGTACAATACTTCAAATGGTAAGTTCTATATGCAACGTTATGGTGTAAAATTTTAAAAAGAAATAAATAGTATAAAATTCACATATTCCGGTATGTTTACCCGCCCCCGGGGAAAAATATGTTGCCACCGCGCCAAGGTCTTTAAGCCAGAGGAAACACTGCAGATGGTATTACTCCTTTTCATTCCCAGCCAGCAACTGGTCCTCTCTTCTTCTTCTTCTTTTAGATTTGATTGGCGGTTGGCAACCAGCTTACAGGTGCATTACCACCACGGACTTGATTATCATCACTCCACATCCCCATACAAGGAGCTCCCACAAGGAGCTCTGAACAACTTCTTATGTGTGAAAAAAAAAACATCCGTCCCTCTCGGTGGCGTTGACCAGCTTTTGATAGCCCATAGATCATAAGAAATGATCCATAGGCTATATGATGTCCTATGATGTCCTGGACATCCTATACAGACGTGGGCAAAATTGTTGGTACCCCTCTGTTAATGAAAGAAAAACCCACAATGGTCACAGAAATAACTTGAATCTGACAAAAGTAGTAATAAATAAAAATTCTATCAAAATTAACCAATGAAAACCAGACAATGCTTTTGAATTGTGGTTCAACAGAATTATTTTAAAAAACAAACTCATGAAACAGGCTTGGACAAAAATGATGGTACCCTTAACTTAATATTTTGTTGCACAACCTTTTGAGGCAATCACTGCAATCAAACCATTTCTGTAACTGTCAATGAGACTTCTGCACCTCTCAGCAGGTATTTTGGCCCACTCCTCATGAGCAAACTGCTCCAGTTGTCTCAGGTTTGAAGGGTGCCTTCTCCAGACGGAATGTTTCAGCTCCTTCCACAGATGTTCAATAAGATTTAGATCAGGGCTCATAGAAGGCCACTTTAGAATAGTCCAGTGTTTTGCGCTTAGCCATTCTTGGGAGTTTTTAGCTGTGTTTTGGGTCATTATCCTGTTGCAAGACCCATGACCTGCGACTGAGACCAAGCTGTCTGACACTGGGCAGCACATTTCTCTCTAGAATACCTTGATAGTCTTGAGATTTCATTGTACCCTGCACAGATTCAAGACACCCTGTGCCAGATGCAGCAAAGCAGCCCCAGAACATAACAGAACCTCCTCCATGTTTCACAGTAAGGACAGTGTTCTTTTCTTGGTATGCTTCATTTTTGCGTCTGTGAACATAGAGCTGATGGGCCTTGCCAAAAAGTTCCAGTTTTGTCTCGTCTGTCCATAGGACATTCTCCCAGAAGCTTTGTGGCTCGTCAACATGCAGTTTGGCAAATTCCAGTCTGGCTTTTTTATGATTTGTTTTCAACAGTGGTGTCCTCCTTGGTTGTCTCCCATGAAGTCCACTTTGGCTCAAACAATGATGGATGGTGCGATCTGACACTGATGGACCTTAACCTTGGAGTTCACCATGAATGTGTTTAGAGGTTGTTCTGGGCTCTTTTGCTACCATTCGTATTATCCGTCTCCTCCTGCGGCCACGTCCAGGGAGGTTGGCTACAGTCCCGTGGATCTTAAATTTCTGAATAATATGTGCAACTGTAGTCACAGGAACATCAAGCTGCTTGGAGATGGTCTTATAGCCTTTACCTTTAACATGCTTGTCTATAATTTTCTTTCTAATCTCCTGAGACAACTTTCTACTTTGCTTCTTCTAGTTCATGTTTAGTGTGCTACACACCATGTCAACAAACAGCACAGTGACTACTTGTCACCCTTTAAATAGGCCGACTGACTGATTACAAGTTTGTAGACACCTGTGATGTTAATTAGAGGACACATCTTGGTTGAACATGTCCCTGTGGTCACATTATCCTATCTTGCTCTCGTCTGCTTGATCGTCACTTCCTTGTGGTAACGTATCGTCACTTCCTGTTTTGCTGTCTGTCTGTGTGGTTTGCTCTCCTCACTCTCCTGAGCTTTTGGGTTAGCCACTAGCGATGGCTACTAGCTCTCCTTCCTCTCCTCCTCTGGTGTGCGCTCTCTGTCAGATGTTTAGCTACACCTCTGTCTCTTTTAGTGATAACGGTAAATGTAATAAATGTTGTCTTTCTGAGGCGCTCGAGGCGAGGTTGTCTGATTTGGAATCCCGGCTCCGCTGCATTGAAACACCGTCTGCGCCAGTTACTCTTGACGGACGCCCCTCAGCTGCAGCGGAGCTAGCTATCATAGCTAACCCTGTTAGCGGTCCTCCGGCTCTCCTCAGCAGCGAGAAGACTGGGTGGGTGACGGTGAGAAGGAAGCCTAGTCGCAAAGCCCCGGTACACCACCAACCTGTTCCCGTTTCTAATCGTTTTTCCCCGCTCAGCGACACACCCGCTGAGGAAAAAATTCTGATCATTGGCGACTCTGTAGTCAGAAACGTGAACCTAGAGACTCCAGCGGCCATAGTCAAATGCATTCCTGGGGCCAGAGCAGGCGACATCGAGTCAAATTTGAAAATGCTGGCTAAAAGTAACTGTAAATACTCCACAATTGTTATTCACGCTGGCATTAATGACATCCGTCTCCGGCAGTCGGAAGTCACGAAACTTAATGTAGAATCGGTGTGTGACTTTGCAAAAACGATGTCTGCCACTGTAGTATTCTCTGGGCCCCTCCCCCAATCTGACCAGTGATGACATGTTTAGCCGCTCGTCATCCTTGAACCGCTGGCTGTCTGTGTGGTGTCCTGCAAATGACGTGGGCTACATTGACAATTGGAGCTCTTTTTGGGGAAAACCTGGTCTTATGAGACGAGACAGCATTCATCCCACTTTGGATGATGCTTCTCATTTATCTAACAATCTGGCATCTTTTTTTTATCCAAATTTCCAAAACCTTGACTACTCAGAGTTGGGACCAGGAAGCAGAGTCGCAGTCTTACATGCCTCTCTGCAGCTCCTCTTCATCCGCCACCCCTCAACTTAGCCCCTGTCTTCCCCATCAGAGAATCATTGTCTGCTCCCTCCAAAGTAAATAAAAATATAATATATAAGCATCCCAAAGTGATTAAGCAAAATATTGGTAAAACTCAAATTAAACATAAAGCCTCTAAATTGAATGATTTGGCCTCTGTTCCTCCTCATAATTTAAAAATTAAATGTGGTTTATTAAATATTAGGTCTCTAACTCCCAAGTCTCTGTTAGTCCATGATCTGTTAATTGATCATCAGATTGATTTAATTTCCCTTACAGAGACTTGGTTAGGGCAAGAGGATTATGTTGGTTTAAATGAATCAACTCCCTCTGGTTATTTAAACTGTCAAAATCCCAGAAGTTCTGGTCGTGGAGGAGGAGTAGCAACAATTTACCATTCCAAATTACTAGTTAATGTAAAGCAAAAAACATGTTATAATTCCTATGAGGGCCTGGTCCTCAGTATTGGGCACTTTAGCAATTTTAGGTTAAACCCAATTTTATTTGCCATAGTTTATCGTCCCCCATCAACCTACTCAGAATTTTTATCCGAATTTGCTGATTTCTTAGCTGATTTAGTGCTGAAATCTGATAGAATAATTATAGTAGGGGACTTTAATATACATGTGGATGTAGATAGTGACTGCCTTAATGTGGCATTTAATTCAATATTAGACTCGATTGGGTTTTCTCAGAAAGTAGGGAAATTCTACTCATTACCTCCACCATACATTGGACCTTGTTCTGACATATGGCATAGAAATAGAAAATCTTGTAGTGTCTCCTCATAACCCTGTACTGTCAGACCATTGTCTGTTAACCTTTGATTTACTATTTCTGACTATTTGGCTCCTAAAGAAAAATATTATTACAGTAGATGCCTCTCAGATGATGCTGTTACCAAATTTATGCAGATTGTTTCCTCTATGCCATGTGTCAACACAACGGAAATAAGCTACAGACAGCTTGCTCCTTCTGTAATTGATAACATGGTGGATAGTGTTACAGCTTCTCTGCATCAGACTCTAGACTTGGTGGCCCCCTTAAAAAAGAAAAAGTCTAATCAGAGATTTCTAACTCCTTGGTTCAACACAGAAACTCGTAGCTTAAAACAGAAGACTCGTCAATTAGAAAGAAAATGGCGCTCCACTAATTTAGATGAAATCTATTTAGCTTGGAGAAATCATCTTTTAATTTATAAAAAATCTCTTAGAAAAGCTAGAACGAGTTATTACTCTGCATTAATAGAAGAGAACAAGAATAATCCCAGGTTTCTTTTCAGCACTGTAGCCAGGTTGACAAAGAGTCAGGACTCTGTCAATCCTAGCATTCCCTTAGAGCTTACTAGTCAGGACTTTATGAACTTTTTCAATAATAAAATTTCATCCATCAGAGATAAAATCAATCAGATTCTTCCCACAGTTAACTTAAATACTGTAA
Organism: Pholidichthys leucotaenia; assembly: GCA_020510985.1. Taxonomy (NCBI): domain Eukaryota; kingdom Metazoa; phylum Chordata; class Actinopteri; order Cichliformes; family Pholidichthyidae; genus Pholidichthys; species Pholidichthys leucotaenia. Next base: position 349,982,374 of record CM035839.1, read on the forward strand.
CTACTACAACTCCTTCAATTGATGTCTGTCTTGATGAGTTTACTCCAATCGACCTTTGTGAGTTAGACAAAATAGTTTCCTCATCCAAACCTTCAACTTGTCTTTTAGACCCTATTCCTACCAGGTTATTTAAAGAAGTCTTTCCACTTATTGGTAGCTTTATTCTTCATATAATCAATTCTTCATTAACTTTAGGCCATATACCGCAGGCTTTTAAAACGGCTGTAATTAAACCCTTACTCAAAAAGCCAACGCTAGATCCAGGAGCTTTAGCTAACTATAGGACCAATCTCTAATCTCCCTTTCATTTCAAAAATCTTAGAAAGAGTTGTTGCTACGCAATTATTTGACCACCTGCAGGGAAATGGTTTACTTGAAGAGTTTCAATCTGGGTTTAGAATCCATCATAGTACTGAAACAGCCTTAGCGAAGGTCACTAACGACCTCCTCATCGCATCTGATAATGGACTGGTTTCTGTACTTGTCCTTTTAGACCTTAGTGCAGCTTTTGATACTATCGATCATAATATTCTACTTGATAGATTAGAACACTATGTTGGATTTAATGGAGCTTCGTTGCAGTGGTTTAGATCTTATTTATCTGATAAGTTCCAGTTTGTTCATGTAAATAATGAGTTTTCTTTCAACTCAAAGCTTAGTCATGGAGTTCCACAGGGATCTGTGCTAGGCCCTACTCTTTTTAGTTTATATATGCTTCCGTTAGGCAACATTATTAGAAAGCACTGTATACATTTTCATTGTTATGCAGATGACACAATTATACCTGTCAATGAAGCCAGATGATAGTAATCAATTAGCTAAGTTAGAAGCCTGTCTTAAGGAAATCAAAGCTTGGATGACTTGTAATTTCCTGCTATTAAATTCAGATAAGACTGAAGTCATTCGTGTTGGTCCAAAAAACCTCAGAAATACCTTTCCAAAGACCTCCAGTAATGCACTGGGCCTCACTCCTTTCCTCACTCTCAATGAAATATTTTTTTTGCTGGTCATTAACATTTGTTTGTTCTCTCCCACAGATTGAGTCCCCATCGTGCTGTTTGCTCTCTACATGTCTGTTCTTTTCATCTTCTCTATCCCCTCACCCCCCCCAGCCAGTCGCAGCAGATGACTGCCCCTCCTTGAGCCTGGTTCTGATGGAGGTTTCTTCCTGTTAAAAGGGAGTTTTTCCTCTCCACCGTCGCCAAGTGCTTGCTCACAGGGGATCGCCTGATTACTAGGGTCTTTCTGCAATTGTGGGGGTTCCCCCTTCAGTTGATAGTGCTATGAGATGACCGTTGTTGTGAAATGCCGCTATATAAATAAAGTTGAATTGAATTGAATTGAATTGAATTATTTTCAATTTTTTCTAGGGGTACCATCATTTTTGTCCAGGCCTGTTTCATGAGTTTGTTTTTTAAAATACTTCTGTTGAACCACAATTCAAAAGCACTGTCTGATTTTCATTGGTTAATTTTAATAGAATTTATATTTATTACCACTTTTGTCAGATCAAGTTATTTCTGTGACCATTGTGGATTTTTCTTTCATTAACAGAGGAGGTAGGTACCAAAATTTTGTCCCAGTCTGTATGATGTCATAGACATCATAGACCCACATGATCCTATATGATATCATAGACATCCAATATGATGTCTTAGACAGACTATTAAATGCCAGGATCCTTTGATGTTGACGATTAAAAATTGAAGCTCTGATGCTGGAAGAAGAGTGATGTCTGAAGATGGGAGTTGAGGTTCGATTGGACACAGCAATGATGTTAGAAGGACTACAGCTCCTGACCAGATAGAGTGATGATATAGAGTGAAGTACGTGGCGGTAATGCACCTGTAAGCTGGTTGCCAACCGCCAATCAAATCTAAAAGAAGAAGAAGAAGAAATCCTTTAATGTTGATGATTTCCATGAGTCATTTGATCTGGAATCCTTTGATGTGACACCCTCCGCCGAGGCAGACCCACCACAGGTTGATCAAACCTGGGTGTGAGTCCCGTGATCTAGCTGTTTGCCCTGGAAGCCCAAATGATGTCACTCCTTTTCATCCACAGCCAGTGGTGGTGTCAGCCAGCTCTTTAATTGCCCATCTGTAATCCTGTCCCCTGACCCCAATCTCCCTGAGCAGCTTTACAGTTGTGGCTACGAAGCCCCTGCATCCCACCTCCACCGGGCGCACCTTTATCTTCCAGCCTCTGTCCTCTGCCTTAGCTGCTAAGTTGGAATACCGCAGCTTCTTACGCTCATAAGCTTCCTCGACAGCATCCTCCCAGGGTACTGTCAACTCAATAATATAGGCGAGCTTAGATGAATTAGACCAGAGGACGAGATCTGGTCGCAGGACGGTTGTTGCGATCTCCGGAGGGAAAATGAGCCTTTGATCCAAGTCAGCTCACATCTGCCAATCCCTGGCTGCGTTCAGTGGACCCAGATCAGGGAGAAAGGGACTGGTTCTCCGCTCGGCCTCTGAGTGAACAAATGATGGTAGGTGTCGGCGCACATCCTGGTTGTTGAAGGGTTGGGAGTTGATGGATACTCTCTTGCACTCAAGTTTATCAGCTAGACACCTGAGGACCTGGTTGTGTCTCCACGTGTATCTACCTTGAGTGAGGCTAGTCCTGCAACCAACCAAGATGTGCTTGTATGTTGCTGGGGCTGTACACAGAGGGCAAGATGGATCCTTTCTAAGCCACAGCTGCAGATTTGTGGGACAGGGCAGCACATCATATATAGCTTGGATGATGAAGCTCAGCCTGCTGGATTCCATGCCCCAGAGTTCTCTCCATGTAACTTTCCTCTTTTCGACACCCTCCCATCTCGTCCATCGACCCTGTTTGGCTTGTGCTATGGCTCTGGCACTTCTGGCTGCTTCCTCCTGTTGATGGACCTCCTCTTACCACCATAGTTCATTTTAATAAATTACAGACATACTGTAAGTTTTATTTAGAAGAAGCTACTTTTCCTCCTTTTTATGTTTCTTCATAATGCTGCTTATTCAGATGTATTAATATAATATAAATCTATATCCTTTACCTGCTCTCCAGATTCTCAATTTGACAACTAGTGGATTGGTTGTCTGATATTCTTCTTTATTTTGGAATAAAACAAAAAGAATTCTACACAACTTTTTACATAATATAACTTTAAAAATCATTTGATGCAAATTAAGCCAATTAAGAAATAATTACAGCAGAGTGGGGAAAAAAGTTCAAAAAATACCTTCTTCCACTGAGCTAAATATTGGTTATAATTTTTTTTTTAAATGTGTGGCATTGGTAGACAGTCTGCACTTATAATTTAGTGTCCAAAACCCCATTAAAAACATCAGATAACAAACTAGCTGTCAAAGAATCTTCTCGCCTCGCTTTTCTTCTTCTTCTTCTCTCGGTTACTGGCGGATAGCAAACAACTGAAAGGTGCATACCGCCACCTACTGTACAAGAGTGTGTAACATTATGTCATTTGAGCCCAACCCCTAAAGTCTGTGGCTTAATCCTGTGTTATTTAAAAAAGAGAAAAGAGCCCTTCTCGTGATTCTTAGTGCCTTTCCATCTCTATCTGTTCCCAGAATTCCCAGTTACATCCATTCCCTACCGGCCTCTCAAACTTCATTTTTTATTCTCTCTCTTTCATTTCCATACTTGTGACAGTGTAATAAGATGTGCTCGACATTTTCTTTTACTCCACATTCTCTACATTTGTCACTTTCGCTTTTCCCCATGGTGAATAAAGTGCCGTTTAAACCTGTATGATCAAGTCTGAGTCTTGCCATAATGATGTCTTCCCTCCTGTCTGTTGTTTTATAATTCTTTATTGCAATACATTTTTGTATTTTGTAATACGATCTACCTTTATGATCTTCATCCCATCTTTTTTGCCATAGCTCAATTCCTTTTTTCTTGATTACTGCTTTCTCTTCACCTTTTCCAAGAGACAATGGTATAGTTATTTCTTTCCCAAGTGCACTTTTTGCTAATTTGTCTGCACAGTCATTCCCTTTCAACCCTTCGTGTGCAGGAACCCAACAAAACTGAACTTCTCCACCGCCCCGTATACCCTAAATAAACTGTGATATAGCTCAATCACCAAGTCTTCCCTTGTAGATTTTAGTGTCTGTATGGTTTTTAAAGCTGCACGTGAATCTGTGCACACCACCACCTGGTCCGGTCTGACCTCCTCCACCCACTGCAAACCAATAATTATTGCCACCATCTCTGCTGTAAACACAGAAGTATTGTTGGAGAGTCTTTTTGAGATGGTCAATTTAAACTCTGGAATGTATACTCCAACTCCAACAGAGCCCTCTTTGTTCTTTGAACCATCAGTATAGAGCTGTAAATAGTTATAGTAATTGTTCCTGAGGTAAATGCTTGTTTTAACACCAACTTCACTCATACGCCAATCCTTTTTCCTCATTTCGCAGACTAATTGTCTACTTCTGCTCCGGAAAACAGCCAAGGGGGTATCCTTACTCTACTGGCTTGGTGTAAGCTAATTCAATAGTGTCTAGTCCATACATTCTGGCTTTTCTTTCATCTGTCCACCCAAACCTGTGTCCCTGGAAGTTAGAATATTCCCAGCAGTCTTGTCGTTGTTGTTTGTGAAATATTTTGCTTACTCACTTCCTGTTCAGGCTTGACCCAGTATGATAATGCGAGTTTATCTCTTCTCAAATTCATTGGCATTTCTCCTGCCTTCTATTAAAACTGCATTGTTTGGTGTTGTTTTGATGGCTCCAATGCACAGGCAAAGTGCTCTTAATGCGCATTCTATTTTTTCCAGAGTCGTCTTTGCTGCTGCCTCATAAATCATGCATCCATAGTCTATTGTCAATCTCATTAGTGCTCTGTAAATGTCAATTAATGCCTGTTTATCTGCACCCCATTTGTGTCCAGCTACAGCTTTTATGAGATTAATGACTTTTTTGCACTTTGTCTCCAGATTTTCAACATGAACTCTCCATGTGTATGCACTATCAAACCACAATCCTAGATATTTGAACTCATTCACTTTCTCTATTGGCTGATTATATGATGTTAATGGTTCTGTACCAGTTCTGCATTTTTTTGTGAAAATCATATAGCAGGTTTTACTGTTTGAAAATTTAAATCCCCACTCATGACCACTTTTCCACTTTCTCCATTGCTTTCCTGATGTTTTTGAACACAATTTCCTCATTTCTTCCCCTCATCCATATGGCTCCTTTATCTGCATATATAGGTACATCTCCAAACAATTAGAATATTCATGAAAAAGTTCAATATTTTTTGTCACTCATTTCGAAAGTGAAACCCACATTATTTATATAGATTCATTTACACAGAGAGTGATGTATTTCAATCTCTTCATTTTATTTTAATTTTGATAATTGTGGCTTACAGCCCAGAAAACCAACAAATTCAGTTTCTCTAAAAAAATTAGGGATATATTACATTAAAATTAATTTTAAAAAAAAATAGTTTTTTTAATACAAATGTGGACCTGACTGAAAGTATGTCCATGTACCACACTCAATACTTGGTCGGGGCTCCTTTTGGATTAATTACTGTATCAATGTGGCGTGGCATGGAGGTGATCAGCCTGTGACACTGCTGAGGTGTTATGAAGGTCCAGGTTGCTTTGATAGTGACCGTCAGCTCATCTGCATTGTTGGGTCTGGTGGCTCTCATCTTCCTCTTAACAATACTCCATAGATTCTCTATGGGGTTTAGGTCAGGAGAGTTTGCTGGCTAATCAAACACAGTGATGCCATGGTCATTAAACCAGATTTTGATACTTTTGGCAGTGTAGGGAGGTGCCAAGTCCTGCTGGAAAATGAAATCAGCTTCTCCATAAAGCTTGTCAGCAGAGGGAAGTATGAAGCGCTCTAAAATTTCCTGATAGATAACTGTGGTGACTTTGGTCTTGATAAAACACAGTGGACCAACACCAGCAGACAACATGGTTCCTCAAATCATCACTGACTGTGAAAACTTCACACTAAACCTCAAGCAACTTAGATTCTGTACCTCTCCACTCTTTCTCCAGACTCTGAGACTTTGATTTCCAAATCCATCCATCCATCCATCTTCTGCCGCTTAATCCTTTCGGGTCGTGGGGGGGCTGGAGCCTATCCCAGCATCTTTGGGCGAGAGGCAGGGTACACCCTGGACAGATCGCCAGTCCATCGCAGGGCCAACACAGAGACAGACAACCATTCACTCTCACATCCACACCTAAGGACAATTTTAGAATCCCCAGTTGATGCCAATTAACCTAACCTGCATGTCTTTGGCATGTGGGAGGAAACCGGAGTACCCGGAGTAAACCCACGCAGACACGGGGAGAACATGCAAACTCCACACAGAAGGGTCACTGATGGTCTGGGGGTGGGATCAAACCCACGATGGTCAAGGGTGGAATCGATCCCATGACCTTCTTACTGTGCTGCCACTGTGCTAACCACTGTGCCACCGTGCATTCATTTCCAAATGAAATGCAAAATTTACTTTTATCTGAACAGAGGTCATCTGCTGGTGTTGGTCCACTGTGTTTTAGCGGGAGATTGACAGATGGATCGGAGCAACATCTGCAGTGATGCGGATGTTGTACCGGTCTGTTGTGGTGAAGAGGGAGCTGAGTTCTAAGGCAAAGCTGTCGATTTACCAGTCAATCTACGTTCCTACCCTCACCTATGGTCACGAGCTTTGGGTAATGACCGAAAGAACGAGATCGCGGATACAAGCGGCTGAAATGAGCTTTCTCCATAGGATTGCTGGACTCACCCTCAGAGATAGGGTGAAGAGCTCAGTCATCCGGGAGAGGCTCAGAGTAGAACTGCTGCTGCTCCACATTGAAAGGAGTCAGTTGAGGTGGTATGGGCATCTGATTAGGATGCCTCCTGGACGCCTCCCACTTGAGATGTTTCAGCCACGTCCCACTGGGAGGAGACCCTGGGGCAGACCCAGGACTCGGTGGAGAGACTATGTCTCCCAACTGGTCTGGGAACGCCTTGGTATCCTCTCTGAAGAGCTGGAGCAGGCGGCTGGGGAGAGGGAAGTCTGGGCTTCTCTGCTTGAACTGCTGCCTCCGCGACCCGGACCTCCGGAGAAGCAGTGGAAGATGGGTGGATGGATGGATTCTAATTTTTTGAGAAACTGAATTTCCGGTTTTCATGGGCTGTAAGCCATAATCATCAAAATTAAAATAAATAAACACTTGAAATATATCACTATCTGTGTAATGGATGTATATAATGTATGGGTTTCACTTTCTGAATGAGTGACAAAAAAATATTGAACTTTTTCATGATATTCTAATTTTTTGAGATGTACCTGTATGTGTAGTACCATACTCAGATATTAAGTTTCAACATGTGGCTCCCTATTTTCAGCTGTCAATAAACCATGAATGTGGTTGGCTTTGATATTGTTCACCTCCTTTAGATTCTGTCACTTTTCTTCTTTAGCTGTGACGCAACATTAGTGGTGTGGCAGATAAAAGCTACAAAGTTTGTCCTCTTAACTATCAGTGTGTCATCATCCAATTTGCATTTGTGAACACAAAAATTCCTTGCAGCGGCATGATCTTGTGCTTGTATGGGATTTGTTGATGGCTGTGCTTCCCTTTGAACTGAACTTCTTTGAGGAAGGCCTGTTGTGTTTCTAACCATTCCTGCCTCTCTACCTGTCTTTAGAGCTTCTGCATACGAGATTTTCTTAGTTATTCTGATTTCCTAGGCTTGTCTAGCTTCCCTCTGCACAACACATCCTCCATATGTAGCACTAAGGTCACCCCCGCAGTTGCAACACTTTACTTTGGCGTCCTTTTCACATTTACCATATTCGTGCTCCCCTCCACATCTAGCACATCTTAACTTTCCCTTACACTGCTGAGCAGTGTGACCCATCCTTTGACATTTGTAGCACCTGAGTGGCTTTGGGACGTATTCTCTGACACTGTAATACAGGTATCCTATTTGGACTGATTTAGGGAGTGTTTTCTCAAACTGAATCATTACAGACAGTGTATCCTGCAGTGAACCTTCTCTTTTGCTCTTTAGCCTTTTCACATCCTTCACCTTTCCTCCTTGGATCTCGTTTTTCACTTCTTCCATAGACATGCTCAAAGGGACACCTGATATAACTCCCCTCAAGTCTGCTGTTGCACCACGAACATGTGTCTTCATTTGTTCTCCATTTAGACATGTCATTGCCAGTATTTTCTCTTGCTGTTGTTTACTTAATGCATGAATTAACAGCCGGTTATTATTAAAGAACTTTGTAAACTTAACTCTCCCAATTTCTTTCTCAATTGCTTTTGTTAGCTTAACAGGGTGATAGTGCCCCCCACCCTGATTGAACTCAATGACAACCTTCCACTCATTCCCTACATCATCAAACTGCCATCCATGTTGGCTAGTTCGTGTTTTCTTTGCATTGTAACTTCCTCACTCTCATCTGACTCGCTTCTAGCTCTTGGTGCCCCCCTAGCTGTTCTTTTCCGCCTCCCAGACCTGGGTGTTACCCACTCCATCTCATTTTTATCAAACCCATCAGAGCTAGATGCCATAATGTTACAGTCAGAATACAGTTTATGCTATCCGCCACAAACAAATCACTCCTACTGCCAACCGAACACAGACGTAAATGCTGTCTCAGCCTTCCACCTGTCGAAGTCCGTCCGCCACCCCAGTGGTCCAACTGGTCTTTTTTCCCCCCCACTCATTTGAACTCCTTTTACCATCTGTCGGCTATATGTTGCTGAATTCAGACAAGTTGATGGTGTTTCACAATAAAAGTACATAAAAGAAACAACCATTCTGAAAACTGAATTGCTGTAGAGGGCTTTTATTTTTACATGACTCAGGATGTATTGAGTTGTGACGGTGAAAATAAATTCACACACAGTAAGGTGTGTGTTAAAATCAGTCATGTCTGGTGAATCCAGCATTTATAGCACAGGCTATTTTAAGAATACTGAGCAGGAATTCAAGGATTGTTTCTCACTTTTAAGGATAATTAAGGTGTTGATTTTAGCAAAATCACATTTAAGAATTTTTATGGCCCTGTAGACACCAGTGAGGCAGCTGTTTTTCATTGTTTGTGTTCTCATGGAGAAATTCTCTCCACAACCATACATGAATACAAATTAATCTGTCCACACTAGGGATGTTAATCATTATTTACTTTTGATTAATTGTCGATAAGAATTTAGTTGACTAAATTAAATTAGTGGTCAATTAACTGATAACTCAGCAGTCCTTTTCAATGGGAGCTTATTCCATGAAATGTAGTGGCTTCGCCATCCAGGCAGGGGTGCACACGGTCACCCACTGCTGCATTTCAACCAAAAAAGCAGAAGAAGACGCTAAGCCCTTGTGGGCTACGCTGGAGAGCCACAACAAGTTCCAATGGCACGTTCCAGTGTCCACCTGTCAAATCAACAGAGTGGAGAAGCGAACTGCAGCAGGCTACACAAGTGCAAAAACATATCCCCGCTGCTGCCCTTCAACCTGTCACTAGACAGAAAAGCAGACCAGACTCAAGTTGCCACTGAAGTTACACAACAGAGGGAGCCTAGATCATGCTGGGTTCGCCTGGATTGCCAGGGTACTGTGATGATGTTCAACATGCAACAGATGAAGCAGCTCACAATTTATTTTCCTGTTAAAACAGTCTACCAGTGCATCTCAGTAAATTACAACATGAAAGTTTTTTTAATTTAACTAAAAAAAGATACATTTTATGATATTGGTAATAGTTTTTAAAATAAATACAAAATCATGACATTTGTAATTTACTGAGATGTACCAGCACACAGTACACACTACGCAATGCAAAATTTGTTAAACTACAAAAAATGCCATTGTCTGTAGTAAAACAAAAAAGCAAATGGTACAATAAATCACTGAGGAATATAATGTTCATGTTTTATTCAGCGTATGAAAAAACAGCAACTTTTTACATGTTAAAGATAGATCGTATTGTACCAAGGGAAATTCAGATTCTCAGGAAAAACGCCACTTGTCAATTAATCATTAATCAATTGATAAGGTGAAGCAATTATCAATTAATTAATTAATTAATTGATAACTTGCATCCCTAGTCCACACAGAATTAGACTCTCTATTTTCAACTATGATTTTACTTTTTTTCTGGATCTGTTCATGTCTTACCAAGAGTGGCAGGAAGCGGCTGCTATCTGTGTTTCTCCACATGAACCAACAGAGGACAGAGAGGCTGAGCAGCTCTCTGTGCAGCCCCCGTCAGATGTGACATAGTCACGCATGGTTGACAACATAATAAATAATTTAAAAGTATATATATATTACGTTAATAAAAGTATGCATTTCTGTTGAGAAATGTATCCAATTGTCATAAACAATTATTTAAAAAATAAAATGAACGTCATCAATTTCCATGTGTTTTGAGATATAACTGCAGGGAGCCACAGCATGGGGGCTGAAGGGCCATGGGTTGCCGACCCCTGGCCTAAGTAAAGAAACAAAGAGAACAACTTTGAAAAAGTCCATTACATCAGAAATAGGAATAATGTTTTATCTGTTTTCATTTAGAATTATACTTTGTCAGGGATTTTCTCTCACAGGAGCAGACCTTAACTCTCTTAATCTCTTAATGGGGCGGCTGTGGCGCAGGTGTAGTGTGGTCGACCTCTGATCGGAGGGTCAGTGGTTTGAGTCCAGCTCTCTCTACAGTCTGCACATCAAAGTGTCCTTGAGCAAGACACTGAACCCCAAGTTGCCCCTGGTGGGTCAAGGCCAGCACCTTGCAAGGCTCCGCTGCCATCAGTGTGTGTGTGTGTGTGTGAGAGTGTGTGTGTGTGTGTGTGTGAGAGAGTGTGTGAGAGAGAGAGAGAGAGAGAGAGAGAGAGAGAGAGAGAGAGAGAGAGAGAGACTTTTGACTTTTAAAAAAGGCTTTATTGTACATTTCAAAATTGCAAAAAGACCAATATCACTGGCCCAAGTGTGTCACAAATCAAAAGTGCAAACATAACCCATCCCCCTGACCCACAGAACACAAAACGTTCCCTACAGTCCATCTATTGATGAATGCCTCCAAATTGTCCACCATTTGATAGTAAGAGAACTCCACCTGAAGTCTGACTTTCAACAAAACCTTGAAAGCAGACACAGGATCCACATTGCCAGCGTTGCTAGCCCGATTTTTCCTCGTCAGCCAGATGGCAAGTTTAGCAGTACCAGATAGGAAGTTCATCAAAGTGTGGACAGCCTTCCTTGCCACTTTATACTTTGGACTGTAAATGAACAGACCAAAAGAGAAACGTTCACCCAAAGCCTGAAACCACTCGTGCAAAATATCAAAAAGTCCAGATAAACGAAAACATTGGACAAACAAATGCTCCAGGGTCTCAACTTGGGAACAAAACAAACATTCCCCCCCCCACAGTCGGATCGAGGTGTGCTCTGTATTTATTCGTACCTATTGCCCCATGCACAATCCTCCACTGGAGATCTGCTGTCCGTTTCTCAATAGGTAGCTTGTACATGCACCGCCAGCTGCCTTTCGGGGAGACCTCTGGCCCCAAAAAACCCGCCCACCTCGACTCCGTGACATCCATCAGACAGCGCAGATTCAGAACCTTCACACAGATGTGATACACCGCCCTTGTCCCGACAAACTAGAACTTGCCCAGGCGAGGAATTCTGAAGGTCAGCAGGTGATCCTCTCCTCCCTGCCACTCCCCCACAGCTGGAGTTATGGAAATTGCAGGAAAGGTGGACACAGTGTCATCATCCCATTGATTGGAAAGAGTGCGGTTTGTCGCAAACGCTCGAAGCGGTTGTGGCAGGGCGGCGCACACGTCCCCCACCACCCTTTGCAGCAGTCTGACAGATGTAATGTTGCCACTCCGCCTCAGCGTATCCATCGATGTGGTCGACATCTTCATAAGATGACCAAGCTTGGTACAGCGTGCCTCCCGCAAACAAGTCCGCAGACTGACAGACTGCAGCACCTCAGCGTCGATGAATCGATTGAAAAACAGTGGTTCCTCGAACAGCCACATGCCCGGTGTCTCGTCATGGAAGCGGGCCACGGTGAAGACTCGCCATGCATGCAAGACGGACGTGTAAAAAGCAGATAGTTCAGTAAGGTCCACCTCCCCAGATGTCACGAGGAAGAGCTGCTTATCATAGCCCAAGCGACCAACTCTCCTCAGGAGCAGTTTAGCAGTGTCCATCCAGCAGGGTCTGCATCCGTAAAGGAGGCGTTGTGCAGTTCGAAGCCTGAAGCAGGCGATCTTGGAATGTATGTCCACCAGGCCCCGTCCCCCCTCGGCCACAGGCAGGTAGAGAACAGGCGCACGGACCCAGTGGCGACCAGACCAAAAGAAGTCCACGATGATCTTCTGAATCTCCTCCACGAGGCTCCTGGGCGGTGTCAAAGCCACCAGCCTATGCCAAAGAGCCGAGGCGACCAGATTATTTGCGACCAGAACCCTGCCCCTATATGACAGCTGTGGTAGCAACCATTTCCATTTAGAAAAGCAAGCACACACCTTGTCCTTAACACCCTCCCAGTTCTTTCGTTCAAAAGCCTCCGAACCCAGAAAAACCCCCAACACTGAGACCGGCCGTCCCCCACTGAAGACCGCCGGGTAGGCGAGGGACGCCTTGACGCGACCAGTGGCCCACCAATAGACCCTCACTCTTGGCCCAATTCACCCGTGCAGAAGATGCCCTTTCATAAACTGACAAAGTGTCCACCAGACGCTGCACATCCCCGTGGGAGGTGATGAAAACGTTAACGTCATCCGCATAAGCAGACAAGACGATCGGGCGGCAACAGCTTGATGGCCCCGGCAGAACCAGACTACCCAGCCGAGTGCGCAACCTGCACAGCAAAGGCTCAATAGCCAAGCTGTACAGCTGACCCGAGAGTGGACACCCCTGGCGTATTCCCCGGTGTACAGGGATTGGCCGACTCAGGCCTGCCCCCATCTTTACCAAACACTCAGCTCCAGTATATAGCAGATTGACCCACCTCAAAAACATATTGCCAAAACCAAACCCCCTCAGGGTGGAAAACAAATAGGAATGGTCAACCCTATCAAAAGCCTTTTCTTGGTCCAAAGACACAATCCCGAACTGTAAGTCATGACATTTACTGAGCTGGAGAACGTCACGTATGAGAAAAACATTGTCCATAATGTTTCGGTCAGGAATACAATATGTTTGATCCTTATCTACGAACAAACCCAAGACAGTGTTCAGTCTGTTTGCCAGGGCTTTAGAAAGCACCTTGTAGTCCGTGCAAAGAAGAGCCACGGGCCTCCAGTTTTTCAGCAGGGCCAAGTCCCCCTGCTTAGGCAACAGAGACAGCACTGCACGGCGGCAGGAGACAGGTAATGTTCCCTTTCTGTAACAGGCAGTCAGAACGTCATAGAAGTCTGATCCAATAATATTCCAAAAATGCTTAAAAAATTCTGAAGAAAGGCCATCAAGTCCAGGTGCGCGTCCCAGAGCCATCTGATTTACAGCCACAGTTAACTCATCCAAAGTCAGGGCACAGTCCAGAGCAGCCCTATCCTCCGGGCCAAGCACCGGAAGGGCTTCGAAGAGCTGAGTTTGAGATTCTTTGCAACACGTTCCCGCAGCAAACAGGGCCCCATAGTAATCCACTGCATGGCGCCGCATCTCGGATGGGTTCGTAGTCAGCCGACCATCTGGGAGTGTCAAGCAAGCCATCAACTTCTTTTTCGCAGTAGACTTCTCCAAATTGAAGAAGAAGGACGTTGGTGCATCCATGTCCTGCAGGCGAGTGAAGCGTGACCTCACTAGCGCCCCCTCCACTCTTTCCTGCATGAATGTGTGCAGGGACGATCTCTTCTCCTGCAGCAAAGGACCAGCGGTAGAATCCTGACCCGTAACCAAGCTGGCCTCCAGCCTCTTGACAGCATCCTCAAGTTCACTGACCTTGGCCTTGATGATGGCAGTTGAGTTCGCAGCGTACCGTTGACAAAAAAGGCGAATTTGCACTTTGCCAACGTCCCACCATTGTTCGAGGGAACTAAAACGAGCCTTTGTGGTCCTCCAGTGTTCCCAGAAGCACACAAAATACTGACAAAAGGCGTTGTCCTGAAGGAGCTTGTTATTGAAGTGCCAATAAGATTTTGCCCGTTTCCCTGGTGAGTTCAGTAACACCGCAGTAGCCAGGTGATGATCCGTGAAACCGACAGGACTTATGTTACTGTAAAGGAGTCCGGGGCTAAAGGTTCTAGAAACATATATCCTGTCTAATCTAGCAGCACTGACAACACCGTCAGTGACCCTGACCCAGGTATACTGTCTCGCATTTGCATTTTTAGACCTCCACGTGTCCACTAAGTCGAACTGCACAGTGAAATTTTCCAAGATTCTAGAAGACTGCAGATGAGGTTCTGCATTAGTGCGATCTACAGTGAAGTCCAAGGTACAGTTGAAATCACCAGCAACAACAAGTTGTTCTTGGTGATAGCGCTGCAATTCAGTAGTCAGTATATTGAAAAAGGCAACCCTTTCAGCACCGTGGTTTGGCGCGTAAACATTTACCAGGCAAAACACGGAATCCCCTATTTCGGCCCTAACAAGAAGCAGCCTGCCCCTCACTATCTCCACCACCGATAAAATTTGTGCATTTGCTGATTCCCCAAACAAAATGGCCACTCCTGCACTAAGATTGGTGCCGTGACTGAGTGAAAAAGGGCCTTTCCACCACAAGCCCCAGTCGACTTCATCTGCCGAAGTGGTATGAGTTTCCTGCAAAAACAAAACGTTGAGACCTTTCCGTCTGAACAGGTCACTAATGAATCCCCTCTTATGATTACCCCTCCCACCACTGATGTTTAAGGACCCTAATTTTATTTTCTGCATTAGGCGATCGATGTGAGGAGCACCGTGCTGTTGCCATGGAAATCATTCCATCTTTGCACGCTTGGCCTTTTGTCCCCCTGCTGATTTACGCAGGGCCGTGATGTGCTTCTTCAGGCGGAAGCGTTTTCTTTCATCCAGGAGGTCAACACCAACCTGCTTCTTCAATACATTAACAGACCGAATGAATTTGTCAGTGTCACTGAAGTAATCAGCGACGTTAACGGCCCTGTTATTATAGGTTCCATCCAGGAAAGCATTTATTTCTTCTAGTGAATACAAATCCGCATTGGCATTGCCAGTTGCCCCAATAGACTCATTTTTAGCAGACACAGCATCAGATTCACACTCCATTCCCTCGTCAGCACAACTCTGCTGACTGTTAGATCCAGCTGGCACGTCAGCTGGTGCAGCTGATCCTTCATCAGCCACGTGTTCCGGGGCGGCGCCTATATCAGGCAACCGGCGTTGTTGCACCTGCTGCTCTGAAGTGGCAGCAGGCTGCGGAAGCACAGCCGCTGATGTCACACAGCGCGATACTGAGTCAACGTCATTGACTGCTTGGGCGCCATCACCAGTCACACCCCCAGCTGCAGGCCGCACTGCGGGCGCCACAGGCAGACTGTCCACAGACACAGCGGCAGGCTCCGGAGCAGGAGCGGCGGAAGGCCCCGCAACGTCGTCCGCAGCAGCGGCGGGTGCGGAGGCCTTGCTGGCAGGCTGTGCGGCCCCGCCGGGCTCTGCCGCGGCGGAAGCCCCCGCAACACCGTCCGCAGCAGCGTCGCGAGTGGAAGCCGCACCGGCAGCCTCAGCCGCAGCTCCACCAGAGCCCCCCACCGGGCGCCTGTGCAGGCAGGCGAAACGTTTATGGCCCACGTCGCCACATTCAAAACACTTCATCTGTCCCGAGCTCGCATACACCATATAGTAGCCGTCCCCGTGTTTGACCCGGAAGGACACTTCCAGAGTTTGTGTGGGCGAGTCTAGAAACATGAACACCTGTCGCCTGAGTGATCTCACATGTCTAAACTCGGCTTCCCTGCTTCCCAAACTCACGTGTCTAAACGGGCCCGCAAACTTCCCGAATCTGTGGAGCTCCGTTGCCAACTGCTTGTCAGTAATGAAAGGTGGAACACCCGAGACAGTGATAAGCGTTGATGGAACTGATAAGGGGGACACCTGTACAGACATGTCCCCGATTACAATACCGCTCGCAACCAGAGCATGGACATTCTCCTCAGTAGCCAGAAACACAACTACAGCTCTATTCATCCTGGACGCATAGCGGATCGCATCAGGGCCCACCTGGGCACCCACAGCCATAAGGACTCCCTTCACAGTAACAGTGGCGTCCGGGGGAACGATCCGCACCCCCTGGCGGATAGATGGAGGTGGCCTTTCCAAGGTCGCCATCCTCCTCCCCAAAAAACAAAAGTTTATTATGCGGGCAGTGATGGAAAAACGAAAAACAAGTCCAAAAGACCACGGAGTTCCCTATTTCCGTCCTCCTCCTTCAGCCGGCGGATATATATATATATATATATATACTGTATACAGTATATATATATAGAGAGAGAGAGAATGGGTAGATAGCAGGATCTGTAAGGCACTTTGGTCATCCAGATGTAACACTCACTCACCGTAGGTGTAGTACCCTTTTTGGTTCTACCTGGTCAAAAGGGATAACTGGGCCAGATCAGACCGACTACAGGTTCGTAGGAGCCTGGAGGGCGTAACAACAGATGACACAACACACACGGTAGCTGTATGGGAACTTGCATCTATATATATTTTTCAGATATGTACACATAACCAAAAAAATATAAGCACAGCACTTGTCACAAATAAAAAAAATTAAAAATAAAATACCCAAAATGTATTTACAGAATTTACAGTCTTCTAGAGTCCTTTCCAGATGATCAATTAGACCACCTCTAGTGGTCAATCTGATTCGGGCTTCGGCTCGCCATCCAGATCTGGAGAATCCCGGTTTTCTGGTCCAACCAGTCCAAACAAAAAAAACCTGACCTATAAAATAGGTCAGAAAACAAAAAAAAATAAGCTATGCTCTATATAGTTTGTCACATGATTTCACATATTCTAGGTTATACAGCAATAATAATTTTAAACATCCCTGAACCATAGATGCACATTCACTATCAAATAACATTCAATAGTCAGGGAACTGGGACCTTTGCTAACCGCTACAGCTTTGGAAAATGTCTTTTTCCAATGGAAAACTAGCCGAGATTAGCATCGGCGGCTAGCGTTTTTAAGCTAGCGATTAGCATTCACATATACAATGAATGGCACTTACCAAGCTAGGTGACACGTGCGTCAACGGGGTTCCCGCGCTCAACGGCGTCGACAGCCTTTGGATCCCAATCTTAAAATTTAGTAAACGGGGCATTAGAATTTGCTAGTACAGCAATGTCTCATTGCGGGTATTAATTTAGGCTTACCCATCTCAAATTTTATCCGGGCAAAGGCTGCTATTAGCACATCAGCGTCTCCATCTCAGCGAGTGATCGTCTCTCTCGGTCGTGTCTCGGCAGTGTCTAAGAGCGTTCTGCGTATTACACACAGACCGAGGGAGAGCGTGCGTGACCCCGTTGGCTGGCGGGACCCCACTGGCTGTTGCTGCCAAACTAACCACACAGCCATTGGTTGCTCAAAACTCCAACACACACATTAGGAACTTCATCAGAACTTTCTAGAAAATGTTCCCTGCCATTCACGAACACATTTTATGAACTTACATTGTAGTTACATACCCATCTTCAAAGTATCCATTTCCACTGTGAAATGAGTGTCCCCCCCTCCTCTTAAAGCGGTATCGACACTCATAATACCATCATGTTTTTAACACTGGGTTACACAGAGATGACAAAAAGTGCTATATACTGTAAGTGAACGCCATTCACCATTTACCAATCTATTACTTTGAAATCAAATTGGGGTTTTTTCCCATCTCTTAGGGCGCACTCACATGGCCACTGTTTGGTCCAGACCAAAGGACTATCCGCAGATAGTTTGGTTTGTTTGATGCCGTCTGAAGGCGCATTCGAACTCTGGTGCACACCAAACAAACAGTCTGGTCTGCCTGAAAACGGGGGTCTCTGTTCACTTCCAAATGAAGTCTGGTGCGCTTCGCTTGCAGTGTGAATGCAAACAGACTATCCAGCAGACCAAAGGGCGGAAGTGCCCCTTGGCATTTGTGTAACCATGGAAACACACAGTTTGAGAAGCGGAAGTGGTGCTTACTGTAGCGCATTTTGAGTAGAAACTAACAATAAAGACAACCGCATGGATCCAAGAAATCCTTTTACCGGAGAAAGCCGAGGAAAAAAGTTAAAAAAAAAAATGTCTCATTTGCAGTAGACAAAAAACCCAGCTGAAGGGAATGGATTTCCGTTTTCGGTCCTGGCCAATCGATGAGCCTGATTTTTCTTCTTTGCCGAGATTTTTTCTTCCTGGTCAGTGGTGATTTCGGTTACAGCGTCCCCAACGAGCAGCTGTTGTAACTGCGTGACGTTGTCCAGGCAGTTTGGTCCGCTGCAGTGTGAATGCAAACCAAACCAAACAAAGGTGTGAAAATTCACGGCATTCCCTGCCCAGTCAAACCGAGACCTCCGGACTATCTTGGTCTGAATGCAGCCTTACAGTAAGCAGCAAAACCAAAACCACATTGACTAATAAATAAATATTGTGTTTTTTTCTGTTAAATTTCATCTGAAAACAATTTATTAAGCCTTGTCTCATCTATTTCATGAGTTTGAAAGAATGCCAGACCAACTCAAAGCCTGCTATGATGTGTGGAATAAGAACACATTCATAGTCCTATGGAGCCAGACCCCAACTACACAAAAGAGAAAACTTAAAATACAGCTGGCCTATGATAATGATCAGAATCAGAATCAGAATCAGAATCAGGTTTATTGCCATTGTTCATGTAGTACACAAACTAGGAATTTGTCTCGGTACAATGCTGCAACATTAAACATGATAAGATAAGAGAAATAAACTATACATGTAATAAAGTGTAGGATAAGATTAAGTGATACTGGTCAACAGTTAAAATATATATTAGCCAGCAGCAGATACTGTGGAGAACTATATAGTGCAGTCGGTAATGCAGGAAGAAAACAGTGATGATTGACATGAGTCTGGTTGAGCTGCTGTACATGGTGCACGAGAGTCACTTAGTGTTCAGCAGTCTAATGGCAGAGGGGAAGAAGCTGTTCATGTGACGGGAGGTTTTAGTCTGGATGGACCGAAGTCTTCTAC
The DNA here is from genome assembly GCA_020510985.1 of Pholidichthys leucotaenia. Lineage (NCBI taxonomy): Eukaryota > Metazoa > Chordata > Actinopteri > Cichliformes > Pholidichthyidae > Pholidichthys > Pholidichthys leucotaenia. The sequence goes on from CM035839.1 coordinate 350,001,540, forward strand.
CAGAGGGGAGGGGGGCAAACAGTACGTGACCAGGGTGTGAGGGATCGGCTATGATCCGGCCAGCACGCCTCCGGGTCCTGGAGATGTACAGATCCTGGAGAGATGGGAGCTTGCAGCCGATCACCTTCTCAGCAGTGCGCACGATGCGCTGCAGCCTTAGTCTGTCCCTGGCAGTGGCTCCTGCGTACCACACGGTTATGGAGGTGGTGAGGATGGACTCGATGATGGCTGTGTAGAACTGCACTAACATCTTGGTGGGTAGCTTGAGCTTCCTCAGCTGCCGCAGGAAGAACATCCTCTGCTGGGCTTTTTTGATGAGTGAGCTGATGGTCAGCTCCCATTTGAGGTCCCTGGTGATGATAGTGCCTAGGAAGCGGAAGGAATCAGCAGTGGTGATGGGAGAGCCTGAGAGGGTGAGGGGGGGCAGAGGAGTAGTGACTTTCCTGAAGTCTACAATCATCTCCACTGTCTTCAGAGCGTTCAGCTGCAGGTTGTTATTGCTGCACCAGGACGCCAGCTGGGCCACCTCTCTCCTGTAGGCGGACTCGTCGCCGTTGGAGATGAGCCCGATGAGGGTGGTGTCGTCCGCAAACTTGATCAACTTGACAGACTGGTGGCTGGAGGTGCAGGAGTTGGTGTAAAGGGAGAAGAGTAGGGGGGAAAGTACACAGCCCTGGGGTGATCCGGTGCTGATGCTAGTATAGTCTGAGACAGTCTTTCCCAGCCGCACATGCTGCCTCCGGTCCGTCAGGAAGTCGATGATCCACCTGCAGAGGGAGTCAGGCACGTTGAGCAGGGACAGCTTGTCCCGGAGCAGAGCGGGGCGGATGGTGTTGAATGCGGAGCTGAAGTCCACAAACAGGATCCTGGCGTAGGTTCCCGGGGAGTCCAGGTGCTGCAGGATGGAGTGGAGGGCCAGGTTGACTGCATCGTCTACAGACCTGTTGGCTCGGTAGGCAAACTGCAGCGGGTCCAGGAGAGGGGTGGTGATGGACTTGAGGTGGGACAGGACCAGGCGCTCAAAGGACTTCATGACTACAGAGGTGAGCGCCACAGGTCTGTAGTCATTAAGTCCAGTGATCCGTGGCTTCTTGGGGACAGGGATGATGGTGGAGGATTTGAGGCAGGATGGCACGTGGCATAACTTAAGGGAGGTGTTAAAAATGTCTGTGAATACAGGAGCCAGCTGTTTCGCACAGAGTCTCAGGGTGGAGGGAGACACGCCGTCTGGGCCGGGGGCCTTGCGCGGGTTCAGTCTGGAGAACTGTTTGAGCACATCCTGCTCACTGATGATAAGGGGAGGGGGGGAGGAGGGGGGGGGTGCCTTAAATGAAGTAGGGAATGTGGAGGCTGTGGAGCTGGAGGGAGGGGGGGAGTTGGACACAGATGACGAGGTGTCAAAACGGGCATAGTGTTGGGACAGTCTCTGACAAAGGGCTTTGTCATCCTGACCTTTAGGAGCCTGAGGCCGATAGTTGGTGATCTGCCTCAGTCCTCTCCACACGGAAGCTGAATCATTAGCAGTGAACTGCTGCTGGAGTCTCTCTGAGTACACAGATTTAGCCCTCTTCAGCTCCCTGTTAAACCGGTATTTAACCTCCCTGTAGCAGTCCCTGTCTCCACTTTTCAGCGCTGCTTCCTTCTCCTTCCTGATCTGTCTGAGCTTAGCTGTGAACCAGGGTTTGTCATTAGAGTACCTCACCCTGGTGCGTGATGGAAGAATGTTCTCTTCACAAAAGTGGATATATGAGTTCACAGTGTCCGTGTACTCATCCAGATCATGCGTGGCTCCTTTAAGCATGCCCCAGTCAGATATTTCCATGCACGTTTCCAGCTTCTCCTCAGCATCACTGGTCTGTATCTTCGTAGTGCTCACAACAGGTTTAGTGAGCTTCAATCTCTGTCTGTATGTGGGAATGAGGTGAACCATCACGTGATCAGATAATCCCAGCGCAGCTCGAGGGACAGCGCGATATGCGTCTTTCACTGTGGTGTAACAGTGATCCAGTGTGTTTAATCCAGTGTGGGGCATTTAATAAACTGTTTGTAGCGGGGGAGATCGTGGCTCAGATTGCACTGATTAAAGTCGCCAGCCACAATAATCAGCGAGTCTGGAAAACTCCGCTCTGTGTGTTGAATGTGATCCGCGAGCACGCGCTGAGCTTCGCGCGTGTCCGCGTCGGGAGGGGCGTACACAGCGATCATTATAAAAGAAGCAAACTCCCGCGGGGAATAGAAGGGCTTGCAATTGATAACAAGAAATTCCAAGGCAGGAGAACAGTGTTTGGAAATTACCGTTACATCAGAGCACCAGATGCAGTTGATGTAGAAGCAGACTCCGCCTCCTGTGGTCTTGCCGGAAAGCTCTGTGTCACGATCAGCACGGAAGAGCTGGAAGCCGTCGAGGCGCAGCGCGCTGTCCGGTATATTTTCCCGGAGCCAGGTCTCAGTAAAGCAGAGGGCAGCTGAGGAGGCGAGGTCCTTAAAACGCATCAGCAGTCTCAGTTCATCCACCTTGTTAGAGAGAGAGTTGGTATTGGACAGAAATATGCCAGGCAGCGCCGTTCGCGAGCCTCTCCTGCGAAGTCGCACGAGAGCGCCCGCTCGTCTTCCTCTCTTCCGCCGTCTCACTTTCCGAGCCAAACAATAAACCAGATCGGCGGCAGGGGCTAGAAAAACTGGGAGGAGGTCCGTGGGGGTGAAAGTCCTGATGTTGGTACTATGAACCAACAGAGTACCAATAATAGTTTCTTATTATGGAATTTTGATTAGCTTTCCATTTGTTCATTATTTACCTTACAGCACTGTCTGTATTACTGACTCAGACATTTTTCTCTCCTATTCTGAGTTCAAATCTATCAGCTAGAATTCTGTGTTTTTTCGTAGATTACATATTTGGTGTCTTCCTTCTAGGATACCAGCAAAAATATAAGTGGAAGTCATAAATAACAGTTTGGATACATGAATACTGAGCATACAAGCCAATAAACAAGGTTTTCCATCTGTGTCTATTTGATTTGATGTTGTCAAAGTATTGATGGAAAGAAGTCCTTGTTGGTTTCTAGATCAGCTGCAGTAAAGATGTTCTTTTTTTAAAGTTACATAAAACTAAGAGATAAGTAGAACAGAGAAATGAGGACGATATCCAAGGCTTCTATTTTGCACTGGCTACTGGCTCTTATCAAGAGGACCTGCAAACTGTTAACTCTCCACCATCATTACCCAAATCTGCTCAAGCCTGAGTACACTTGAAAATTTCTTTCGTTTTCCATCAGCAAATCACTTAAGAATTCATTCATTATATTTTCCAGATATCATCAACTTCACAGTTACCAGCCTAGAGTGACTCAAATTTGATTTTTTAACTATGAGACAGAAACAATTTTTTTTTAATTCTCTCTGACTGCACAAATCCAATCTGATGTGACTTGATTGAGAGATGATTCAAATTGGACTTCATCTAACTTTTTACCCCTCCACATACAGTACATAGGAACACTGATGTCATCAGTCAGCACCAGTGTTAGCATCAGTGCTAGCAGTCGCCAGACACCAAACAGCACCAGTGTCTAGTTTCTCACTTTCTTCTGGACCTTATTACATACAGTCAATTGCCTGCTGGCCACTCCTCCACAGAAAAATGAAAATCATATATTTACTGAAAAAATGTCAAAACTTTTGCCATTTAAAGCAAACAAGTGGCCACACACATATATTGGGTTATGATGTTGATGACTCGATCACAAATTGATGTACATAAGCATGCATATGACCACAGCATTCATATTCAAGTCAGGTATACTCACTGCCAATGAAAACACAACAATTTTTGTATAAATATTTTTGGGTCCATCCTATCTGAGCTTGAATAATACCATTTGTATGACTCAAAATACATCTAGAACTCATTTTCAGTGGTTGTACTCATTTTTACGACTCACTGCCTTTGAGCTCTGGCTCTTTTTGAGCTTGTTTGTTTTAGGCACTCAAAAGTCAAAAATGGCTGATTTTAAGGAGTGGTCATCTTCCTTATATAAAGATAAACAAAAACGCATAGCACTATGTTGTGAAATCACAATGCCATGACGTGGCTGTCTTCCAGCAGGACAATGCCTGTCCACATGCCACCCAAGTCACCAGGGAGTACCTGCAGCAACAGAATTTTGATGTCCTTTCTTGGCCTTCTTATTCTCCAGATTTATGCCCTATTGAAGATTTGTGGGATAAACTTGGGCAACATGTTTCAGCCAGAGTGCTGGTACCGCAGAACAGACAGGAACTGGTCGTGGCATTGCAGGAGGAGTTGCTAAATACCCCCCAGGCCAACATTAGACAGCTCACGAGGTCCATGCGGAGGCGTATTACTGCCTGCATTAATGCAAATGCAGACCATATTGAACTTTGTTTTTAAGACAGACACTTTGTTGTGATTTTGGAAAGTCAGGGTGCTTCCGTTTTGTTCAATTTGTTTTGGTCAGTTTTAAAAATTGTCTAAAAAGAATTTGCATCCTTTAATTGGCCATTTCCATAAAAATTAGTAAAAATATGAAACTTTTCTAAAGTGTTGCATTTTCATTGGCAGTGAGTATAAAAGTCCCTTGCAATTATGAATATGAACTGTCAAGCCAGGAAAATCCAATATGAATAAGAAAATTGGAACCAAACAAGACTTGTGAAGTGAACATAGTCTTTGAAGTCTTCTTAAACAAAAACTAGGTGGCACTTCATGTCTCAAGAGAAGATCACAAATTAGCATATCAGGGAGTTCATTCATGTATAGTGGAGTGGGAGTCTTCAGCCTTGGCAGAGATATGCAGGCTGCACTTGAGGGAAGAAAGGAGGCGGACATCTTCTTTAAGCATGCATTAGTGTTCAGTTAGTTACAGATTGCTCTGGTAGAGATGAACATCTAATATATTAGAACGCTTTCTAAGATTTATTTTTCTTTATTTTTTCCTTACTGGGCAGATACAGTGAAGGGAGACAGGAAATGGACTGAAGCATAGTGCAGACACATGCAGGAAAGATCACTCTGGCCAGTAATCAAATTGGTGATTGCTGCATTTGCGCAACATGCTCTTGTGGTATGCATCAATGACCATTAGGCTACTGGGACGCCCCCGAGAACTCTGTTTCTTAACTGCTGGGACAATTCATCAGTCCCATGAGAACCCACATAAAGACACCGACAACTGCTCACTCTCACACCACATCCACAGCCAGTTTAGAACTACCAGTTAAACTGACATATTTTTGGAATTGTGGTTGTGAAAGTGGACCACCCAAAGTCAAATCTGCAGAGGATGAACATAAAAAACCCACACAGAAAAGCTCTGCCTACCCAGCGTTTCCCCACAAAGTGTCGAGTTAATCTATCCATCCATCCATCCATCCATCCATAAATGCAAGGAATCTCTGTATGTGTGTGTGTCTGTTCCTCACATATCTTTCAAACCGTTCATCAGACTGACCTCAGATTTTATAAGTGCTTTGCTGAGGTTACAAGGGTGGGCATCCCCGAGTATAGAGTTGTTCAGTCAAAATATGTGTTTTTTTTTAATCAATAAAAGTTTAGCCATCGGTCTCTCTCCTTATGCCCTGGCTTCTGGAAGTGTGGGCGGGGTTTTGGATTGACTCTGTACCGATTAGATAATCATGACAAGTCACCACAGCACTCCATGAAAAAAAACAAGGAAGTGAAAAGTGACAAATTTGACTACAAAATGATAACAGTGAAGATTTAATGCTTAAAAAAATTATACCATAAAGTTGCCGTGATTGCGTAGGTCTAAAGGATAATTCGGAATATGTGGAGAACATGAGGCACCCGAGCAGACTGGGAGGAGCGCCAGTGGGGACTTGGGGTCTGACAAAGAACACCGGTGTATCCAACACAGGACACGCCAGGAGAAGCAGCAGCCCGACCGGTGGGCCGCGGTCCTTCACGGGGAGGCAAGCCCAACTTGCCCTGTCAGTGGTAGACAGGAGTCCCGGCTGCTGAACTGTGTGCTACCACTGTCCTTTGCAAGACCGCGGGTCTCCGATGGCACTCCTCCCGCGTGAGTATCTAAAAATTAAAAACTTAATAATAATACCGCCATGTTTGTAGAGCGGATTGGGCAGAATGACAATGACCAAACAGGACACAAAAATGCCCAAATAACGAAATAAATCATTTTTAGTTAAATATTTACCCATAAATGGGCAACAATGATGCAACAGTTGCAGTCAAACGGGTCCTCATGCTGTATATAATAATGTTGGGAGTTTTGTAGTTAATTCAGTTGATTAGTTTTAAAAACCTTTTAATAACAAAATACTGCTAAAATATAAAATGATGCACTACAACGGGTCTCAAATATTTGTAAACATGTCCTGTTATAGTACTGCATGAGTTTATTGACAATACACAGAAGAAATTCAATATTACACTTACATAACTCCATCACTGAACAGTGATAAACTAAAATAATTATAATGCTGACTGAACAACTCCCGTTCCCCAAAGTGCAAGATACACTATTAAGAATATAAGTCATAAAAGATCATACAAATAAGTGATCTGACAAACAAATAAACAAGGGTTCCGAAACAGTCGCTAATATTGGGTATCCCATTCGTTTTCAATAATTAGGTATTTTGTAATTAATATTCACACTATCAAATAAATCTTAGTGCCATTTAGTCCCTTTTATATTTGCCAAAGTCCAACATGTGTGACTGCCTACATATAGGCTACACCTCTTTGTATTCCACTTTCAAACACAGCCTACATTTGGGCCTGTAAAGCCTGATTGGGATAGTCAAGTCAAGTCAACTTTATTTATATAGCCCATTTAAAAACAACCTCCGTTGACCAAAGTGCTGTGCAGATACCTGTTTCAGACAGGAATATTTACGCTCTTCGGGCAATGCACTAGTTTTATTTGATTTTATTTTTCTATATAATGCCAGAACACCATAATTCCTTTAAGAGTTTGTCATTGTCGACTTTCATACTGCCCCCCCCTCCGTCGACCAAGGCTATAAACCTAGGGGAAACACTGCTACCACAAGGTATTTCAAATCTCAAAACTTTACATTATATTTGTGTAACTGAATTTTCAGATTAATGATAAATTGTTCATTTCCCATGGTCCTATTATTCATAATTAATAACAACTTTTAAAAAAAACGTGTGTGTGTGTGTGTGTGTGTGTATTATCTTCTTCTTTCGACTGCTCCCTTTCAGGGTCGCCACAGTGTATCATCATCCGATATCACGATGATCCTCAAATCAATTTAGCAAGAATTTTTACGCCAGATGTCATTCCTGACACAACCCTGGCCATTTATTGGGGCTTGGGACCAGCAGAGAGTAACCAACTTTCCTTCCTCCATTCTATTATGCTGAGCACCAAGCTAGAAGGCAGGAAGTACCATTTATATATGGTCTTTGACATGACCTGGCCAGAACTTGAACCCCCGACCTCCCGGTTCTAGAGCGGATGCTATACCAACTAAGCCACCGCTCTGGAGCTTATATATTCACTTATTTAAATTGAACAACGAGAATGAGTAAGCCATTCATAAATAAATAAACAGATTACAGCTTTAAAGAGATTAATATACAGCATCTAACGGGTCAGACTTCAGGGTATTGGTCCAGCTCACTGTAGAACAGGGAGCCCTGTTACACTTCCCCACGGTTGTTTTCCTTGTATTAAAAAATCCCAACAGGAAGTGTAAATTTGGAAACTTTAAATCAAAAAATACAGGAAAATGTAGCAATGTTGTTTAGTATGCATGTATGTGATAAATAAGGCCTTTATTTGGATAAACAAATTGAAGACTTTAACGGATCTTCACACACCAAGACTTTAAAAATATTTTTGTATTTAAAAAAAAAGGGAGAAAAAAAATCAAGATAGCAGCTGTGGGTTCAGAAGAACTGGCGTGTATTGTCAGGAGGATTATCAGGCCTGGCTGGCACACTAATGCCAAACATTCACAAATAAATAAAATAACTTTCACAGTTTTGTCAGTGTGTGGATAAAAAATATTTTAAAAAATCTTCCATTCTCTCTTCAAAAGAGATTCCAGGTAAAAACCTTTTGATACCATTGGACACCAGCTGTAAAGACTGCATCACGCTCTGCATTATACTTATATTTATCTATCCTATAGTTCAAGGTGTGAAACAGTCACAAATAATAGACCGTTGATGACTGCCATAACTACTCTGGTAAATAATAAACACAAACATTCAAAGGGAGTCTCATCTGCAACCCAGCAGGGCAGCCACACCCAGGCTGTGATCTCATGCTGTAGCCTTCAGTCTGTCTGGCCTGAACATCCCAGGAGGAAACAGCAGCAGCACAGGCAAGAGATAGGAAACCTCATTAGCAGAATCAATTCCATAGCGTCCCATCCACTACAACACTTTGGCACTCCGCTCTCTGACAGGCCAACAGGCAGTGCCAGGGCTGCCACTCCTTCAAAAGGAATCAAGCTATGCAAAGGCAAAAATCAATCCAAACACATGCTCACATGACTAACCACAGCAAAGGACAATGTGCAGTATGATTAAAACCATCCTTGAATTGTTGATCAAAAGCATGCTTCACAAAAAGGTTGATTAATTTTTCAGAAGCCTGCTGTGAGGTGTCCTAGTCAAGTTAAAAGTAAGCCCAGTGCCTTAATGATTTATGTACATCCTTTCAGCCCAGCCGACATGATTCAGGTTAAAAACAAACTCATAAAAAAGTCTACAAAGGCTCTTGATGTATCATGACATATTTATTACATACTCTAAGTCAATGTAACAAAGACATTCCACATTAAAACCACAAACTGCAACACACTTGGAATGTGGGAAAATGCTCAGAGATGCAAAATCTGAAACATGGCAAAAATCTCAAGCCATCTTCTATCAACTAGTCTCTTCAGCAAAAGCAGCACTAGCAAATACTATGAAAGACAAAAATTGCAAGTTATATCTGAAGTTTATTTATTTATTTAGCAAATACAAAGTTCTGAAACCAAACAATTGCTTTCTGATCTGCGGTATGGCGGCAGCTAGCCCTCCTTTCAGTCTGTGGAGCGGGCAGGCTTCAATGATATGTTCCATTGTTTGCTCCTCTCCACAAGCACACAGTGGGCTTGGGGTGCTGCCCCATTTGTAAAGGCTAGCCGAGCAAGGGCCATGTCCAGTACTGAATCTATTCAGGGTTGACCACAGTCTTCTTGGGAGGTTGTCACCAAGGACCTGTTGGGTGGGGTCTGACACCAGATATGTGGGATATCCTTGGACTCTCACTCCTTCTTACAGGCTGACTGGGTGGTGAAGCTGGCGGGTGGAAGGTTCTTCCAAATCGGTTGTCTAGATGATAGACGGGCAGAGGGAGGGTTGAAAATGTCTGCATAGATTGGTAGATGGGGGGAGTCTATGACTTTTTGCAGCATTATTTGTGTGACTGCTACACACCGGATGTGTGGGGGAGTTATGTTTGATAGGACAGGGAGCCAGGGGAGTGGTGTTGAGCGAATGGTCCCTGTTATGATTCACATGGTTGTATTAAGCTGTGTGTCCACATAATGTGTGTGGGATGACCTAGCCCAAACAGGGGCGCAGCATTGTGCTGCAGAGTATGCTAAGGCCAGTGCTGACGTGCGCAGAGTGGTGGCTGCTGCCCTCCATTTTGAACCAGCAAGCTTGCAGAGCAAGTTGTTTCTAGACTTCACCTTTGCCACCATACCTTTCAGAAGTTCTTTAAAAGATAGTGTCCTATCAAGGATCACTCCTACAGTCATGTGAAAAAATTTGGACACCCCTTTAAATATTCAGTTCTTTATTAAGAAATGTTCACATATCTATGTCTAACCTTGTTTTTGTTTCTATTTGCATTTTTTTTTAATTTATTTTAGCCATTTTAAGTGGGAATGAATGTGGGGGTGTCCTAGAAAAGATGGGGAGTGTCACAATTTATTCCTCATTTGTTAAGAATTACATTTTACAGAAAATTTGAAAAAACTCTTTAATTCATTTTTAATTGTTTAGTTGTATTAGGTGAATCTCCCTGTATTTTTAACATTGATATTAAATATCCATAGGTCCAAATATGTAAAAAAAAAAAAAAAAAAAAAAAAAAAAACAGCACAGGCTTATACAGGGTGTCCTAATTTTTCACATGACTGTAGGTAGGTTCAACTGGTGGCATGCTTCAACTTGACTCCTCTGAGTTGGATATTTAGCTCTGTAGCAGCTTTTGCATTGTTGAGGTGGAATATGCTGGACACTGGTTGGACTTGGAATTAGGGGCCAGGTGTTGCAATACTGGTCTAGCTTTGCAACATCTTCTCTGAGCGCCTGTTCCAATAATTCAAACTCTGGTGCTTGGGTTGCCAGGCAGATGTCATTTGCATAGATGAATTTGTGGGATTTTGTGGAGGGTAGGTCATTAATGTAGAGGTTAAATAAAGTTGGGGCAAGGACTGACCCTTGTGGGAGCCCGTTTGTCTGCCTTCTTCATGCACTCTTATTTAGTCCAAGGTAGGGCTGTCGCGGTAGAGGAATTTCCCCTGCGGTGACGGTGGACACCTCAATAGCGCGGTATGTGGTATTATTGCAAATGTTTTTAGGACCCTGTGGATTTGTCATTTAAACAGGGTTTATAACAGGTGGCAAATGAGGGAAGCTGCAAGTCTCGCTGCAGCTCCCTCTCAACTTTATGTGCGTGTTGTACAACTGTGTGGAGCTCCGCTCTTTATGCAAGCATGAACTGCTGATTCTATTTTTAAAAAAACACGATAATTTTCATAAAGCAGTGGCAGTAACTAAAGGTGCGTTCACACCAAACACGAAAGGACAAATTTTTTGCTCAGCACGATTACATTATCACTCAATGTAAACACACGAACAGACATGAGTCTGAGTGAGATGTAGACAGGAGAAGTTGCCTGTATAACTTCTGCAGCTGTGTTGAACCTGCTGTGGAAATTCCCAAAATAACGTCATGCTTAGATTTACATTATCCAACCGGGGACTCACCTCAAAATGTCGTCTTAAAGGTCTGATGACACGATTTTGACTGCATCTAATTTTGCGACACATAATTTCAATATGACAAAATAGGTTGGTCTGTGCAGTTCTAAGTCAAACAGGCTTTTTTTCACACGAATATCCGACGTTTTCATGAGCGCCACATCACAAATTGCGTCAGTGGCTGGAAAACCCCCCGGCCATGTTGTGACGTCAGCGACAGAACACAGTGCTTGGCTGCCCATTGTACACGCACGATGGAAGCAGTAGAAAACATTGACTATGGTTCCAGCACATGCAGTCTGGAATTGGTTTGTGTTGTCCAATCTTCAGACGATTATAGTTCAGAAGAAAGGGATGATAATAAAGAATCTGGGGGCATCAGACCTTATAGGTTTGAGCTGTGCCAACTGGCAATTGAGCCTAGCAAGTCAGACTCAGAGAGTGACGGTGGAGAGGCATATATGCCCGCCGCAGCAGCAGCGGCAAACACACGGCAGGGGAACACCAAGTGGTATGCTTTTGTTACAGATATTGCAACAAATTATTTGTTCATAAATATAGTTTATTTAAACCTAATTTTTCAATAAAATCATAGTGTATTCTCTGTAGCTCAGGCATTGGGTTCATTATGCATTATCTTTTGAGTTCTTGTTGTTTTTATGTTTTGTACATGTGGTTTATGTGCCATTTTGACCCACTTTCAGGTGGGCACTGTCCAAGATTCGCCAGTCCAACCAGGCACCCTCTCTCTTTGGCAGTCAGCTGTTCATGCTTTGTGTGCACCATCTGCCATGCTATCAGCCAGCCAATATTGCCAATACTATCACAACGTGTTATCCACTCCACACAGCCGTGGTTCTGTTGCGCCCCTTGAAGCGATGTCGGCCCTGGGGCACAACCGTGGTTAACACGTCTCCTCTCCATGCGTTCACTGTGCGATGTCAGCCCCAAACGCCAACTGTAAGTGTTTCTGTTTATTTTTGTACAAAAATAAACAGAAGTAAGTGTAAATAAATGTAAGTCTTCACCTTTTTGGGAACTGTTGTCATCAGTCTTACGTTCAATACATGTGCTGTGGTGAATCCTGCGCATAAATCCATTCATCCTTCCCCTCCTCGTGCGCTCCTTGTCATGACCCTCCATGCGCTCTTACCCAGCGCACAGAGAGGGAGGATGAAATAACGAGGATTTACGTGCTGGGTTCACCACAGCACATTTAATACAGAAAGACAGACAATTCCCAAAAAGGTGAAGACATACAAAAAACACAAACACACTTACTGATGGCGTTCAGGGGCCGGCATCGCCCAGAGAACGAATGAGAGGAGACGTGTTAGCCACAGGTGCGCCCCAGAGCCGGCATCACTTCAAAGACGCATGAGAACCACGGCGAACATGGAGTGACTAACACGTCGTGAGAGTGCTGAAAATACTGGCAGACTAACAGCACAAATGACAATACTATGGACCAGCAGTGCATGACTGGCAAATGGCCGCTAAGTACATGCACTGCTGATGATGGTGTGATGAGAAGCACCTGGGCGAGGACTGGGAAAGATGATCAGCAGGAGTGGGAATCAGCTGGTGATAATGACAGCGGGGACGTAGCCAGACTGGCAAGCTGTCAACACGCGCTCACGGAAAGTAGGTCAAAGCAGCCATCTAACAGCTGCCAGCCAGACAGTGGCTAAGGAAAGAACTGTCATACTATATATACTATATATACATACTATATATACATAAACAGCGGCACCTAAACCCACAGAGAGGTCTGGACCGAGCCAGGGGGAAACCAAGCCGGCTCGGCTCCTCACACTCCTCCTGCGTAAAAGCGCACGAGGAGTGCACGAGGAGGCTTATGACAGTTGGAGCTGAAGAGTGTGATGTGGTCTTTCACGGCCTGCTTTATCTAAGCCTGCGACACAACGCAAAGGCAGAGCCGTAAAATTAAAACAAGAAACCAGATAAACTGTGAGCTACAAAGCTGCTGGCATTCCAGTCAACAACACTGGCGTCCGTTCTGTCGCTTACATCATGGTGGTGCTGCCCTTCATTCGGTGGGTGGCACCACAGTCCAGTCAGTGGCTGCGGTTTTTTGATAACTATGTTATGTAAGCGCGGTTGTAAATATTAAATTGATCATCGACTATGACTTTTGGGTTTACACAACATGCTAAAAAAATGTCAAAATCGTGTCATCAGACCTTTAGGTCTCCAAAACGTCATAGAAGATGAGTTTTCACTGCTATCATGCTAGCTTGCTACGACGTCCGTAGGTCCGTAGTTATTTACCATGGGTAAATAACTCCAAAATCCGATTCAGCTGAAGAGTTCCCAGTCCTCCTGTGTGCCAGTGAGTGAGATTCATTTTCTAACTAATTTACTCTGCAATGCTGATAATTTTACTCCATCCACTAGCTAGCTAGCTAGCGTAGCTAGAAAAATCTCATTCAAACAAGCTGCTCTCATAGCTCATACATAGTCAGGAGCATACACACTCCGCTAAGAAGGAAATAACACGCTTTGTGCCCTTTCAGTGTTCACCGTTACAGCTGTATTAAACAAGGAGTCCAAACGCTTTCACCACTATCTGCCTGCCTTAGCAGTTTATTTAATAATCAATAGGGGTGCATAAGTGAACAACGAGATATAGCCACACACACACACACACACACACACAACGTGAATACCGCGGTAGCTGCGGTTGGTCGTTTTCTTCCGCAATAGACGTGTCCATGCTGCGGTATTACATAATTGCGGTTATCGCGACAGCCCTAGTCCATGGTGAACTCGGAACCTCCTGTTGGTAAGGACAGTCTGAAGTAATCACCTCCTCAATCAGCTGCAAACTAGTAGTCTGTGAGCTGGCAGCACAATATTAATCAGAGTAAGGGAGAATCTTTTTTCCTGCACTGTCATCAATATCCAATTCCCACTGACTGAATGTGATCTCATATCCTCCACGAACAAAGTCAGGCAAAACACACATGATTGTAACAAAGGAAAGGAAGTTTTTATTCAAGTCTGATTTTGGTCAGGAGAAAAGCCATCAACACCACCTCTTCATTCATGCATGAGGCTCTCTTTGTTTCAGTGACATGTCTGGTGATCTGTGACAAATGTCTGGTGGTGCTTAAGCCTGACAAAGGCATGCAGAAAAAGCAAGAAAATAAAGGAAAACAGCACAAATAAAAGATAAACAGTTCCCACGGAGAAGCCGATCTAAAAAGCTATCGAGACAGATGGGGCGAGAGAGAGGAGACAAAAATAAACAGCATGGGGGTGAACATTTCAACACAGCTCACCTTTGTGTCCCATCATGACAGCCAGATGCAACGGTGTGTTTCCTGAGGAAGAGAAAAAAATAAATTTGTAACCATCTTTGGTAAGAGCAACACAGAAATAAGAGACTTTGACAAGCAGTTTGTCTTCAGGACTGACACAGTTAGGGTGAAGTAGAGTTCTGAAATAGGACACAGAAACACTTTAAATAATTGGTGGCTGTATGCCTATTGTGTGTTCCATTATGACTGAATACAATACAAGTTGGTTTGTTTTAACAGTTCCTCAAAATAAGCTTTAAAATAAAGCTCCATAACAAGACACAGTGAATGCGGTAAAGATTTTTGCACGAGAAAAGCAATCCATCCATGAAAAATATTTGTGTCTGGTCCTCAGGTTTTCTTCCCAAAACTGGAAGTGAAGAATACTCCCAAGCAAACTTAACTTTCAGGACTTCCCATTATAGAAAATCTGAAAGTGTTACAATATAAAAATTAGGGCTGAAACAATTAGTCGACATTGTCAATAACGTCAATCATAAAAATTTGTCGACGCAGATTTTTATTGTCGACAAATCATTTAATTTTATAGTTTATATGCATCCTGCAGGAATGTTCAGTTTAACTGTCCCAGCGAAGAAGAAGAGGAACACATCATGGCAACACAGAGAGAAAATCACGGAGAAGGCCAAATGTTTCCAAAGTATGGGAGGATTTTACCGAAAATTAATAAATGAAACAAGTTAAATGTAGACTGTAAAGCAGTTTGTCATATCACAGCTGCACTACAGCGACGCATCCATTCCCTTCTCCTCTCCGTTCCTCCGTCTCCAGCCACCTGTCAGTAAACTGAACCGGTAAGGTTAGCAAGTAACGTTAGCGCTTCTTATTTTCAATAAGCGACTCTCTCAGCTTTAGAAAACTGACCACACTACTGGTGCATGCTGCTTGAATAGTTTACCTGCTGTTGGACATTAATCTCTCTTTGACGATGGTTGCTGACAGCTGAGCGGCTTCTGTTATGCTGGCTAATATGTTAACTGCAGTAAATGGGTGAATTACAGGTGCAGCTTACTCTTTTTCATATTCTCTATTATTGTCGCCATAATACCAGCCTTCATTCTGAACATTAGTGCATCTCAGTAAATTAGAATATCATGATTTGCAATTTAATTAAAAAAAAGATAAACATAATCATCGCAAATAAATTTAAAATGGCTTACATCTTTCACTGTATGTGTCGTGAAGGCTCACATTCCTGCACTGATATTTAAAGTGTTTTTTTATTATTATTATGGACTGGAAGAAGTGCTTTTAATTTTCATCTGAAGCCTAATTAAATTTTTAAACTTCTAGACCCAGCAAGGTTTCAAACAGCATGGACAAGCTTGTCATTTTCTTTTTGTTTTTACTTTAATGAAGTTGAATATTTGTTTTTAACATGCAGTTACAACAGCCTTTATGGAGCAGCAGAGCTGCTATTTGAGTTTTTACACTTTAACATCTATTATTTAATTGTGTTGCTACAAACACTTCTGATTAAGCTGTCAAATTCAAGTTTCCAACTCATGTTTGAGGGGTTATTATTTTATTTAGCTATGGGAACTTTTTATAATAGGCTACATTATATTAAGGCAGAAACTGACAACAAAGTGATTTTCACAGGTGTGCAGGCTTAAACAGGTGCGATAAAACATGACCTGGAGCCCCGAACAGGAGCTGTGTCAGCAGGAAGTTGAACATGAGAGAAATAATCACGATTAGTCGACTACCAAAATAATTGTTAGTTGCAGCCCAAATAAAAATGCGTGCATAAAAGCAATACAAAATATACAAAAATAATCACAGAAATGTATACATAAAATCAGAAACTGTTAAAAAAAATATTACAGATTAAATGTCAGCAGGGCTTGATATCAGACGTCACTGGTGGCAGGTAAGACAGCCAGTTCCACTAGCCACTTTAGCGGGTTGTAGTTTTCTCAAGCAACATCTAAATAATAAGCCTATTGCAATATGAGGCTACAAAACCACAGCTCCCATGAGCACTATCTGCACACACAGTGTATTGTCATTGGTCCACTGTCACCAAGGGCATTGTCTAGCTCAAGTCCCAGCGCGGTACACAGGATCGCAACAGGCTGGAGAACAGAAGAAACCGTGGACGCTGTGCTCCGCAGGTCAGTTCATTTTGTGGCCAGAACTGGCGCCAAACTGACAGCAGGCCAGCCAGCAGACCACACCCGTCCCTGCTGTCAGCGATCAGATCACCAGGGGAATTCCACCTGATCCTCCGTTGTCAGTGTGAGCAGTCAAACTGCGCTCTCACCCCACATCAGCTCTACCTCTGTGGTTAAATATGATTATTTTTAGAGCAAGAAACTTCAGTTTTCTGTCCACAGCAGAGAGAAACAAATGACTAAACTTTGTGTTGCTGTAAAGAGCAAATGAAGCTTCTTCTGAGGTCAACTTTTCTTTATCTGTAATGATCTATGATGTCTGTGACATGCAACTTTTTCATGGAAGCAAAACCTCTATGCATTTTTAATGTACTGGTCCAGGGGTGTCAAACATGTGGCCCATGGGGCAAAAATGGCTGCCAGGGAGTCCAAGTTTTTCTCTGAATTTACAGCTTTCTTTCCAGTAAATTTCCTGACTTCTTCTACTGATTAGAATTGTTCATGTAAATTTGAGACATTTTTCTCCTTAAGATGAGACTTTTTCCTCATCCGTTTTCTTTTTCTTCTTTTTTCTGGTGAAAACAGGTAGTGTTGATGTTGATTAAATCCATCAGCAACTACTAATGACCTTGTGCAGCCCTGAATGGGTGTCCCAATTCGTAGAGGTAACTTTCAACCTCTATCAAGGGTCAAGGGGTAGGAATAGGCAAAGGGGAAGGGGTAGGGATACAAATGAGAATTGGGACAGACCCCAAATCTACCTGTACTTTACTCTCATATTGCAAATATTTTTCTAGACTGTTTTACAGCATTTACTGCTGTTAATAAATAATTCAACAGTGTTTCTCTTACTATTTTTATGTATGTACAAGGGTCATTTACATTTAAAATTAGTGATGTTAATGATTAATTGACTTTTGAATAATTGTTGATAAGAATTTAGTTGACTCAATTAAATTAGCTGTCAATTAATTGATAACTCAGCAGTCCTTTTTAATAGGAGCTTATTCTATGAAATGTAGTGGAACTGCCGTCCAGGCGGGGGTGCACATGGTCACCCACTGCCACACTTCAACCGAAAAGGCAGAAGAAGACGCCAAGCCCCCCAGAGAGTGTGCGTTGTGGAAAGCGAAAAAACTCGCCCTTCTGGGTTACATTGGAGCACCACAACAAGTTCCAATGGCACACAAGCTTTAAGGTCCACCTGCTTCAAATTAACATTGCGGAGAAACTGACCGCAGCAAAGAAAAAGACGACACGAGCGCAAAAACCCATCCCCGCTGCCACTTCCCTGCACCGCAGGATGGGAAAACAGAATGGACTCAAGTTAACACAGAGGTAACAAACAACAGAGGAGCCCAGATCGTACTGGGTTTGTCTGGATTTCCGGGGTACTGTGATAATGTTTAACATACAACAGATGAAGCAGCTCACAATTTATTTTCCTGTTAAAACAGTCTACTAGTGCATCTCAGTAAATTAGAACATTAAAGTTATTTTTTGCAAAACAATTAAAAAAGATAAATTTATGATATTGGTAACAGTTTTTAAAATAAATTAAAAATCATGACATTTGTAATTTACTGAGATGTACTAGGACATAGTACACACTATACAGTACAAAATTTATTAAACTACAAAAAATGCTATTGTCTGTAGTAACAAAAATGCAAATGACACAATAAATCATCGAGGAACAGGACGTTCATGTTTTATTCAGCATACCAAAAACAGCAATTAACTTTCTGTACAGTGGTGTGAATAAGTGTTTGCCTCCTCCCTGATTTCTCATTTTTTTTGTATGTTTCTCACACTTAAATGTTTCAGATCATCAAACAAATTTAAATATTAGACAAAGATAACACAAGTAAACACAAAATACAGTTTTTAAATGAAGGTGTTTATTATTAAGGGGGAAAAAAAAGCCAAACCTGCATGGTCCTGTGTGAAAAAGTGACTGCCCCCTAAACCCAATAACTGGTTGGGCCACCCTTGGCAGCAATCAAGCATTTGCGATAACTGGCAATGAGTCTTTTACAGCGCTGTGGAGGAATTTTGGCCCACTCATCTTTGCAGAATTGTTGTAATTCAGCCACATTGGAGGGTTTCCAAGCATGAACCGCCTTCTTAAGGTCATATCACAGCATCTCAATCGGATTCAGGTCAGGACTTTGACTAGGCCACTCCAAAGTCTTCATTTTCTTTTTCTTAAGCCATTCAGAGGTGGACTTGCTGGTGTATTTTGGATCATTGTCCTGCTGCAGAACCCAAGAGAGCATCAGCTTGAAGTCATGAACAGATGGCCAGACATTCTCCTTCAGAATTTTTTGGTAGACAGCATAATTCATGGTTCCATTTACCACAGCAAGTCTTCCAGGTCCTGAAGCAGCAAAACAGCCCCAGACCATCACACTACCACCACCATATTTTACTGCTAGTATAATGTTCCTTTTCTGAAATGCTAAGTTCAACTTTTATCTCAACAGTCCACAGAGTATTTTCCCAAAAGTCTTAGGGATCATCAAGATGTTTTCTGGCAAAACTGAGACGAGCCTTTATGTTCTCTTTGCTCAGCAGTGGTTTTCGTCTTGGAACTCTGCCATGCAAGCCATTTTTGCCCAGTCTCTTTTTTATGGTGGAGTCATGAGCACTGACCTTAACTGAGGCAAGTGAGGCCTGCAGTTCTTTCAACATTGTTGTGGGGTCTTTTGTGGCCTCTTGGATGAGTTGTCGCTGAGCTCTTGGGGAATTTTGGTCAGCCGGCCACTCCTGGGAAGGTTCACCACTGTTCCATGTTTTTGCCATTTGTGGATAATGGCTCTCACTGTGGTTCACTGGAGTCTCAAAACTTTAGAAATGGTTAGAAAACTGAACTCTACTTTCCAAAGATGTGATAAACCACAGTTAATTTGTGTTTTAACAGGGGAGGCAATCACTTTTCCACACAGGGGCATATAGATTGATTTTTTTTTTTACCCTTAATAATAAATACTTTCAATTAAAAACTGCATTTTGTGTTTACTTGTGTTATCTTTGTCTAATATGTAAATTTCTTTGATGATCGCAAACATTTAAGTCTGACAAACATACAAAAAAAATGAGAAATCAGGAAAGGGGCAAACACTTTTTCACACCACTGTATGTTAAAGATAGAAAGACCGTATTGTACCGAGGGAAATTCAGATTCTCAGGAAAATTGCCGCTTATTAATTAATCGTTAATCAATCAATAAGATGAATCAATTAATAATTAATTAATTAATTGATAACTTGCATCCCTATTTAAAAGGACTGTAAATTTAGTTCAAGTAAATTTTAGAATGCAATACTCAAATTTGATCATATTAAACATAATTTTCCAACCATAAAATTGTGGCTAGTGAAAAGGATGAGTGGCTAGTAACTTTGGAAAGTCACTAGCCACAGCGGCCAGTGAGCAAAAAAGTTAATGTCAAGCCCTTAATGTCAGACTTGTAAAAAATAAATAAATAAATAAAAAATAAAAAATCTCATTTTTTTTAGTTTTTTGGACTTATTTTGTACCCGTAGGTAGATTTGCTCTGCAGTCCGGTGACAAGCCACCAGCTGCCGGTCACTGCGTGCGCAAGCGCCCCTTAACTCCCTAACCTGCACGTTTTGGCATGTGGGAGGAAACCGGAGAAATCCCGGAGTAAACCCACGCAAACACGGGGAGAACATGCAAACTCCACACAGATCACTGTTGGCCGGGGGCAGGGATCGAACCCACGATCTCATGATCCCCGCGATCCCCCGGCCGAGGGTAAAACTGTGCTGCCGAGGTGCTAACCACTGCGCCACCGTGCAGCCCATTGTTGTCATTAATTTGGAAAATGTGAAGTGATAAGTCAATCATTAGCTCTGTGGATTCTATTGATGATGTATACCACTGTATTACAATAACAATAAAAGTGATATACAAAAAAATGTTTACCATATAGGCACATAATGCAGAAAAATGTTAAGTTCATCTGTATTTACGACATTACATGTTAAATAATACAACTGTAAAAACATATAATGCTGTATAACATAAAGAAAAAGCACAAATAATGCTTTATTTACTCCTTATAATTGTGGCATTTTAGTAACTCAGTTAAATCAAACCTTGTAATTTTTCTTATCTGTTTACTTTAGTTCATATTGCTATCAGTTGAAATAAAAAATAAATGTCACTCTGTGTGTCATGTTCACCTTTAAAAAATATGTTTAAGAGACAAAAGGGTCACACATCTTGTTGTGTTCCACGATGTCAAAGATTTGAAGGCAACCCTCAATCCACTGCTGTCACTGAACACAAGTACGGATCTTTTCCCCCCATGTGAATCGGAACAAAACTATCCTGCTGTTTAGTAGGTGATGCAGGTGATTACTGGGAAATCATGACGTTATCTGAAGACACTTCGTTTGCCCAGCGGAAAAGGTGGTATCAGCCTGGAATTCCCAAAGTTTTATCAGCTATAGCCTGCTGAATTTATAACTCATTGTTGAGTTTATGAAGACTTAATTCAGCAGGCCTTTGGGATAAATTAGACATTAGAAACTGACCTACTTTAGGCCGGACAGTCAGTGAGGCATCTGATGCAAAGACTCACTGTTGTATTAAAAGAACTCTGTTGATGAGAATAACTTGCAGGGTAGTAGAACCAAACTGTTCCTGATTGTGGAAATGAGTTATAGGGGCCCTGGCAGGCAGAAGCTTCGCCTACCTCCAATACCATTGAGGACTGATGGCCCATTAGTTAAAACTAAGCTCCATTAGAGCCTGAAATTGAGAAATCATTGCGTTCTCTGGTGCCGGGGTGATAGGCGGTTGATAAACTCACCATGGACGTCCTTCTGGGCGATATTCTGGGTCCGTATAAGCGAAGACAGCCGTCGGACATCTCCTTTAAACACACATTCGTGTACGGGAAAGTCCAGCCCTGTTCGGATGATGGGGTTTTTGTTGTTGTCATCGATGACATCCGACGTGGACAACGTGTTGGTGTTGGCATTGATCTGCGACTGCTGGTTCTGCTGCTGCTGCTGCTGTTGTGAGGATGAAGACTTGATTAACTTGTGGTTGCTGAAGATTTTACTTGCTCTGCTCTTGTTGTTCGTCTTGGAGGCTGTGAAGGTCCCGGTCGCAGCCTCTTCGTCCGGCTCCAGTAAGTCCTCGTCCTTGCTCGGCCTGTGGTCCTTGCGCAGGGAGCGGATCTTCTCTCCTGTCATTTTCTAAACGGTTGACGTTAACGGAGCAGAGGGTGTCGTCGCTGACGATGACCCTCCGGGCGAATGGATGCGATTCGCCAACTGGAAGTCTTCACGCAAACCCTTCAAGCAGTTGCCCAACATGAAAACACCTAATTCTCCGCCGGACATTCAAAAACAACAGTTTAGTTCAATAGCGAAAAAATACGGGCTCCCGCTTGCCGGCTTGACATGAAAATAAACACTTGGCTCCCCTCCTACCGTCTGAAACTGTGCACATACATAAGCCACTCCAGCAGACTACTAGGAAAGGTTCGCCTGATGGCTTCCGCCTCAAAGTATCGCGAGAGTTTAGGAAAGGTTACTAACGGTCAAACAACTGAGTCAATCAAACAGGTTTTCTTTCTTTCTTTCTTTCTTTCTTTCTTTCTTTCAACTTTTTTCTTAAAAATGTCTTGTTGGGGGACTTTTCTTATAGATCAATAATTTTCTAGTAAAATTTCAATAGTTTTCTTGTAAATTTGAGACTTTCCACAACAATTTGCAACCCTTTTCAGGTAATTTAGCTTTTTCTAGTGTAATTATATGATATGACATAGGGAAAATGTATTGAACAGACTTACAGTAAGTTACTTAATACTTTGCACAAAAGCCTTTGTTGGTAATGACAGCTACAAGATGCCACTTGTATGGAGAAACTAGTCGTTTGCATTGTTCAAGTGTGATTTTGGCCCATTCTGCCACACAGTCTTCAAATCTTGAAGGTTCTGTGGGCCTCTTCTATGAACTCTGATCTTTAGTTCTTCTTTCCATAGATTTTCAATTGGATTCAAGTCAGGTGATTGGCTGGGCCTTTCTAGCAACTTCATTTTCTTTCTCTGAAACCAGCTGAGAGTTTCCTTGGTTGTGTGTTTGGAATCATTGTCTTGCTGAAATGTTCACCCTCATTTCATCCTCATCATCCTGGTAGATGGCGGCAGATTTTTTTTAATCAAGTCTCAATACATTTTTCCATTTATCCTTCCTTCATTTACAGTTGCAATCAAAATTATTCAGCCCCATTGCATTTTAGGTTTACTGGCAAAACAACAATTTTCAGGCGTTTGCAATAAACAAATTCTACAAGAACAGTTTAAATAGTTAAATATAACTAATATTACAAGGATTTTATCCAATTCAACACTAAATCCAACTTTCAGTGACTACTGCATTCTCAAAATTATTCAAATCCCTGAATAGAATTCCTCATAAGGGCACACATTTGCAAATCAGATGTGGTCTCAAGCACACCTGATGGAACCAATCAAGGGCTTCAGTTGCATCAGGTGCGCTTGAGACAGAACACCTCAAATATGTGAACTATTGACGGTGACGTTTGATTGCATGTTAGAAATATGGATAAGTCAAGGGAACTGTCCAAGAAATTCAGAGCTCATTGCCTTGCACAAACAAGGAAAAGGATACAAAAATATAGTAAAGGCACTGAATGTTCCTATTAATGCAGTTTGAAGCATAGTTCATAAGTTTAAAATTAAAGGAACAGTTGCTACACTACCTGGATATGGCAGATAGAGGAAGCTATCAACAACTTTCACCAGAGTCCCGAGGATGCAGGTGGTCAAAAACCTTAGACTGATTGTAAAAAGAGCTGTGGCAAGACTTGGCGGCAGCAGACAGTGAGGTTTCAGTTTCCACAGTAAGGCGCATACTAAATGCTGAAGGGCTCCATACCCAAACTCCAATACATACGCAACTGATGACCCAAAGGCACAAGAAAAGTCGGCTCCAATTTGCTCAAAACTACATAAATAAGCTAAAGAGGTTTTGGAATTCTGTTTTGTTGAGTGATGAACCAAAACTGGAACTTTTTGGGCCAATGGATAGGCGGTATGTCTGGAGGAGGAAGAATGAAGCATACCGCTGAAAAGAACATCCTGCCTACAGTGAAACATGGCGGTAGCTCAATGATGCTCTGGGGTTGTTTCACTTCCTCTGGCACTGGAAACCTGCAGCATGTGATGGGAAAGATGGATTCAATCAAGTATCAGGAAATCCTGTGAGAAAATGTCATGATGTGTGTGGGCATGCTGAAGCGTGGGAGTCCTTGGATCTTCTGACAAGACAGTGATCCCAAGCCTACCTCCAAGTCCACCAAGGCTCAGTTTCAGAAGAAGTCCTGGAAGATATTAGAGTGGCCATCACAGTTGCTTGACTTGAACCCTGTTGAAAATCTTTGGTGGGATTTGAAAAAGGCAGTTGCAACACACAAATCTGTGAGATATGTATATGGGCACCTTTATTGTGAAGAGCAGTGCGATGACGTGCACTTCCTGTCACGTCATCGCACTGCCCATGTATAAGACAAGGGCGCCATCTTACGGCCTCTTTGCCGGATCCCTCCCGCTGGTGCATACCGTCATCCTGCCTCACCCTTCACCCAGGTATTTCCATACATAACATTTGGCGATTGAGGATTAACTCATGGAGGTGTGCATTACACCGCTTCATCCCTTTCTTGAGCTCCCGGGCAAACCACCGGTTTGATGGTCGCATTGGCTGGAGGCCTATCAGACATATATTACGGCGCTGGGCCACGGGAAGCTCGATGGGGTGAGAGTGCGGGCACTTCTCATTCACAACCTGGGTATGGAGGGCAGGAGGGTCCTGCGGACACTCGGCATGGCAGATTCATACGAGGAAGTTGTGGAGCTGCTGGCTAAACGTTTCTCCATCCCAGACAACGTGACTGCTCGGAGAATTTGTTTTTGTCAGAGACGCCAGCACGCAGGTGAACCTGTCCGCCAGTATGTCATTGACTTGAAGCAGCTAGCCAACGAGTGTCATTTTGGACCGCTTGAAAATGAAATGGTACACAACCAACTAGTAGAACACACGTGTAACGCTGAGCTGCATGCTAGGCTATTAATGGTGCCTAATGACATAACATTAGCTAAAGCAATGGAGCTAGCTCTCCGGTGGGAAGCTATTGATAAGCTAGCTGTGGAGCTAAATTGGCGCCAGCCACAAAAGATGCCGGAGCCGCTTGCCTCAGCTAATGTTGCAGACCCTGATAGCAAGGATAGCTCGGACAGAGATTTTTGGGAAGTCAATGCTGCCAGCCAAAGGTCTGCCCTGGGAAACTCCCGTTGCAGGGGTTGTGGGTCTACGACGCACCACCATAAAGCTAAAAAATTCCCGGCTAGAGGTAAATGCTGTAGCAGATGTGGACGCTGGAATCACTACGCCAGGGTGTGCCGTTTGTCTTACTAGTGGAACCCAAGGGAGAAATCACCCCGCTCGCCCCGATGGACAATGGGAGCGAATGGTACGAAGAGCTAAAGGATGCCCTCGCTTTCAAGTCAACCAGTTCTCGCTCAGGGTCGGTACCCATGCTGATGAGTGATACCATGCTAGCCCCAGATGCCTCCAGTTCTTGGCCACAGTTGGGTGGGGGGACTACAGCTACAACAATGAACACTACAATGTTTATAGAAGAGGACGGGGCCAGACCGACGAGCATGGAGTTACCGCATGCTCAGCAGCAGCATATCGGGCCGAGTAAAATCTCACTCCGGGTTATGGACTTGGTTCGGGTTCGGGGTGAAGAACATCCACGGCAAAGATGGGCCAAATAACAACCAGCAAAACATCGAGGGTGTCTGCGCATAGTTGCCAAGCTGGGTCCAGCGTGCTTTGGGTTGTCTGATGGGTCGTCGAGGCATGCCAATCAGTTTCGGCGCGTCCAAGAAGACGTTCCAGGTGGTGAGGCTGGACAGGAGTCGGTGATAGAGGTGTGGGATCCAGGCTCTGCCATCCAGAAGATCAGCCATTGCTCCGGGGGTCTGCGGTCTCAGGGGCGCGCCTGCTGAGGGGCTGCCCTGGACCCCCCCACCACCACCACCACCACCATGCAGGTTCCAGTTTTTTGTTCTTCTTCTTTTAGATTTGATTGGCGGCTGGAAACCAGCTTACAGGTGCATTACCGCCACTGACTTGATTATCATCACTCTATATCTTTGTATAAGGAGTTCTGAACTCCTTATGTGTGAAAAAATTATCCGTCCTTGGACTGTGTCCGAGGTGCGGCCGTCTGGTGCTTCACCCAAATGACTGTGTGGTAGCACTTTATTTATAGTTCTTTGGTATTTTTGCATTCATGTTATGGTATGGGGGTTATTTTATATGTTTGTGTTTTAGTTTAGGAGCACGGCTGATATTTTTAGGTTGAAATAGACTTTTTTTAGTTTATGGGAGGCAGAATAATCCACCCAGCCATGAGGGCTTCTTCTTCTTCTTCTTCTTTGTCGATCGCTAGATGGTCACACCAGCTGCCCTGACGAATGCTGCCGTCCTGCGGAGGTCCCCGAGGTCCCTGTGCAGCATCACATGAGGGCTGTATGGTAGTCCACCCGTCAGCCCTATTGTAGGTTGTTTTGAGTGAGTGTGTTAGGCCAGTTTAGTACCTCAGTTTACATTATTTTAGAGCGTGATTCAGGTCCCAAATTTGGCGGGGGGGGGGCATCAATTGTGTGTGTGGACTTTTCTAAAGGGGGGGGTGTCGGATGTGAGATATGTATATGGGCACCTTTATTGTGAAGTGCAGTGTGATGACATGCACTTCCCGTCATGTCATCGCACTGCCCATGTATAAGGCAAGGGCACCATCTTATGGCCTCTTTGCCGGATGCCTCCCGCTGGTGCATACCGTGTAACTGCTTATGTACATAGTTCAATAAAGCTGTGCTCACCAACCATCATCCTGCCTCATCCTTCACCCAGGTATTTCCATACATAACAAAATCCAAGAATATTAGTGAACTGGAGGCCTTTGCCTATGAGGAATGGGCTAAGATTCCTCTGGAACACTGCCAGAAGCTGGTGTCTGGCTATGCAGGACATTTGCAGCAGGTCATAACAGTAAAAGGGTGCTCTACTAAGTACTAAAGATGCCTGTCATGAAGGGGTTGAATAATTCTGAGACTGCAGTGGTCATTAAAAGTGGCATTTTATGTTGAATTTGGAGAAACCATTTGTAATATTAGTTGTGTTGAGCTATTTAAATCATTCTTGTTTGATTTGATTATTGCAAACAGCCGCTAATTTGTACATTTTGCCAATAAACTTAATTTGCAGTGGGGATTGAATCATTTTTATTGCAATTGCATATCGATGGCCAAAATGCAAAACCTCCTATCTGAAAAATGCACTTTTTTGAGAAAACTAAAGAAAACCTTTTTGTTTTCTTGCAGAATGCTATTTTTTAAGGATCCCCTGTCATGAACCTGGGTTTGGTGTTTCCAAACTCAGTTCTGACCTATGGTTGTTTTGCCCTATTTTCTATCAGGTGATAAATCCTGGATCCTTTGCTCCCTGACAGTTCGGGCACGCCTCCTCCTCCTCCTGTCAGTGCCATCAGCTGTGTTTCATTATTGGATGTTTTCACACACATGCACACACACTTCATTCATTCCCATTCACACACTCAGACACTCACTCATGTACACCTGGGATTAATTATGTTCAGCCCACGCTTCCTCACACCGGCAGTCTCTTCCCTCGTTAGTATCATTATTACATAAACGCTGTGTTAGTAGGAAGAGACCGTCTGAGCATTCAGCTTCATACGTGGCAGTGTGTTCCTCCATGTATGTTTGTTTCAACTACCTACTATGTGTTCATTCAGCCTGACGTCGCCATCTTCTCTAACATTTCAAGATGGTTTTCTTCCTTGGTGTTAGCGGCTGACCCTGCCTCACCCTTATCCACCGGACTACACGGACAGCCCGGATTGTTCCAGCCGTAAGTTCACGTTTGCCTTTCTCTTTGTGCCGTCAGCCTATGGCGGCACTAGGCATTCTCTCCCTCAGGCTGCGGAACATCCAGGTGTCGTCCCTGTATGTCTGATGGCCTCATTATCATCATCATTGCAACCCTCTGTTAGTAATCGTGACTGTAAGCTGAACTGGTTATTTTGGTGTTTATGTTCAATAAAGTGCACGTTCTACTCCCGCAACTGGGTTTTTCATTTCTTCCTCAGTGCGCAGGGAATCATAACAGAATGCTCCGACCAGTTAGAAAAAACCCAGCGGAGTAGACGTGCGTTTTTGTTTTTTTGTTTTTTCTTTCCATCCTCTTTTTTTCTTCCTCCCTGAATATCAACATAGTTGTTCGGACGGAGTGCGTAGTGATTCCTCCGTGCACTGCATAGTAGCGCACGGGGAATCATAACATCCCCAATACATAATACACTGTTTTGGACTATATTACTATATTACATGTTAACAATACCACCTCCTATCTGCACTTTGCAAGGCACTAATGCCTAAGTGCATTTTTCAGATAGGAGGTTTTGCTTTTCGGCCATCGATATAGAGTTTGCCAGTAATGCATGCTGAAAAACAGCCCCATACCATGATGTTCCCATCTCCAAACATCACTGTTGGTATGGTGTTTTTAAGGTGATGTCCAGTGTCATTGCTCCTCCAAACATGGTGTGTATTATGGCATCCAAAAAGTTCAAGTTTGGTCTCATATGGCCAGACTATATTCTCCCAGCATTAACAGGCTTGTCCAAATGTTGTGCAGCAAACTTTAAATGAGCTTCAACATGCTTTTTCTTCAGTAGTGGAGTCTTGCGTGGTGAATGTGCATACAGGCCAGGGCAGTTGAATGAATTATTTATTGTTTTCTTTGAGGCAATTGGACCAGCTAATTCCAGGTCTTTCTGAAGCTCTCCACAAGTGGCCCTTGGCTCTTGGACAGCTCTTCTGATTATTCTTTTCACTCCTCTGTCAGAAATCTTGTGAGAAGGACCTGGTCATTGCCAGTTTATGGTGAAATTATGTTATTTCCACTTCCAGATTATGGCTCCAACATTGCTCACTGGAACATTCAGAAGTTTATAAATTCTTCTGTAACCAATGTTATCAGTATGTTTTGCAACAATAAGGTTGCAGAGGTCTTGAGTGAGCTCTTTCCCTTTACCCATCATGGTATGTTTCTTGTGTGACACTTTGGTAATGAGACACCATTTTTCTAGGCTATCTAGAAAATATCATCTTTTTCTAGGCTAGTTGTGACTGAACCAGCTGCTATGGAGAAATGATGCCTAATGGTTAGAGATCTGAACTTGTGACTGGAGGGTCACTGATTCAATCCCTGGACCTGTAGGATCAGATCTGGGTGGGACAAATGACATACAGTGGTGTGAAAAAGTGTTTGCCCCTTTCCTGATTTCTCTTTTTTTTTTTCCACAATATCTTTATTGAACCTTTTTTTTTTTTTTTTTAACAAACATGATACAAACAATCAAACACTAACACTAAAGTACTACGAAAAAAAAAAAAAAATGCCCTAAAAACACCAACAACCACCAACAAAATCAAGTCTTCAACAATGCTCCTCTGTTTAGTCTAGACAATCCAATATATTAGTATACATATTATGTTCACCAGTTTGGAATTTACAAGGTCCACACACATCATTCACCTTCTTCTTCAAGAGTTATGTTTAAATTTTTTACATAATCAATAAAAGGTCTCCATATATTCTCAAACACAATTTCCTTTGATTTCAGTATATATGTTATTCTTTCTAATGGAAGGTTTGTTAACATCTGTCTTAACCACTGAGTCACATCTGGTCTATGAGTCTTTTTCCATAATAGTGCAATACATTTTTTGGCATTAAGCAAACTGAGGTCTATGAATGTTCTTTCACTTTTATTGAAATTATGCTTTTCTGGGTACAGACCCAACAAAAACAGTTTAGGATTCAATATGATTTGTTTTGAGATTATTTTTTCAATTGTTACCCTCACCTCCTCCCAAAACATTCTTATTAATCTACATTCCCATAAACAATGAAATAGGGTTCCTTTACTTTCCATGCATTTTGTGCATGTATCTGGTATATTTTTGTTATATCTATTTAACTCCTCCGGTGTAACATACATCCGCATTAACCATTTGAAATGTATCAATTTAAGGCGTGCATTTATTGATTTGGTTTGAGCTTCTGTACAAGCCAATTCCCATTGTTCCTCTGAAATTTCAATTTGCAGATCTTCTTTCCAGTAGTTTAATCTTTTCAGTGAATTTTCACTTGAAGATAGTGTCAATGAGTTATAAAACTCTGAAATAATACCCTTTCTTTTACTATCTTTCATCATCATTTTTTCCAAGGATGAATAAATAGGTCGAGTGAGAGCTTTATTTTGATTTGATCGAATAAAGTTTCTAAGTTGAAGATATTTAAAAAAATGTGTTCTATTGAGATTAAATTTGATCCTCAGCTCTTCAAAAGACATTATGTTGTCTGCACATGGCAAATATAAATCCTGAATCTTTTGTATCCCTTTTAAATTCCATACTTTAAATACAGCGTCCGCTCTCCCTGGTTTAAAATATTGATTACCCCATATTGGACTAAATTGTGACAATAACTGTGGTTCTTTTAAATAGTTTTTAGCTTCACACCATATTTTGATCATATGCTTTACAAATGGATTTTTAACTTGTTTTTGTAATTTTTTTGCCGAATCTGAGTATATGAATATGGGAAGAGGTAAAGGTAAATTGTATGATTCCATTTCAGTCCAGTGAGGGAGATCATTTGATGAAAAATAATATGTCATAGACCTCAGTTGTGCCGACCAATAATACAACATAAAATTTGGACATTTCAGACCTCCACGATCAAATGGTAAATATAATAAAGACAAACGTAATCTAGCCCTCCTGTTGTTCCATATAAATTCCACTAACTTTTTTTTTTATTCTTGAGAATAGATCTAAAGGTGGTGATAAGGGAATGTATTGAAATAAATAAAGTATTTTAGGTAAAATATTACTTTTAAGTATATTGATTCTCCCGATCATCGACATTGGTAGTGACATCCATCTCTGAGTTAACTCATTGATATCTGACATTAAGGCTTCATAGTTGACACTGGCGACTGATTCTAGCTTAGGCATAATTTGGATTCCTAAATATTTAAACTGATTTACAACATTGAATTGATTTACCTCAGGGGCTGGGTAATTTCTCTGGGTCTCATTTAGCATTAATATTGAAGATTTAGTTTTATTTATTTTATATCCTGATATTTCCCCCAAATTCTTTATTAAATTCAACAAGGTTGGAATTGATTTTTTTAGATTCGACATAAACAAAATTATATCATCGGCGTACAGGGAGATTTTATGTTCTGTTGGTCCAACTTTAATTCCATATATTTGTGAATGTAAACGTATCGCTATCGCTAAAGGTTCAATTGCCATAGTAAACAGTAAAGGTGAAAGTGGACAGCCTTGTCGACATCCTCTATTGATTTTTATTGGTTTTGAAATATTGTTATTTGTTAGGATTTCTGCTGTAGCATTATTGTATATTATTTGAACCCATTTTATGAAATTATTTCCAAGTCCAAACCTTTGTAGGACTTCAAAAAGAAAGGGCCATTCAACTCTATCAAAGGCCTTTTCGGCGTCCAATGATAGGAGAGCTGTATCCGGTGCTTCTTTATTAAAATAAATAATATTAAATAGTCTTCTTACATTATGGAAGCCTTGTCTACCCTTTATAAAGCCATTCTGATCTCGATTAATAATATTTGGTAAAATTTCTTGTATTCGTCTTGCTAAAATTTTACAGATTATCTTAAGGTCGGCGTTTAATAGGCTTATTGGTCTCATATTTTCACATTTATTAGAGGGCTTACCTGGTTTTGGCAGCAGTATAATTAAGGCATTATTTATGTATGATGGTAAATTATTATTTTGAAATGCTTCTAAAACCATTTCCAAAAAAGGTTTTATTAATTTATTCTTGAATTTTTTATAAAGGTCAACTGGAAGACCATCTGGTCCTGCACTTTTTCCTGATTTCATATTATCAATGGCTAGCCCAACTTCTTCTTGACTAATTTTAGACTCCAATATCTCCCTGTTTTCATTTGGAATACACGGTATAGATAGTTCGTTCAAAAACCCATTTAGTTTTGTTAAATCAGGTTCATTTTTGGTATCATATAATTTTTCATAGTAATCTCTAAAGGCTCTATTAATTTCTAAAGGATCTATAACTACCTGTCCGTTACTTATAATACTGGTAATTGGTGTTTTAATTTCCAATTGTTTAATCTGCCATGCTAATAATTTTCCTGATTTTTCACCTTGTTCATAAAAAGATTGTTTCAATCTTAGAAGACTCGAGGC
Organism: Pholidichthys leucotaenia; assembly: GCA_020510985.1. NCBI lineage: Eukaryota > Metazoa > Chordata > Actinopteri > Cichliformes > Pholidichthyidae > Pholidichthys > Pholidichthys leucotaenia. The sequence goes on from CM035839.1 coordinate 350,033,451, forward strand.
AGCTCTATTCGCTGATTTTTTGTCGTATTCAGCTCTCAAAATCAGTAATTCATTCTCCAACCTTGGGTCACTTCCTGCATACACTTTTTCCTGAAGACTTTTTATTTTATGTTCCAATTTAGCTCTCTCCTCTCAAGTCTTCTTAGATTTTGATCCTGTATAACTAATAATATGTCCCCTAATAAAAGCTTTGAAAGCCTCCCACTTTACACATGCTGATGTTTGTGTAGTATTGATGTCAAAGAACTCGTCTATCTGTTTTTCTATATACTTGACAAATTCCTCATCCTGAAGCCATTTATGCTGAAATTGCCATCTACCTGATTCCTTTGTCAATTTTTTATCTACATATATTAGACAACAGGGTGCATGATCAGAAATCACGATGTTATCATAAAAGCAGTTTTGAATCTTGGACCTTAATTCTGTGGAAATCAAAAAATAATCAATACGTGAGAATGTCTTGTAGGTACTGGAATAACAAGAATAGGCTTTAACTTGTGGTTTCATTTCTCTCCATATATCTAACAATCTCAATTCTTTCATAAAATGATTAATAGTCATCCTACATCCAATGTGCGTACAATCCAGTCCTGTTGATCTATCCACACCTGGATTCAATGTACAATTAAAATCCCCTGCTATTATATGTTGCCCTGTAAGTGATGATAAGATGAGAAATAAATTAGCAAAGAACTTCTGATCATCTATATTGGGACCATATAAGTTCACAAGATTTATATTTTCTAATAGCAAAGAACCTTGAATGATTACATATCTTCCAAATTTGTCTCCAATTACATTTTTCACCTGAAAAGGAACTGATTTATGTATGAGAGTCATAACTCCCCTGGCTCGGGATGAAAATGAAGAGGTGAATACACTTCCCTGCCATCTACTCCTAATTCTTTTAACATCCTCCTCTATCAGATGAGTTTCTTGTAAAAACACAATTCTTGAACCCATGTCCTTTATTTTATTCATAACTTGTTTAAGTTTTTTTAAATTTTGTAGACCTCTGCAATTCCATGAAGTTAAATTAAGATTAACACTTTGGTCCATGATCAATAGAGAGTTTGGGATTACCTTGCAGTGTAAACATGCTCATACAGAGAAGCAAAAACATGAGTGGTTGAACATTCATCCTACAAACTACACACAAACAAATTTCCCCTTCCCACACTTGTGGCAAACCCCCCAAAATCAAAAGAAAAATTCTGTCTCCCGATATAGCCATCGACCGTTCCACACCCACGGGGAACAGCCTAAGCCACTCCTTCTTCATCCTCCCAATCACCCTAACTCTACTGCTTTTAATGACGTAACATTAACTCTCCTCTGTAGTTTTCCAACTTAACTCCAAAATTTTTAACAACTTTGTACATCATAGGTTTTTTTTGTTTGTTTTGTTTTTGTTTTGTTTTTTTAATATATAATACAATCTATATTTTGTAAACTTACTATTTACTTCAAGTCAGTCAGATGCCTGTGCAAATGCTTAATTATTCTACCTTATATTTTGTTCATGCTTAGCTCCCACCAGTCTCTTCTTCTTCTTTGATCTTCTTGATGAACTCCTGCGCCTCCTCTGGGGTCTTGAAGATGTGGGTTCTGCCCTCATACGTGGTCAGCAGTCTCGCAGGATAGATTACACCATGACGAATCCCAAGGTTGCGCAGCTCCTTACGTATGGGATCAAACTGCTTCCTCAATTGCTGGATTCCTGTGGCCAAATCTGGGTAGAACCGCACCTGCTGGTCCTGGTGTTTAATCTCTCCTTTAGCACGTGCAGCGTTGAAGATCTTCATCCTGTCTCTGTTGCTAAGAAACTTCATAATTAAGGTCCTCGGCGGTCCCTTGTCTCTCCGTGGGCCAATACGATGTGCTTTTTCCAGAACCACTGCTGATTGCAACTCCTCGCTGCCCAGCACCTCCGGAATCCACTTTTCCAGAAAGGAACATACGTCCCGACCTTCTGATTCCTCTGGAAGACCCACCAGCCTCAAATTATTCTGTCTCGACCGAGATTCCAAATCCAAAATATTATCTTCCAGAGATTTATTTTTTTTTTCCAAAGTGCGCACCTTTAATTGAAGACGGGTGACGTCATCTTCAGCACTAGCGAGACGGAGCTCCATCTGCGCCGTTCGTTCTACACAGTCACCCAATTCCTTTCTTATTCCTTCCAACGCTGTCATAATCCCATCAAATCTAGAGGAAAAGTCCGCTCTCATTGAACTCATGGCAGCCATCAGCGCATCTGCGCCATTCCCCGCAGACATCGCACCGCCGCCAGCCTCCTCCGCCATATATGGAGTTTTGTTTGCTGCGTCACAGACCTGAAAGTCCGTTAATTTGGACTGTTTCGGCGGCTCGCTTTTTCCTTTTCCTGGTTTTCCAGCCTTAGGCTTCGCCGACATATCCTCGCCCAAATGCTGGGATACGTTCTGTCCCAAATGAGAGAGTTATTTGCCGATTTTTTTTCTCCAGGAGCAGAGCAGAGCGAGACACGTCCGTCCTACGTGGCAGCCATAACCGGAAGTTGATTTCTCTTTTTTTGGTATGTTTGTCACACTTAAATGTTTCAGATCATCAAACACATTTAAATATTAGACAAAGATAACGCAAGTAAACACAAAATGCAGTTTTTAAAATAAAATGTTTATTATTAAGGGAAAAAAAATCCAAACCGACATGGCCTTATGTGAAAAAGTGATTGCCCCCTAAACCTAATAATGTCAGGAGCCGAGCCGGCTTGGTTTTTCCTGGCTCGGTCCTGATCTCTCTGTGGGTCTCGGGGCTGTTGTGTTTGCATGTTTAGTATGTATTTCCAGTGTGTACCGTGCCCATAGCCACTTCTCTGGGGCCGGCAGCTGTATTTCTGCTGACAGTCTGCCGGTCCGACCACGCCCCCCTCACTGATCATCATCAGCTGTTCCCAGCCCCATTGATCATCTTTCCCAGGCCTCGCTCAGGTGCCTCCAATCTACCATCCCCAGCAATGCGTGTACTTTAGGAGCCTTTTTCCAGTCACGCATTGCTGGCTCATTGCGCTAGACATACAGTCGTTAATCGCTGTATGATAGTCTAAGTCGCTGAAGGACTGTGTTTCTCTCTGTGCTTATTTGGACTAACTCGGACAGCTCCTGTTCTGTGAGTATTTACTGTGTGTGTGTGTTCCCCGGTCATCCTCACCTGTAAACTGTGGAGCGTCCTTGAGGACTCCTTGAGCTTCGAGGGAAACCATTGTTGAAACTGTGTGCCAGGATTGTTATGTTTAATAAATGTGTGTGGTGTTAAATCCTGCACGCAAATCCTTGTCCTTTCCTCCTCCTCCGTGTGCTATGGAAGAGCGCACGGGGAGTTTATGACAGAATGACCCAGCCTGAATAAAAGGATTAAGTGGGTACACCCACACATCCTTTTCCATTCCCCTTTTTTGTGTAATATTTTGGGACTGACCTGTATTGGAGTTGGCCATGGATTTGGCACCCCAGAGTTATCCGTTGAGCTTGGGATGGGAGTGCTGCTGTGCGTTAATGGAGGTCGACGGGCTCATTGCATCGGCCAGCCTGTATTCTGCCCCGGAGGACATTCTCTGGTACGTGGGTCTGGCGGAGGCAGAGGTCCGGCGGTGTCTTCAGCTCGCTCAGCATGCCGAGGGAATGGAGAGGATCACCCGGTTGTTGGCGCTGTGGTGTGGGTGCGGCGAAGGGGTGAGGACGCCCCTTAAGAAGACCAAGCTCATGTTGAGGGATAAGCACTCCCGGGGCTCTATCCTTCCTGCCTCTCGCCAGAGCGAGATGCCCGCTCCTGTTCCAGCTCCCCCGGCTCAAGCATCCAGCTCTCAATGTCACCCTACAAGACGGCACCGTGGGAAGCCTCCCGCTTCATTAGCAGCCATCACCCCTACTGTTCCTGATAGGTCTGATGGGGCTGCCTCGGGAACGCCCACCTCTGTAGCCATGGAGACAGCCCCTCCACCACCCGTTGAGAAGGGCTGGAGCACCATGGACACAGAGAGGGATGACAGCCTGCTAGCTGCAGCTAATAACTCTTTCTCTACCCCGCCGTGTCTCCCCCATCTACTGGTGAGCGTCTGTCGATCCAGGATCGGAGCCATTGGATGGCGGGGGAGCCAGTGGCCTTGGAGGATCCTGCTCCAGAGCCAGCACCGAGGTGTTTCTTGGCGGCCACGCCAGTGGAGTCCCCTGCTTCTTCTCCCGGGCCAGTACCTGCTCAGTCCCTGGGCGTGCCGACGGATGAGGAGTGGTCAACCCTGCTTGTTGCACTCAACCGCCGGATCAAATAGGAGCATCGCAAGAGGGAGGAACGCTGTGAGAGGGAGGTCTGAGGATGCGCTTCCCCGGCTGCAAAGGTTCCACCCCCCATGCCGGCTCAATCCTCGGGCTTACCATTGGACTAGGAGTGGTTGAACCTGCTCGCCGTGCTCAACAGCCGGGTTGAGGAGGAGCATCGGGAGAGGGAGGAGTGCCAGGAGAGGGAGGCCCAAGGACGCGCTTCCCCGGCTGCGAGGGTTCCACTCCCTGCACCTGCTCAACCCCCGGGCTTACCATCAGATGAGGAGTGGTCGAACCTGCTTGCCGCGCTCAACCGCCGGGTTGAGAAGGAGTCGGATGAGGGTTCCCCAGCGCTTGAGCTCCTCGTGACCACTCCGCCTCCCTCTCCGGAGAAGACGAAGCTTCTTGGCACGACTGACTTGCTGCCCAGCACGGCGCTTTGCATCCCGGACTATCTGGTCCCCGAGCCATCCGGGAGGAGGAGGAGGAGGAGCTCCCGCCGGAAGAGGTCTCAAGGTCTCGCCGTCACAATACAAGGAGGAATGCCCGGAGGGGGGAGATGTCTCTGAGGCTGCTGAGGACAGCTCATGTCAGGAGGACAGGCAAGTTATTTCTTATTTAACTTTTATGCTTGATGAACAATTTTGCCTGCCTCCTGGTGAGGAGACTCAGGGTAAGCAACCCCCTGAGTGCTCCGCCCCAGCGGCATGTTGTGCCCCCATACCCGACCTCACCCAACCCTTTCTGTGTACCCCCACGAGCTTGCCGGCACCGGATCCAGGTGGCTCGAGGGGAGAGGAACCAGAAGTCCGTGAGGGTCCAGCTCATGGGTCAGTGGAGAGGTCGTCCTCGGCCGCCACGCCAGAGGAGCCGGTGACGAGGAAGACAGCGCACAGGAGCACCAGGACTGCTACCACCATCACGCATCCCCTGGACTAGACCTCCAGCCGATGGGACCCTGAATGCCATCGTCGGCATCGCTGGAGTCCTGGACGGCGGTAGAGCTTGAGCACAGGCAAGTAACCTCTCCGGTAGTTCATTTGTCGATGATGGAGGGATCTTGTCTGGCTCTTGGGGAGGAGAGCCAGGTGTGGCTACCAGCCACATCTGAACTCCCCTCACTGGGCTCTGCCTCTGCCGGAGGCCCTAACCGTTCTTCCTCTCCTATCCCTTTCGAGCTCCTTCCTAGGGTCACCGGAGAGGAGCTGCCGCAACCCGCGTTGCCCACAGATGATGACGCGGGCTCAGTGGTCCCAGAGGAGGTCGATGGGGGTGTAGCACCCGACAGACTGGAGGAACCTGGGCACCCTAAATCACCAGAGTCCTGGATGGTGGTGGAGCCCGCGTTCAGGCAAGTGTGCTCCATTATGTCAATAGTTTCCATGTCGATGTCACACTGCCCGACTCATGGTGAGGAGGATCCGGGGCAGCTCCCAGTACCCCTCGGGACCGCCTCACCGGGCTCTGCCGCTGCCGGTGACCCTGACCCGGTCTCTCTTTCCCCCTCTCCGAGTTTGGAGCCCCCTGACAGGGTCACTGTAGAGCAGCTGATCCCACCAGAGGCCTCCGAGGATCAGGGATCAGCTCCAGGGGTCAAGGGGAGCATGAACTCCAACATTGTGGAGATCACCTTGGGTGCAGCTAAGCTTCAGCCGGAGTTCACCGTGGGTGTAGCTAAGCTCCAGCTGGAGTTCACTGCGTGTGCAGCCAAACTCCGGCCGGAGTTCACCGCGGGTGCAGCCAAGCCCCGGCCGGAATTCACCGCAGGTGCAGCCAAGCTCCAGCTGGAGTTCACCATGGGTGCAACAGAGCCTCAGCCGGAGGTCACCGCCGGTGCAACGGAGCCTCAGCCGGAGGTCACCGCCGGTGCAGCGGAGCCAGCCCGGTCGGGGACCACTGTGGGTGCAGCGGAGCTGACCCGGTTGGGGTCCATCATGGAAGCAGCTATGGCCCAAGCCGGGACCACCGAGGATGCTGTGGGTCTGCCCGAGGACGCCGTTGCTCCTTTCTCCTCTCTGTCCGATGCTGTGGGGGTTCCCTTGCTACGGTCCGGTCACCCCCCTGTGAGCCTTCTGGTGGGCAGGCTGCCTCCTGCTTCATCCTGCCGGTCCTGGTGGCTTTACAGCGCTGGTCAACCCACCTGAGGGACTGGGGTTCTGGGCCAGATGGCCCGTGCAGACAAAGTCTGGTGGCCTGCTGGACTGCCCGCTGGATCTGGGACTTGGGGCGGCCTCCTCAGCCTCCACGCCTTTGGACTTAGAAGGGCTATTGTGGACCCTGGGCGGGGTGTTGTTTTCCCACCTTTCCTGCCACCCCTACCTCCTACCCGGGTTCATGTTGTTTGTTCCTGTTGGGGGGGGGGGGGTGTCTGGCCCAGTGGGCCACTTTTGGTAAGCAGAACTGGCGCTGTGGGATGAACCTCCTGTTAGGAGCAGAGGCGGCTTGGTTTTCCCCCACTCAGCCCTGATCTCTCTGTGGGTCTTGGGGCCATTGTGTTTGCATGTTTAGTATGTATTTCCAGTGTGTACCGTGCCTATAGCCACTGCTCTGGGGCCGGCAGCTGTGTTTCTGTTGACAGTCTGCCGGTCCGACCACGCCCCCCTCACTGATCATCATCAGCTTTTCCCAGCCCCATTGATCATCTTTCCCAGGCCTCACCCAGGTGCCTCCAATCTACCATCCCCAGCAATGCGAGTACTTTAGGAGCCTTTTTCCAGTCACGCATTGCTGGGCCATTGCGCTAGACATACGGTAGTTAATTGCTGTGTGGTAGCCTAAGTCGCTGAAGGACTGTGTTTCTCTCTGTGCTTATTTGGACTAACTGGGACTGCTCCTGTTCTGTGAGTATTTACAGTGCGTGTGTTCCCCGGTCATCCTCACCTGTAAACTGTGGAGCGTCCTTGAGGACTCCTTGAGCTTCGAGAGAAACCATTGTTGAAACTGTGTGCCAGCATTGTTGTGTTTAATAAATGTGTGTGGTGTTAAATCCTGTGCGTAAATCCTTGTCCTTTCCTCCTTCTCCATGCGCTATGGAAGAGCGCATGGGGAGTTTGTGACAAATAACTGGTTGGACCACTCTTAACAGCAACAACTGCAATTAAGCATATGCGATAACTGGCAATGAGGCTTTTACAGCGCTGTGGAGGAATTTTGTTCCTCTCATCTTTGCAGAATTGTTGTAATTCAGCCACATTGGAGGGTTTTTGAGCATGAACCACCTTTTTAAGGTCATGCCACAGCATCTCAATCGGATTCAGGCCAGGACTTTGAGTAGGCCACTCCAAATTCTTCGTTTTGTTTTTCTTAAGCCATTTGGAGGTGGACTTGCTGATGTATTTTGAATCATTATCCTGCTGTAGAACCCAAGTGCGCTTCAGCTTGAGGTCATGAACAGATGGCCGGACATTCTCCTTCAGGATTTTTTGGTAGACAGCAGAATTCATGGTTCCATTGACCACAGCAAGTCTTCCAGGTCCTGAAGCAGCAAAACAGCCCCAGACCATCACACTACCACCACCATATTTTACTGTTGGTATGATGTTCCTTTTCTGAAATGCTGTGTTTGTCATGAGCAGAGCTGGTGTTTCAGCTCCACCCATGATTTGTGGCTGTAGCTTCTGATTTGTTGTTAATTGGTTTCAGCTGGCAGGTCGAGCCCTGAGCTTAGGCCCTTGCCAGTCTACAGCCACACCCCTCTCTCTGCCAGACACTCATCAGCTGTCAGTTATTTCTCATTTGTTCTTGCACACACACACACACACACACACACACACACACACACACACACACACACACACACACACACACACACACACACACACACACACAGAGTAATACACAGACTCCCGCCACACACCTGTGTCCACTTGTCACTCATTCGCCTACTTGGTATTTATTGGGTGACAGTGGGGGCATTCAGTGTCGTGGCGTAAGTCTTCACTTCACAGTTCAGTCTGTTGTCACTGGCCAATGTTTCCCCTGGAGCTGTTGGCATCCTTTCCCTATGGACTTCTACGGTGTTGTTTCCCTAGATCCCGCTGAGCTCCAACACCCTCTGTAAGTCTCCCTCTTGTTTTCATTTGCTGCCCAGTTCCACCTGGGATCGTTCCCTGCCAACTGAGCTAAGGCGTCCATTGATTGTGTGCCAGACTGTATCGTCCTATTGAACATTTTCTTGTGTTTTGTGTATTTTTGAGTATCCCCCTTTCTGTTAATAAACACGTTCACTTCACCTGCGTTTTGGGCTCGAACTAATTCTATTGTCCGTTGCGAAGTTACACAGTGGACATGACAGTACGCCACGACCAAAGTAAGCCCAAGCGGTGAAGTGGCGTGACATTTTTTTTTTCATTTTTTGTGTGTTCTTTTTCAAATACCTGTTCGGAGCGTGATGTCCTCGGACAGCCGTTCCCACATTAGCAGAAGTGGATGGGCAGCGGGACATCCCAGAACAGAGGAGCAGGAGGCAGTCTGGTTGATCTGGGAGTTGCTGGAGGACACTTATGACACCTACGGTCCCGGGGAGAGACTGGACTGTCTCAACGGAGCATTAAGGATCCTGGGGGCTCATCGGGGCCTCTGGAATTACCCCCAATACTCCGAACTGCTGTCCGCTGTCTGCACGCTCGAACAGGCTTATCCTGACCCTAGGAGAAGGGCTTTCCGCACCAAGCCCAAGCAAAAACGCTCTTCTCAGCCGGCGGCCATCTTTTCCTCTGCTCCATCTCCTGCTCCAAGATGGCCGCAACCAGGTCGACAGTGTTGACGTCATCCGGCCACGGATTTCCAGAGGAACAATCCAGCCCCGCTAACTGCTTTCTCCCTACACCGAGCCTGGTTATTCCCGCAGCGGATCCTCATCCTCAAGTCTTAGCAGCCCCGTCTGCAGAATCCTCCTCCACATCCGCTGTGAGGTCTCCGTCCTCGGTGAATCCGCAGGCAGTAGAGGGGCGCTTGTTTTCCTCACCGGTGGCTCCCGTTCCTGTGGTGAGAGAGGCGGCTCCTAAACTGTCGACAGAGGGGCCAAACACTGCCATTTTTGGACGGAAGGATGACGACACCCAAGCAGCAGCAGCTAACATCATTATCCGGGAAGCAGGCAAGTTAATTACCTCCGCCAAGGACGTTATGTTTTCATCGCCGTTGGTTTGTCTGTCTGTCTGTCTGTCTGTCTGTCTGTCTGTTTGTTTGTTTGTCTGTCTGTTTGTTAGCAAGATAACTCAAAAAGTTATGGATGGATTTTCATGAAATTTTCACAGATTGTCAGAAATGGGTTATCCTGTGGTGCACATATGTGGGTTTCATATGCTTCACATGTGTATTACTGTATGCTTATTGTATGCTTCACGTCTCAGAGAAACAAAAGGTCTGAACCTCCTAGGGGTAACAGGAGGATGTGAAGTCTGGCCTTTTGTATGCAGAGAGATGGCCTTGAGAGATTTCCTGACCACCAGGACTTTAGGTGGAGACGAGAAGACCTGGAGGGGGATGCATTGTGATTTGGGATTAGAAGACAATGTGACTGTGTGCTTTGATGTCCTGGGGTATTAAAGGGACAGATGTTGGGGGATTCCTTTCTCTTTCTGTTTTTGGATGTTGGAGAATGTGAATGTGAATAAAACCGGACTTGAGAAATAAACTCAGCCTCGTCCTTCCACACTTCTCCACACTGGTGACCCTAAGACGTATCATGAGCGGAGACGAATCTCCCGAGCCAGGTCGTCAGGAGCCAGCCAAACGAATGCAGCCACAGTTCAGCTACCGGACTTCTGGCCGAACAATCTGCGCTCCTGGTTTAGCGCAGTCGAGGCACAGTTCCACCTCCGGAGGATTTCGGTAGACGCCACAAAGTTCTACCATGTGGTTGCAAAGCTGGACAACCACACAGCCCAGCGAGTGGAGAGCCTGATCAACCACCCGCCGGACAGTGACAAGTACAGCACGTTGAAGGCTGCACTCATCCGTTACTTCACCCCCTCGGTGGAGGAGCGAGCAGAGAGGCTCCTGGCGCTGACTGAATTTGAGAGCGACAGACCTGCAGACCTGATGGGGAAGATGTTGAGTTTGAGAGACTCCGAAGATGATAACTTCATCTTCACCCACCTTTTCCTCAGGACCCTACCGTCAGCGGTGAGAGTGACCCTTGCCAGTTCACCACTGTTGGCCTGACGAGACTACCACGAGCTGGGCCAGGAGGCGCAACAACTCGTCGACGCCAATAAACGGCGTGCGGCTACAGCTGCGGCAGCGGAGCCAGGCGCAATGTCCAGAGGGCCAGAGGCTGCAGCACCAGACTCACCGACGATGGCGGCGGCAGGGGCCAGGAAACACGGAGCAGACGATGTCCTTTGCTTCTACCATCGCCGCTTCGCAGAGAGGGCACGCAAGTGCATTCCACCGTGCCATTTCAAGCGCTCGGGAAACGCCAAGACCGGGGGTCGGTAGCAGCTGCGGCCCTCGGAGAGGAGAACAAGCTGCTCTACTTGAGGGATGCGCACTCGGGGAGGCATTTCCTCGTGGACACGGGCTCCCAGCTGAGTTTCATCACACCTTCCTACGCTGACCGGCTGGCGCCTTCCAGTGGTCCCCGGGTGTCAGCAGCGAATGGCTCGGCAATTAAGACCTTCGGTGAGAGGACTCTGCTTCTGTCTTTACACGGCCGTACATTCGAGTGGACTTTCGTCATAGCGGCAGTCAATTTCAACATGTTAGGGGCTGATTTTTTGTGCTCACATGGTTTGTTGGTCGATCTTGCTAACAGACGCCTGGTTAATGCATTCTCTTTTTATTCTATTCCCTGTACAGCTCGAGTGGCCCCGCCAACAGCACAAGCCAACGTCACAGCTGCAGGTGGTAAGTTCCACACACTCCTCACTCAGTTCCCAGAACTCACGGTTCCAACATTTTTGGCGACCGTGGCTAAACACGGGGTGGAACATTTTATTACTACCACCGGACCGCCCGTTTTTGCAAAAGCTCGGCGCTTGGATTCAGCTAAACTGACCATAGCGCGCGAGGAGTTCGCCAACCTGGAAAGGTTGGGCATCATCAGGCGTTCGAAGAGCCCATGGGCTTCACCGCTTCACATGGTCCCGAAAGCTGATGGCTCGTGGCGACCTTGCGGTGATTTCTGCAGGCTGAACAACGCTACAGGGCACGACCGCTACCCGATCCCGCACATCCAAGATTTTTCAGTTCATTTGGCGGGGGCACGCGTTTTTTCTAAAATAGACTTGGTATGCGATTACCACCAGGTCCCAGTGCGCACTGAGGACATACCCAAAACAGTGGTAATAACTCCTTTCGGGCTTTTCAAGTTTTTGCGCATGCCGTTTGGACTTAAGGGCGCGGTGCAGACGTTCCAACACATGATGGACGCGGTTTTGCGTGATCTCCCTTTCGTGTTCGTCTACCTGGACGACATATTGGTAGCCAGCGCGTCCGAAGACGAACACGAAAACCACCTCACGGCAGTTTTCCGGAGGTTGGCAGAGCACGGGTTAATAATTAACCCAGCGAAGTGTCAGTTCGGGGTGATGCAGATTGATTTTTTGGGGCATCGCATCTCCCCAGAAGGAGCGGTCCCTCTGCCTGACAAAGTGCGCGCAGTAACAAATTTTCCCCAACAACAAACGGTCAAAGCGTTACAGGAGTTTTTGGGAATGGTGAATTTTTATAACCGTTTCCTCCCCCGCGCAGCGCAGCTCATGCAACCATTGTATGCGGCACTAAAAAACCAAAAACCCACAAATAGAGTCGAATGGTCTCCGGAGCGAAAGCGCGCATTCTCTGAAGTCAAAACAGCCCTGGCAAATGCTGCATTGTTGGCACATCCAGTCCCAGCGGCCCGCATGGTGCTCACTACTGACGCGTCAGATGTGGCCATAGGGGCAGTCATGGAACAGTATGTAGCCGGAGCCTGGCAACCGCTCGCCTTTTTCAGCAAGACCCTGCGCGACAGCGAACGAAAATACAGCGCATTCGACAGGGAGTTGTTAGCTCTCCACTTGGCCATTCGCCACTTCCAGTTCTGGCTGGAAGGATGCCGTTTCACCGCGTTCGTTGACCACAAGCCGCTGACTTTCGCGATGGCCAAGATTTCAGAACCTTGGTCGGGCCAGCAGCAGAGACAGCTGGCTGCGATATCGGAGTTTACTACCGATATCCAGCATGTGGCGGGTAAACTTAATGTAGTGTCAGACTGCCTCTCGCGTGCCGTGGCGGCTCCAGACCGCGAGGAGGTAGATTCTGCAGCCATGGCCGCAGAGCAGGTTAGCGACGCGGAAGTGCGCGCAGCCCCGGTCCGCGTGGGGATAGATTATGCAGCCATGGCCGCGGAGCAGGTTAGCAACGCGGATGTGCGTGTGCTCCAGTCTGGACCAACAGGGTTAAGGCTGGAGAACAGGGCGCTGCAAGACGGTATCCCCCCCTAATCTGCGATGTCTCCACTGGGCGGCCGCGTCCTGTGGTTCCAGCTGCGTGGCGCCGCCGCGTTTTTGACGCGATCCATTCTCTGGCGCACCCGGGAGTGCGTGCTTCGGTCAAAATGGTAGGAGAGAAATTTGTATGGCCGAGCCCGCGCAAACAAGTTAGAGAGTGGGCGGCAGCCTGCATGGCTTGTCAGCGGGCCAAGGTTCATAGACACACGAGAGCTCCCTTGGAGCCGTTTCACATCCCAGCTAAAAGGTTTGATCATGTCCATGTGGACCTCGTAGGCCCCCTCCCGCCCTCACAAGGGTGCACACATCTTCTGACAATGGTTGACCGCACCACACGCTGGCCGGAAGTGGTTCCGCTGTCGTCAACTACAGCCGAGGAGGTTGCACGCACGTTTTTAACGGCATGGGTAGCGCGTTTTGGAGTCCCGTCGGATATTACGTCCGACAGAGGCCCTCAATTTGTTTCCGAACTTTGGTCAGCGATGGCCCGCAGCCTGGGGGCAACGATCCACCGCACGACCGCGTACAACCCGCAGGCTAACGGGTTATGCGAACGTTTTCACAGGTCACTGAAGGCGGCTCTCAGAGCGTCGCTTACGGATGCAAATTGGGTGGACAAGCTATCATGGGTTTTATTGGGGTTGCGTTCTGCACCTAAAGAGGATTTAGAAGCCTCCCCAGCTGAGCTAGTTTTCGCACAGCCAGTTCGGCTGCCCGGGGAATTTCTCCCAGATAATCCAGCTCCAGAGTGCTCCCCGGCTCAGCGGTTACAGAATAGCACGGGCCCGAGCACGCTACCTGGCCCCGTTCACCACAGTTTTCCGCGTGTTTTTGTGCCTAAGGCTTTAAAAAATGCGGAGTTTGTTTTTGTCAGACATGATGCCCATCGTCTGCCTTTACGCCCACCTTATGATGGACCATATAGAGTGCTGGAAACAGGGGATAAGCATTTTTTGCTAGATTTGGGGGGCAGAAAAGAAATGATTGGCATTAACAGGCTCAAACCCGCTTTTGTGGTAGCTGACGAAGTTGTGCAGTTGGCTAAGGCTCCTCGGCGCGGCAGATCCCCTAGAGAGCATTCCCCAGAACACCCACAGAGGTTGACTAACAGTTCTCATCCCCAGGCAGCAGCTCCACAGCAGGAAGACGCCGTGGAAGTGGTACAGCCTGCTTACAGCAAATAAGGGAGAAGGCTGAGACCCAAGCGGCATGTGGACTGATATGTAGTGATTTTATTATGACATGCAATCTGTGGTTATGTTGTTCCATCTTAGACGTTTGGGGGGGGGGGGGGGTCATGTGGTGCACATATGTGGGTTTCATATGCTTCACATGTGTATTACTGTATGCTTATTGTATGCTTCACGTCTCAGAGGAACAAAAGGTCTGAACCTCCTAGGGGTAACAGGAGGATGTGAAGTCTGGCCTTTTGTATGCAGAGAGATGGCCTTGAGAGATTTCCTGACCACCAGGACTTTAGGTGGAGACGAGAAGACCTGGAGGGGGATGCATTGTGATTTGGGATTAAAAGACAATGTGACTGTGTGCTTTGATGTCCTGGGGTATTAAAGGGACAGATGTTGGGGGGGGGGGGATTCCTTTCTCTTTCTGTTTTTGGATGTTGGAGAATGTGAATGTGAATAAAACCGGACTTGAGAAATAAACTCAGCCTCGTCCTTCCACACTTCTCCACAATCCTACAGATGATTAGATTTTGGTGGTGATCCGGATCACCATCCACAAGAAAACCGCCATTACGCAAAATGCCATTTTCGTGAATAACTACTGAACCACTAGTCCTATCATTGTCAATCCAATTGCTTGCCATATGTTTTCATGGTCAAGGAATCTGAAAACGTACACACAAACACTGTATGGGGGGAACTGTGGCGAAAACCGCCATTACGGAAAATGCAATTTTCGTCAATAACTACTGAACCACTAGTCCTATCATTGTGAATCCAATTGCTAGTCATATGTTTTCATGGTCAAGGAATCTGAAAACGTACACACAAACACTGTATGGTGGGAACTGTGGCGAAAACTGCCATTACGGAAAATGCGATTTTCGTGAATAACTACTGAACCACGAATCCTAACATTGTGAATCCAATTGCTAGTCATATCTTTTCATGGTCAAGGAATCTGAAAACGTACACACAAACACTGTATGGGGGGAACTGTGGCGCTTGGCGGAGCTCTGCGCTCTCCGAGTGCTTTTCTAGTTAATAATGAAATGTCTTGCCTGATTCCTGGTAGGGAAGCTCAGGGAAAGCAGTCTCCTGAGTTCTCCCCACCTGCTGCTGTTAAGAGCTGTTCACCAGCCCTCTCCCTGCTTTCTTCTGTTTCCTTTGTCTGCCCGCCGGTACCTGAGCCAAGCAGTCAGGACTAGGAGGAGCCACAGGCCCAGGAGGATTGTTCTCCCGTAGCAACAGTGAACCAGATCCCAGCCGCCACACCGGAGGAGTCACCAGCATGGATCGTACCTGCTGGGGAAATCAAGACTGCAGAAACCATCATGCCTGCTGCGGAGGCCACCGCAGTAGAGTCATCGCTTAAACTGAACCTCCAGGAGGCCGAGCCTAGGAGTACATCGTCCAGATCATCGGAGTCCTGGACGGCAGTAGAGCTTGAGCTAAGGCAAGTGCTCTCCTTTGTTTTCCTCCTTTCCATTATTGAGCATTTTTGCCTAGCTCTTGGTGAGGAGAGCCAGGCGCAGCCGACCACTGCATCTGAGCTCGCCTCGCTGGGCTCCGCCGCTGCCGGCAACCCTGACCCTTCTTTCTCCTTGTCTAAGTCCTCTTCCAGGGTCACCAGAGAAAGTCCAACATCGCCAGACGGGTCCGAGGATCCAGATTCACCACTGGAGGTCACTGTGGGTCCAGCTTCCCCTGCTGAGGAGGTCATTGTGGGTGCTCTGCTCCAGCCTAGGGTGCCTGTAATTGATCACCTTCTGGCTCGGGTGCTCAAAAGGGTCGACTGGCCCACAGTTAAAGTGGCGTTGGGGTCAGCAGTGACCCAGCCGGGTCCCACCGCGGGTGCAGCAGGGGTCCAGCGGGGCTCCACCATGGGTGCAACCATGGCTCAGTCGGGGTCCACCGTGGGTGCGGTGCAGGCCCAGTCGGGGCTCACCGCGGGAGCAATGAGGTCCCGGGAAGGGGCCACCGCTGGTGCAACGTTGTCCCAGGCCGGGACCACCGCAGGGGTAGCCATGGCCCAACCCAGGTCCACCGTGGGTGCTACAGAATTCCAGTCCCACGTCAGGACCACTGAGGGTGCTACTGGACAGTCTGGGGACACCAGGATCTTCCTTTCCCTTCTGGAGGCCCTATGGGTGTTCCTCCTCTTTCTGTTGGGCACCGTCGTGGTTCTATTTTCTCCGCCACCTGTGACTGCAGGGGTTCCCCTTCCTCTGTCCGGCCACCCACTTCTCAGCCTCCCGGTGGGTAGGCCGCCGCCCTATCTGCCTTTCCGGTCCTGGTGGCTTAACCATGTGGACAGGCCACCCGAAAGACTGGGTTTCCTTGCCGGGTGGCACACACACACACACACACACACACACACACACACACACACACACACACACACACACACACACACACACACACACATACTCATACACAGACTCCCACCACACACCTGCGTCCACTTGTCACTCATTAGCCTGCTTGGTATTTAATGGGTGACAGTGGGGGCATTCAGTGTCGTGGCGTTAAGTCTTCACTTCACAGTTCAGTCTGTTGTCACCGGCCAATGTTTTCCCCTGGAGCTGTTGGCACCCTTTGCCTACGGACTTCTACGGTGTTGCTTCCCCAGAGCCCGCTGAGCTCCGCCTCCCTCTGTAAGTCTCCCTCTTGTTTACATTCGCTGCCCAGTTCCGCCTGGGAGCGTTCCCTGCCAACTGAGCTCAGGCGTCCACCGATTGTGTGCCACACTGTATCGTCCTATTGAATATTTTCTTGTGTTTTGTGTATTTTGAGTATCCCCCTTTCTGTTAATAAACACGTTCACTTCACCTCCGTTTTGGGCTCGAACTTATACTATCGTCTGTTGCGAAGTTATGCAGTGGACATGACAGTGTTACTTTTACGCCGGATGTAATGGGACACACACCTTCCAAAAAGTTCAACTTTTGTCCCATCAGTCCACAGAGTATTTTCCCAAAAGTCTTGGGGATCATCAGGATGTTTTCTGGCAAAACTGAGACGAGCCTTTATGTTCTTTTTGCTCAGCAGTGGTTTTCGTCTTGGAACCCTGCCATGCAGGCCATTTTTTCCCAGTCTCTTTCTTTTGGTGGAGTCATGAACACTGACCTTAACTGAGGCAAGTGAGGCCTGCAGTTCTTTGGATGTTGTTGTGGAGTCTTTTGTGACCTCTTGGATGAGTCGTTGCTGTGCTCTTGGGGTAATTTTGGTCGGCCCGCCACTCCTGGGAAGGTTCACTACTGTTGTGTGTTTTTGCCATTTGTGGATAATGGCTCTCACTGTGGTTTGCTGGAGTCCCAAAGCTTTAGAAATGGCTTTGTAACCTTTTCCAGACTGAGATCTCAATTACTTTGTCATTTGTTCCTGAATTTCATTGGATCACAGCATGATGTCTAGCTTTTGAGGATCTTTTGGTCTACTTCAACTTTGTCAGGCAGGTCCTATTTAAGTGATTTCTTGATTGAGAACAGGTGTGGCAGTAATCAGGCCTAAGTGTGGCTGGAGAAATTGAACTCAGCTTTCCAAAGACGTGATAAACCACACTGTGGTGATATTAGTTGTTGGTCTCACACACAAAATTGGATCTTTTAATGTGAAGGTGGAGTTTTAATGTGAAGGCGGAGTTTTTCCGTTTTGGATGGAGATAAAAGCAGGAAGTGAAAAAATGTAAATAAAGTTTTTCCAGACAGACTTACACGTATCCTGTCTGTTTTTCCGTAACTTCTACATTGGTGACCCTGACATTTGAAGAATGTTTAATCAAGCGACTTCTTCTGATATCGCCGCCACGGCGTCTGTATCCACTGCGGCTCCCGTACCAGCTGTTTTTGCGGCTACAATTAAATTACCGGACTTTTGGCAGCACGACCCGGAGCCCTGGTTTCAGCATGTCGAGGCTCAGTTCCATCTGCGCGGAATAACCACAGATGACACGAAGTATTTCCATGTTGTCGCAGCTTTGGATTCTGCCACTACTCGCCGTTTGATGGGACTGCTCCGGGACCCGCCTCTCGCTGACAGGTACGTCACTTTGAAGAGGGCTCTTCTGCAGCTGTACCAACTCTCTGATATAGAGCGCGCTGATCGTCTTCTGTCTATGACTGGTTTGGGGGACAGCAAACCTTCTGAGCTGATGGAGAATATGTTGGCACTTCTTGGTTCAGGAGACAGTTCATTTCTGTTTATCCACCTGTTTCTGCGTCAGCTTCCGCCTCCAGTGCGCACTGTCCTGGCCAGCTCGCCCCTCATTTGTACTAAGGATTATCGGGGTTTGGCTGGAGAAGCGGACAGGCTTTGGCTGGCTTCTCGTCATTTGTCGGTGCATGTATTGCTGCCTGGGCAGTCTGATGGAGAAGTCTCGGTGGGTGTGGCCGCAGTATCGGATCGCCGTAAGAAAGAGAGCAGCATGTGTTTTTATCACCGCCGTTTTGGACCGAAGGCTCGGCGCTGTATTCCACCGTGCTCTTTCCAGCCACAGGGAAACGAGAAGGCCGGTGCTCGCTAGCAGCTGCGTGCACCGGCACCAGCAATAAGCTGCTTTTTATTGAGGACTGCGCAGCTGGACGTCGTTTTTTGGTGGATTCGGGAGCGCAGCGGAGCATCGTTCCCCCCTCTTCGGCTGACGTCATGGAATATGAACATGGACCTCCACTGGACGCTGCTAATGGTACTCCTATTCGCACCTTTGGCACCAGGTTCATTACTGTGTGTTTTAACGGCCGTGAATTTAGTTGGGACTTTGTGGTAGCATCTGTAGCAGTTCCTATTCTTGGCGCAGATTTTTTGTGTGCTTACAGACTGTTGGTTGACGTAGCTAACAGATGTTTGATTGATGCTGTGTCTTTTGATTCTTATCCATGTACACTGGGTGGGGCTGGTCCACTGCTTGCTAACATGCTCGCCTCAGGAGACAGATACCAGCGCCTTCTCTCTGAGTTTCCTGCTCTCACTGTGCCTACGTTTTCTGCGGCAGTAGTTAAGCATGGGGTTGAGCATTATATTACTACTGTGGGTCCACCTGTTTTTGCTCGTGCACGCCGTCTGGATGCTGCTAAGTTGGCCATTGCTAGAGATGAGTTTGCCAATATGGAGCGGCTGGGTATTGTGTGCCGTTCCGACAGTCCGTGGGCTTCTCCCCTCCACATGGTCCCTAAGTCAGATGGGGGTTGGCGTCCTTGTGGAGATTTTAGGCGCCTTAACAACGCTACTACCAACGACAGGTACCCAGTCCCCCATATCCAGGATTTTTCTTCACGTCTGGCAGGGACAGTCATTTTTTCTAAAGTGGATTTAGTGCGTGGTCGCCAAGACCCCAAGACAGCGGTGATCACTCCATTTGGACTGTTCGAGTTCTTGAGGATGCCGTTCGGCCTTAAGGGTGCTGCGCAGACGTTTCAAAGGCTTATGGACTCTGTGTTGCGGGACATGCCTTTTTTATTTGTATATCTGGACGATATACTGGTGGCAAGCGCTTCGGTGGAGGAACATGTGTTGCACCTTCGCCAGCTCTTCAGACGCCTCTGTGACCATGGACTGATAGTGAACCCCGTGAAGTGTCAGTTTGGGCTCTCAGAACTTGAGTTCTTGGGGCACAAGGTATCCCAGCAGGGTGCCGTGCCCCTCCCAGCTAAAGTCGAAGCAGTTTTAGCTTTTCCACGCCCCTCCTCTGTCAAGCCCCTGCAGGAGTTTTTGGGCATGGTTAATTTTTACAACCGTTTTATACCTCATGCTGCCCATATTATGCGTCCGCTGTATGAGGCCTTGAAGGGTAAGAGGGGTAATCAGGACATTGAGTGGACTCATGAGAGGTTATGTGCTTTTGATGGGGCTAAAGCTGCACTGGCTGATGCTGCCTTGTTGGCTCATCCAGATCCCACGGCCGCCATTGCTCTTACCACCGACGCATCTGATTATGCTGTCGGAGCAGTTTGTGAGCAGTGGGTGGGCAATTCCTGGGAACCTCTGGCCTTTTTTAGTAGACAGTTACGCGAGTCAGAAAGGAAGTACAGCACCTTTGACAGGGAGCTGTTGGCCCTTTTCTTGGCGACAAGGCATTTCAGGTTTCTTTTGGAGGGCCGTAAATTCACCGCTTTTGTGGACCATAAACCTCTCACGTTTGCCATGGCCAAGTCCACTGAACCTTGGTCAGCTCGGCAACAACGGCAGCTTTCGGCTATTTCCGAGTTCACTACAGACATTCAGCATGTGGCTGGTAAGACCAACTTGGTGGCGGACTGTCTTTCTCGTGCACCAGTTGCTGCTGTTCATTTGGGCATGGACTATGCTGAGATGGCTGCCGATCAGTTGTTGGACCCGGAGGTGCAGGTGCTTCGTTCCACGGAGTCCAGTTTGCAGTTGGAGGATGTCTGCTTTCAAGACAGTGGCGCCACTCTTCTGTGTGATACTACACTGGGAAAACCACGACCTCTGGTGCCTGTGGCTTGGCATCGTCGTGTTTTTGACGCTGTTCATTCTTTGTCGCATCCTGGGGTTAAGGCTTCGGTCAAGTTGGTGAGCGCCAAGTTTGTATGGCCGGGTCTTAGAAAGGATGTGAAGACTTGGACGACAACCTGTGTGGCATGCCAGCGTGCTAAGGTGCAGCGCCACATAAAGGCTCCATTGGAGCCTTTTTGGATTCCGGAGCGACGTTTTGATCATGTTCAGGTGGACCTAGTTGGACCTCTTCCTCCGTCTCGCGGTTTTACTCACCTCTTCACTATGGTGGACCGGACTACGCGGTGGCCGGAGGTGGTTCCCCTGACATCAACTACAGCATCTGATGTTGCCCGGGCATTTATCTCCTCTTGGGTGTCCCGTTTTGGTGTCCCCTTGGACGTTACCTCTGACAGGGGCCCGCAATTTACCTCTGCACTTTGGAATGAAGTAGCTGGTAGTTTGGGGGTTAAACTTCATCGGACCACAGCATACCATCCACAAGCTAATGGGCTATGCGAGCGGTTTCATCGGACTATGAAAGCGGCCCTTCGCGCGTCATTGGCGGATAGTGGATGGGTGGACAGATTACCGTGGGTTTTGTTGGGTTTGCGTTCAGCCCCCAAGGAAGACCTGCGTTCCTCTTCTGCTGAGTTGGTCCTTGGCCAGACCTTGAGGGTTCCAGGGGAGTTTCTTCCTACCAGTCCAGGGTTAGGTCCCAGTATGGTTAAGAGGCCTAAGTGTCGAGAGGAAGCTAGGGCTTTTGTTCCTGTGGCTGCGCACCACTGCCTTCCTCAGTCTTACGTCCCTGATAGCCTTAGGTCGGCTAAATATGTTTTTGTCCGGCACGATGCCCATCGTTCTCCCCTGCAGGCACCTTATGATGGCCCTTTTCGGGTGTTAGAAACAGGCCATAAGGATTTTTTGGTTGAGTTGGGGACTGGCCAGGATCGGATTTCGGTGGATCGTTTGAAGCCTGCGCATGTTCTTTGTGACGATGAGGTTGAGTTAGCCCGCCCGGCTCGGCGGGGGCGCCCTCCCAACCCTGCGCCTGAGGTTGTTTCTGCTCCAGTTACAGTTGTGCCCCCTAGGACTGTGCAGTGCAGTCGTCGGGGCAGGGTAATTAGGTTGCCTAAGAGGTTTTCTTGAGTTATTTTCTTTTGGATTTTTGTTCATGCTGTTTGTTTGTTTTTTGTCAGCATGTTTATTTATGTTGTTATTTGTGTGTTCTGGGGGGGCCTGTGTGGTGATATTAGTTGTTGGTCTCACACACAAAATTGGATCTTTTAATGTGAAGGTGGAGTTTTAATGTGAAGGCGGAGTTTTTCCGTTTTGGATGGAGATAAAAGCAGGAAGTGAAAAAATGTAAATAAAGTTTTTCCAGACAGACTTACACGTATCCTGTCTGTTTTTCCGTAACTTCTACAACATTTAATTTATGTTTTAACGGGGGAGGGGGGTCGCTTTTTCACACAGGGCCATGTAGGTTTGGATTTTTTTTTTACCCTTAATAATAAACACCTTCATTTAAAAACTGCATTTTGTGTTTACTTGTGTTGTCTTTGTCTAATATTTAAATTTGTTTGATGATCTGAAACATTTAAGTGTGACAAACACAAAAAAATGAGAAATCAGGAAGGGGGCAAACACTTTTTCACACCACTGTAACAATGTTTGCCCCACACTCATTAACCCCACTGTGGTGGCCTTGAGCAAGGTCCTTATCCCCAACTGCTCCAGTGGAGCTGCTCAATAGCCACAGGTCAGTCTGTATTGGGCCACCTCCAAGTGTGAATATGTGACTGTGACCAGGGTGTCCTTGAGAAAGAGAGTTCACTTCTCATTAGACCTCCCCTGTATAAAGATTAAATGTAAAAAAATATATTAATTTGCACTGACCAGGGGCAGGATTGCTTTCTAATTATAGATAGATTTCAGCTGGTGTCCTGGCATTTCTTGCCTTTTGTATGCCCCCTTCTTCATGCGTTCAATACTTTTTTCCTGTGTCATCTGTTGTGTCCATAATTGCTATAATAATGAGCAGGGCGGGAGCCAGTCAATGCGGTTTATTAAAGAACTCACAGAAATACAGCAGCAGGCTACAGCGCTCTGTATCCAGGCGTCAACAGAGAAAGAGGACGTGCCCCTACCTGCCATGACCTTTATACCCCGGCTGACGTCACCACCGGAAAGGTGGTCCGCCAGCCCCCTCTATTCCCCGGTAAATCCTGGACGCCATATTACTACTGTTTTTCCATGTGTAATATTTTCTCCCCCCTTTAAAAAAATCAAGCACACAGGTTGGCCCACCCGAATTTATTACCCGACTCACACTCTAACGGGAAAACTTTATGTACAAAAATAAATAAATAACCTGTCCATTCACACAACCAAGGCTGGAGGGCTGGGTAGACTACCAGCACCCCCTACATGACCAGGCGTATTATTCTGCCTCCTCCTCCTACCAGTCCAATATAAAAAATAAGCCATGTTTCTAACAAAATTAATTCCAGAACAATCTTAACATATATACTAATCGTACATAATGAACAATATAAACGTTTAACCAACCTCCCCCTTGTTGGCTGCCGCCTCCCCAATACCCACCCCACACTTGGGTACATTACCCCAATAACTGTGTTGGGCAGCTCCCACCTGAGCAATAGAATTTTCAATTACTTTTTACATTCACACAAAGCAATCAACCCATGATTTTTGCTAAAGTTATCCTTCTCCAGTTTACATTCATTTTTTTTAAATCAATTACACAGTTTCCATAATATACTTAGCCACTAACTAATAATCTACCTGTTATAATTACTTCGCTTCCAGGACACGGGGCACACTCCAATAAGGTTAGAAACTATATACAAAACGACATAAGGTAAGAAAACTCAACACACACCAACCAAACATATCCACAGTCATTTTACACACCCAGTGGAAGCACCCCCCCCCCCCAGATTGCCATCCCGTGGTTCCCAGCCAGAGTGTCTCCGTCTCTTAGTCTCTGGTGATGGGCTGCACCGTCTCCTCTTCTCCACCACATGACGCAGCTCATTGGGGTGCCTCCACGTCTCGTCTGACAAGCCCAAATAACTGTCACTCCCGGTCGCCTTCACCTGTAGCCGCCCCTGGTCATCATACTGTCCACGATGCTTATGGATCCCCCTCGACCGAGCTTCACCCCTAGGGCGAACCTTGTCACCAATACACAGGGTAGCTCTAATAGGTCTCTTCGGATCTTCATGTTGTGGGGGGCTTCCCATTTAGAGCTGGCCAATCTACCAGCCCGGCCTGAAGCCCTTTTTGAAGGCCACCTTCTGGCGCGTTTTAAATGTGCACCTGTTGGTCTTGCACCGATGCTGTTCAGTGCTGATGTCTAGGTCCCGCCTACCAACGCAGGGGCCCCGCTGTGCCGTCCAGTTCCCACACCAAGGGTAACTTGGACTCTGGCATTGGGTCCATCCTGGGGAGGCGCTCCGTGACGTTCCTCCTGACTGTCTTCTCCCATCCCGGGTCAATCGGCATCCCACACCGCATCATCATCCACACCCGGAGGGGGCCGGTCCCACAGACCGCAGCCCGACCACTCTTCTCCAGTGTCACTAGCAATGGAAAAGCCCTAGCCGTAAAACATGTTGCATCCCATAATGTTGAATCCTGTAGCAGTCACCACCACCTGGACATTCGCCATGATTCGTGCCTTGTACTCTGCCATTAACACGATATACCCCAGCACGGCGATCCTGCTCTTTCCGTAGCCATAGAATAGGGCAGATGTCTTGTGGATGCGGTACCGGGGGAACAAACTCTTCACCATCTGCAAGTTCAACACTGAAACTATCGCCCCCGTATCCACCAGCATCGATATCCCTACTCCGTCCAGCGATACCATGCAGTAGATATGGCCACCCGTCTCCGGTGCAACCGTATGAATAACAGTGGGGGTCTTCATGGAGGAGCCCCCTCCTTGTCATCGTTCCCCTTGCTCAAAGTTCTTACAGGACCGTGCGAAGTGGTGCAGTAGGCCACATTTTCCACAGCGCTTTCCTTTTGCCGGACACTCTCTGGACTTTTAATTATGTCTAGCGTACCCACAGCCGTAACATCTCGGTGTTCCCGGGGTAGACCTGATTCTGACAATGCAGGTATATTCTTCTTCCTCGATGTTGTCTTCATCTTCAGGGACCGCTGTCAGCGCTTTTAAACGGGGCTCATCCCACGTTGTAGAGGACCCTTTACTGAGGTCTCTTGCTATGATTTCAGCCGCCTCAAACTGCTGAGCAATGTTGATAGTGGTGGCTAGTGTTAATTTGCCCGAGTAGGTCAGAAGATGTGACTGGGCAGCAGAACGGCAAACATGCTCCGCTAGCTGATCCTAAATCATCTCATGTTGCAGAGCTCCAAATTTGCATTCCACCGCCAGCTGACGTAGGTCTGCCACAAATCTCTTCACTGACTCTCCAGTCTGCTGGTGGAGCTGCCGAAACTGGATGCGCCGAGCGATGACATTTTCCGGGGCGCGAAAATACTGTGCCATTAGCTCCACCACCTCCTCAAAGCTATCGGCTCCTCCTAATGTCTCGAGGACTCTCTGCCCTTCCATGCCCAAATTATGGACTAATATCGCCCTTGCTCGTAATTTTTCCAACTTACTGAGGTTGAGGGCCACCAGGTAGTTGCTAAAAGTGGCAAACCGCCTAGGCCAAGGCACGGGAGGCTCGCCTGGGGCCTCCAGGAACGTCCAAAAACTGGTAGCAGCACACTCCATTAACGTGTTCTCCTTGTTGCCAATTGTTGTGTCCATAATTGCTATAATAATGAGCAGGGCGGGAGGCAGTCAATGTGGTTTATTAAAGAACTCACAGAAATACAGCAGCAGGCTACAGCACTCTGCATTCAGGCGTCAACGGTGAAAGAGGACGTGTCCCTTCCCGCCGTAACCTTTATACCCCAGCTGACATCACCACCGGAAAGGTGGGCCACCAGCCCCCTTTATTCCCCGGTAAATCCCGGCTGCCATATTACTACTGTTTTTCCATATGTAACATCATCATTTCACATAATTACACTTAATTTTTGGACATCTAGGGTTTGAGTTCTTTGCATGTGTGGATTACATGAGTTATTGCTGAAATTTAGTGAAAATTTCACTACAATAGCCCCATTCATATATTTACTGAGAAAAATGGTGATGTTGTAGGAGCCTTGAAATGAAGAGACTGAATGATTTTTCAGTATTGGTTTATTTCATCTCAAGTCCTACAGCTCCTCTCTCAGTCAGGGAATGAAGAGATCAAGCTGCGGTAAACCACATACCTTTATACTGTTACATCAGACACAAATCACATTCACATCAAACACAGAATTCCATTCACATCCACACATCCGCAGGGGGTCCAGACTCAATGCCCGTTTGAGGCGTGATGTCAATACACACTGCAAGCTCAAAGTTCCCTCATGTCTGGGTCTCCGCCAAGGAATATGTGAGCTACATAATGTTACGCCACATCACTCCCCCCGAAACGCCCAAGAACGGACATACACCAACATTACTTCTACCCGCTATACACCTTATGTCAATAATGGGCAGTCATACACACTATGTCAAGAACACACCGACTTCTTGTCCATAACGGGCAGTCATACACATTACACCCTTACATCACCCCCTCTTTGCAGGATCTACAGCACAATTTACACGGGTTGATCAAAATACACATTACTCTGCCCGTTGCTTAGTCTTCAATCTCCTCCCGTATCTGCTGAATGCAGGCTTCGCAGCCTGTGTTGTGCCGTCCTGCGGTGCGCCTGTGGAATGAGGGTGAGAAGGGTTATTTACCCCCTGCTGGGGGACTATGGGCTGCCCCTTGGGAGGCCTGCCACGTTGAGGCGCCCCCGCCGGCCGTACAGGTTCGTCACGTAACACAAAAGCAGGCTTTAATCTGTCAACACCGATTGTCTCTTTCCTGCCCCCCAAGTCCAGCACAAAATATTTCTCCCCGGTTTCCAGCACTCGGAACGGACCATCGTAAGGTGGGCGGAGGCTGCGACGCTGGGCGTCGTGCCTGACAAAAACAAACTCTGCGTTTTGCAAAGCCTTGGGAAC
Source organism: Pholidichthys leucotaenia (assembly GCA_020510985.1). Taxonomy (NCBI): domain Eukaryota; kingdom Metazoa; phylum Chordata; class Actinopteri; order Cichliformes; family Pholidichthyidae; genus Pholidichthys; species Pholidichthys leucotaenia. The sequence goes on from CM035839.1 coordinate 350,059,939, forward strand.
AAAAACCCGCGGAAAAGTGTGATGAGCGGGGCCCGGGAGCATTTCTGCCCCCGTGCCACGTAGCGGTCCCCGCACCGGGGGGCGCTCCGGTGCTGCATGGGCTGGCAGGAATTCTCCTGGCAGCCTGAGAGGTTGAGTAAAAACTAATTCAGCAGGTGAGGCATCTAAATCCTCCTTGGGTGCCGAACGCAACCCCAATAAAACCCATGGTAGTTTGTTTACCCAATTTGTATCCGTGAGCGACGCTCTGAGGGCTGCCTTCAACGACCTGTGAAAACGCTCGCATAAACCGTTGGCCTGTGGGTGATAAGCGGTGGTGTGATGGGCTGTTGCCCCTAAGCCGCTGGCCATGGCTGACCATAGCTCTGAAACGAACTGTGGACCCCTAACGGATGTAATGTCCGACGGGACTCCAAACCGCGCTACCCAGGCTGTTAAAAAAACGCGAGTTACCTCTGCTGCTGTGGTCGACTGCAATGGGACCACTTCCGGCCAACGCGTGGTCCGGTCCACCATTGTCAGGAGATGTGTGAACCCCTGCGAGGGAGGCAGGGGTCCCACTAGATCTACATGCACATGATCAAACCTCTTAGCCGGGATGTGGAAAGGTTCTAAAGGGGCTTTTGTGTGTCTGTGAACTTTGGCCCGCTGGCAGGACATGCAGGCTCTCGCCCACTCCTTCACGCGCTTGCGCAGGCTCGGCCAAACAAACTTTTCTGCTATCATTTTCACCGAAGCACGTACTCCCGGGTGTGCTAGGGAGTGCACCGCGTCAAAAACATAACGGCGCCACGTGGCCGGTACCACTGGGCGAGGTCGCCCGGTGGATACATCGCAAATAAGCGGGGGTGAACCAGTTTGTAAACTTACGTTCTCCAGCCTTAACCCTGTTGGTCCAGACAGGAGCGCGCGCACGTCTGCGTCTTCGCCCTGCTCTGCTGCCATGGCCGCGTAATCTATCCCTACGTGCACCGGAGCCGCGTGCGCGTCCGCGTCTGCGGCGCTACAGCCCCCATCCGCGCGGACAGGCGCTGTTACCGCTCACGAGAGGCAGTCCGCCACCACATTAAATTTACCGGCTACGTGCTGTATATCGGTGGTGAATTCTGAAATTGTGCCCAGCTGCCTCTGTTGTCGGCCTGACCATGGTTCAGAGACTTTGGACATTGCAAAGGTTAACGGTTTGTGGCTGACAAACGTGGTGAAACGCCGCCCTTCCAACCAGAACTGGAAATGGCGAATGGCCAGGTGGAGCGCTAGCAGTTCCCTGTCAAACGCTATATTTTCGCTCAGCATCGTGTAGGGATCTGCTAAAAAAAGCGAGTGGTTGCCAAGCCCCGGCGACTTGCTGTTCTACCACGGCTCCTATGGCCACATCTGACGCGTCTGTGGTTAGCGCTATTCGGGCTGCCGGGTCTGGGTGAGCCAGCAGCGCTGCATTCGCTAGTGCTTTCTTAACCTCAGTGAATGCGCGCTCCCGCTCCGGGGACCACTCAATCGCACTGGAGGGCTTCTGTTTTTTTAGCGCGAAGTACAATGGTTGCATGAGCTGCGCCGCGTGAGGTATGAAACGGTTGTAAAAATTTACCATACCTAAAAATTCTTGCAACGCTTTTACCGTTTGTGGCTGGGGAAACTCAGCCACTGCGCGTACTTTGGAGGGCAGCGGAACTGCACCCTCTGGGGAGACGCGGTGCCCTAAAAAATCGATCTGTGCTGCGCCAAAATGGCACTTGGCTGGGTTGATTATCAATCCGTGCGCTCCCAACCTCTGAAAAACAGTTCTGAGGTGACTTTCGTGTTCCTCCTCAGAGGCGCCGGCGACTAAAATATCATCTAAGTAGACAAAAACAAAAGAAAGGTCCCGCAAAACGGCATCCATCATGCGTTGGAAGGTTTGCGCAGCGCCTTTAAGGCCAAAAGGCATGCGTAAAAATTCAAAAAGCCTGAAAGAGGTTATTACCGCTGTCTTGGGAATGTCCTCTGGTCGGACCGGGACCTGATGATAACCGCGGACCAGGTCTATTTTAGAAAAAATTCGCGCCTTGGCCAAATGCACCGAAAAATCTTGGATATGCGGAATTGGGTAGCGGTCCTGCGCTGTGGCATTGTTTAACCTGCGATAATCGCCACACGGTCTCCACGAGCCGTCCGCCTTAGGGACCACGTGGAGGGGGGAAGCCCAAGCGGACTTCGAGCGGCGAATTATGCCCAACCTTTCCAGGTTGGCGAACTCCTCACGCGCAATAGAGAGCTTAGCTGCAGCCAAGCGCCGAGCCTTCGCAAAAACCGGTGGGCCACTTGTGGTTATAAAGTGCTCCACCCCGTGCTTCGCCACCTTAGCTGAAAACGTGGGAACTGTGAGTGCTGGGAACTGGTTTAGGAGAGTGTGGAACTTACCTCCTGCTGCGGTGGCGTTGGCCTGTACTGACAGCGGGGACACTCGCGCTGCACAGGGAATAGAACAAAAAGAGAGTGCATTAACCAAGCGTCTGTTAGCCAGATCTACCAACAAGCCATGTGAGCACAAAAAGTCGGCGCCTAACATGTTGAAACTCACCGCCGCTACTATGAAGGTCCATTCATAGATGCGGCCGTGCAAGGACAGGCGCAGAGTTCTTTCGCCAAAAGTCTTGATCAACGAGCCGTTTGCGGCTGTTGCTCCATCTCCGCGGGGACCGGCCGCCCGGTCCGCGTAGGTTGCGGTGATGAAGCTCCTCTGTGCTTCGGTGTCAATGAGGAATTGCCGTCCGGAGCTCGCGTCTGTCAGGTAGAGCAGCTTGTTCCGTTTGCCGAGGGTCGAAGCTGCTAACGACCTCCGGCTCTTTGCGTTTCCCTGCTTCCTGAAGTTGCATGGCGGGACGCATCTGTGAGCCTTGTGCGCGAAGCGTCGATGGTAGAAGCACAGCTCGTCCCCTCCTCTGCTTTGGGGCCGCGCTGCCACTGTTGTCGCTGGGGTCGGCTCTGCTGCCACCGGTTCTCCGTCGCCCTGAGCTGCCACGCCGAGGTCTGCTGCTGCCGCTGCCGTCTCCTGCTCGCCGCATGCGTCCAGGAGCCGCTCCGCTTCCAAAGCCAGCGCGCGGAAATCCTGCTGGTCCACACACCTCATGCTGGACAGGGAGCCTCTCATGTGCGCTGGAAGGGTCCTCAAGAAGATGTGTTTAAATAAAAACGCATCGTTGTCTGCCCCGATCATCTGCAGCATGTCCTCCATGAGGACAGTCGGCCTGCGTCCTCCTCTGTCGCGCAGGTCCAGGAGTGTTCTGGCCCTCACCTCGGCTGATGGCACAAAGCTCCGAATGAGGGCGGCTTTCAGGGCGTCGTATTTGCCAGCAGCGGGCGGCTGCTGCACCAGGCTCCGCACACACCGGGCTGTGCAGCTGTCGAGTCTTGCGATGACATTGTGGAACTTAACGTCATCCGCTGATACCCCGTTAAGCACGAACCGCAATTCCACGTGTTGGAACCATGAGTGCGGGTCCTCTTGCCAGAACTCGGGGAGTCTAATGGAGTTCACGCTGGTGCGGGCGGTCTCCGGTGAATCAGGTTCGGAGTCGGAGAGACGACCTCCAAGCCTTTCCATATTTCTCACGTGTGGGTCACCAATGTAGGAGCCTTGAAATGAAGAGACTGAATAATTTTTCAGTATTGGTTTATTTCATCTCAAGTTCTACAGCTCCTCTCTCAGTCAGGGAATGAAGAGATCAAGCTGCGGTAAACCACGTACCTTTATACTGTTACATCAGACACAAATCACATTCACATCAAACACAGAATTCCATTCACATCTAATCCTCCCATTGTCCTCTCGGCTTCTCTGTCTGACCCCAGGAGTCAGACAGTCTCTTCAGGCCACTCTCAGATCTTCTCGCTTCTTCTCCAGTCCGCAGGGGGTCCAGACTCAATGTCCGTTTGAGGCGTGATGTCAATACACACTGCAAGCTCAAAGTTCCCTCATGTCTGGGTCTCTGCCAAGGAATATGTGAGCGCCACAATGTGTTCAATACTTATTTTACCCACTGTATTAATCTGCCAAGAGTGTGGTACTGTATGAGGAAGTCAGGAGTGGCAGAGAAGTATGTGGGGAGGTGCAGGACATATGAGACAGCAAGATGGAGGGGAGGTGTGCTGTAGGAAAGACAGGTGGATTCAAAGTGGGTTGGGATTACATCAGGGACCGGCTCTGAGCCCCTTATTGTTTGCCATAGTGATGGGCGGGCTGATGGAGGAGAACAGGCATTACTTATTGCTATTTACACATTACCTGATTTTTTTCCTCAATCACAATATTAGTTCATTAATTTAGCATGTATTTCTGCAAATAGATTCTCTTCATTCTGAAAGAAAAGTTTTTTAAAGTCTGTTTAATGTTTGCTTCTTTGCATGTAATAAATTATAGATATTGGTTATGTTGTTATACCAAGAAATGCACAGAATGATTTGAGGTTATATTCATCCTGCAGCAACAGAAAAGGTCCCATTCCTTCTGGAAGACAGTTTGACCTATCTTCCATTTTGTTTTCATTGTAACCTGTAATCATGTGGTTGTTTGATATATGGTACTTTGGGAGAAAAACGTTACCCATCATAATTAAACTCTAAATATTTGACAACAGCTATTATTATACCGCTTTAATTATCTTAAAGAACTGTGTAAATAAACTGAACAGCAAGCATGTTAATGTTGGCTCTCCTTTGTAGTTACTTCAAGTGCAGTAAAACCCTGAATGTGCTTGATATTACTGCTGGTTTCAAGATACATGGAGTGAAATCTTAGAAATGTGTTAGACAACCAATAAAAGTAGCCTTCTAGTGACATTTAGAGTATAGTACAGACTACTTTCTCCACCTATGGTTCAACAATGGAAATGCAGCCAAAATGTGGTTGAATAAAATTTGTCACAGCCTGAAAGTAAAAAATAAGTGTTATGTTTCTTTCTCAGTGGAGGTGTAAAGCTGTGTGACGTTGGCTCAGCCATTTTTTTGAACTAATGAAAATATAGCCCCGTTGGTTAGTGCTGCGTTTGCATTTGTGCTGAAGAAAAAAATCTAGTCTGGCTCAATTTAAATAAAGCTCACTGTAATGTATTAATTATTGTTATTATTGTGTGTTATGGGTGACGGCTACACCTTTCCGGTTCCGCCGCCACCCAGAGTATAAAAAGCCAACCCGGTAGAGGCATGGTCTCTTTTCAACCAGCACCTCTGCCTCGACGGGAGTGCCTTAGAGTTCAGTGAGTCTGTTCAATAAAGTTCCGTTCGACTGCATCTTCACCTCATTACTGAAGTATTGGTTATGGACATAATATTTGGAGACGAGGATAAAGCTATGGAAAAAAGAATTTCTAGTATTCGGCCATTTTTGGAGCTCCCAGGCGAGCCACCAGTTCCCTGGGCAAGGTGGTTCGCAGCGTTCCAAAATTATTTGGTGGCATTGAACCTCAGCAAATTGGAGAAACTACGTGCACGAGCAATGCTGGTCCATAATCTCGGCATGGAAGGGTAACGTGTTCTCAGCACATTGGGAGAAAGTGATAGTTTTGAGGACGTGGCTGAGCTAATGGCGCGCTACTTTCACGCTTCTGAGAACATCATCGTCCGGCGGATCCAGTTCCGACAGCGACGCCAGCAGCCGGGAGAGTCGGTGCAACGGTATGTTGTGGACCTGCGCCAGCTGGCTGGAGAGTACCAATTCAGGGCTTTGGAGGAAGAAATGGTCCGTGATCAGTTGGTGGAGCACACGCTATGTTCTGCGGCACAGTCCAGACTCCTCACGCACTCTGGTGAACTGACATTGACTGCAGCTGTGGAGATAGCTCAACAGTACAAGGCAGCAGATAAACTATCAAAGGACCTTGGTGAGAGAACAACGTTGAGGCAGTCTGACTCACAATCAGCGGCGCAGGCTGTGGACCTGGGTAGCCATGACAGCACAGAAGATAAAGAAGACTACGTTACCGCTATTAAGATTATGTCCGCCCCGGGGTTGCCCAGATGTTTGGGCTGCGGGTCCACCAAACACCGATACAAAGCGAGAGCGTGTCTGACAAGGGGCAAATGCTGCGGCAAGTATGGACCGCTACATCATTTTGCCAGGGCCTGCAAAAAGTTTGAACGAGGTGAACGGCGACACAGAGCGGATTCCCCCGCTACGACTCCTACGGTCATTCACACTGTCTCCCTGAGCACAGATGGGCGTATTTATTGTGACATGATGCTGGACGGCGGGGAAATGTCGTTGTTGGTGGATATGGGCACAGCGGCATCCGTGTTGAACTGGCCTACTGTGAGGAGTTTGTTCCCGCATTACTATGTAAGAGGACTGTCAACACCGTATTGTGGCTATGGAGGTAACAGACTAGCTATCGTGGGTTCACTGGAGCTGACAGCGAGGTACAAGTTGGCTGTGGTGTCAAATATCCAGTTCGTGGTGACTGTCAAGGGGTCGAACGTGATGGGCTGCGACCTGTTTTATGAACTGGGCTTTACAATCACCAGCAGTATCGGAGAGGAGTGGTCGGGCTGTGGTTTGTGGGACCGACCGATTCCGTGTATGGTGGACGATGTGGTATGGGACAAAGATTGGCCTAGTATTCTGGAAGATGGACGGAACCAATCCCACCCAGGGCCATAGCGGGAGGGTTCTGGTGCCAGGGCCCAAGTTACCCTGGATGTGGGAACTGGGCGGCACGGTGAAACTCCCGTGATAGCGGGTGGAGCTTTGAGGACGGCTCCCTCTGCTTCCGGAATTCGGCCGGGAGGTACCGAGAAGCAAGGGGCTGCAATGGCTTCACCGGCATTCAAAATGAAAGTGAGCGGGGCAGAACCGGCTGACACAGTGGACAGACGTGCCACACAGGAACACTAGAGGCCGAGTCGGGCTTCTCATGGGGTCACTGGAGGGGTTCAACCCAGAGAGGAAGCCCGGTCTAGACGTTGTGGATGTTTGAAGTCGAGTTGAGCTCCCCTGTGGGTTGCTGACGTGGTTCGACCCAGGGAGGAGGCTCGGCTAAGGGGGGTTCACGGCAAGAGAAAATGACGAGAGGACCAGGGATGGTTGCAGGTGGTGGCCGTCCGGGAGGACGGTGATCTTCTAATGTGCTATGTCTCATGGAGACACCCCAACGAGCTGAGACGTGCCGGTGAGGAGAAGGAGGTGCCGGGGCGCCGACGTGGTTCATCTCCGGGGATGAAGCGTAGAAGAAGCTCTGGTCAGGACCCGCCAGACGGGTCTCCAGGGGGTAGTGTCCCATCAAGACTGTATGGTGGCAAGGGGGTGATGTGTTCTGGGGTGACTTATTAACATGTTAATGACTGAAATGTCGATGTGTGCACTACCGGGGCTGCGTTGTTGTTGTTTGTCAACGTGGTAGATGCATAAAAGTGGCTGGATTGGGAACTCATGTTTTTTTTAAAAAAAGAGTGAGAGCCGCTTTTGTCAATGGGTTTGTGCAGAAAATGTTAATAGGTGTGAATTGCCCAAGCCATGTAGGTGATAGGTTTCACACTTACTTGCTGTGGGACTGCCCTGTGTGTGTGTGTTCTGTAAAAAAAAAAGCCCAACACTGTGTATACTACTGCATTTAATTGCATGTGTGATGTGTAATTTGCCCGAGTTGTGGGGTGAGGGTGTTGGGGTGGGGGGCTGGCACAGCGGGTGTGTGGATCTACATATTGACCGTTTATGGAGTGTATTGATAGGCTTTGATTGTACATATGTTTTGGGATTATTTTTCACATTTTACATTTGGAATACGGCAGCTTACCTTGTCCTATGGACAATTTTATGATACATGTCATGAGCTGAACCAGCTTGGTTTTCCCCGGCTCGGCCCTGATCTCTCTGTGGGTTTTGGCTTCACTGTTTATGTGCATTTTGTGTATTTATTCCATCACCGTAGCCACTGCCTGACCGGCAGCTGTTAGTCAGCCTCTGTGCTCTTTTTTCCACGCTTCTGACAGCCTGTCGGTCCTACCACGCCCCCTTGCTCTCCGTAATTCCACCAGCTGTCCCAGCCCCAGTAATTATCTTTCCCGCGCCTCGCCCAGGTGTTCCCAATTTGTGTGGCCAGCAGTGTTTGGATTTTTTTTGTAACTTAAGATTTTTATTCATTTTTCATTATATATATTGCATTCAGATCACAGTCTACATTTTAAAAAAAAACAAAGGGGCTAGAGTAAAAAAGAAAAAGAAAAAAAAAAAAAAAAAGGGGGGGGGGACAAATGTTGGAGCATCAAGTTTTTAGTTTCCATCTCTTAATTCTTCTGGTTTTTCCAGCGTCTTTGGTTATTCTTTCAATATCTGTCTCGTTGTTGCACTTTGTAGTGTGTCCATTTCCGCCATTTTTTTTCCCATAGTCCTTCTTGCATTCTTTGTCGATATGTTAGTTTTTCCATCATACGTATGTCCTCAATAATGTCAGTCCATTGCTCTTGGTCAGGAAGAACTTCTGATCGCCATTTTTTTGTGATAGTTTTTTTACATGCAATCAACAAGATTTTAACTAGATATCTGTCCTCAGCCTGTATAACATTGTCTCTTTTAAGATCACATAGGTACATCAAGTTACAGTTCATTGGTATATTATATCCTAATATCCTCTGTATTGTCACATGTATAGATTTCCAGAATGATGAGATTTTGCAGCATTTCCAAAACATATGCGAGTGGTCTGCATTTTGAGCCCCACATCCCCTCCAGCATATAGATTGGGTATTTGTATACTTTCCTTGAATCTGTGGTGTAATGAAAAAGCGAATCAGGTTTTTCCATCCAAATTCCCTCCATGTTCTTGAATTTGTTGACGTGTGTTGTGTTTTCCATATTTCCTGCCAGCTTTCTTCTGTTATGTTTAAATTGAGCTCTTTCTCCCATTTCTCCTTTATATAGTTACTTGAATGATTGTTTGCCATAAGTTTCTGATATAGCTTTGAAATAATTCTTGTTTTATTTCCTGTATATGAGCTTAAAATGAATTGTATAATCTCGCTCACATCTGTTTGGAGGTTATGCCTAATCTTCTTCATATAATAGTCTCTCATCTGCAGATATCTGAAGAATTCCGATCTTTCTAGTTTAAATTTTCTCCTGATGTTTACAAAGCTCCAAAGATCTTTTTTTCCGATATTGCCCCATGCTGTGATTCCCTTGTTCACCAGATTTTTGTATCCCCTATCTTGTTTTGCCGGTTCAAACTGACTGTCAAATGCTACCCATTTCAATAGTTTTATGTCTTCCTTTATATTATACTTTTGTACTATTTTATACCACAGTTCTAAAGTAAATTTAGTGATTGGGTCTATTTGTTTGATTTGCTTATATGCATCTTTATCTCCTATTATGCTTTGTACTGGGAGTCCCTCAATTTCCTTTTCCATTTCTTTCCATTTTGCCTCATATCCCTCGTCGCACCAACATATGATATATCTTATTTGTGCTGAGTAGTAATATTCCTTTAGACTCGGTAGGCCCATGCCTCCTTTCTCTTTTGGTAACTGGAGAGTTTTATATTTCACTCTTGGTTTTTTACCTCCCCAAACAAATCTCGATATCATCCTGTCCCACTTTGAGAATTGGGCATCTGGAATCTCTGTTGGTATAGCCTGGAAGAGGTAAAGTAATCTAGGTTGTATGCTGATTTTGACTGTCTCAATTTTTGAATTCAGATCCATATTTAAGATTGACCATCTATCAATATCTTTTTTTATTTCTTGTTCCAACCTATCATAGTTTGCTTTATAGATTTTGCTTAGATCTTTAGGTATGTTCACTCCAAGGTATTTTATTTCTTTTTGTTTCCAGTTTAGTTTGATCTTATCAGTTATCTGGTTTAGAGGGTTATAGTGGAATGTCAGTATTTGTGTTTTTGTTATGTTTATCTTGTATCCTGATAATTTTCCAAAATTTTCTATCAAGTTCATCATTTCCATTATTGATTCATCTGGTTGTTCAAGGTAAACTATAATATCGTCTGCAAATAGCCCAATCTTGTGTTCCGCCCCCTTTATTGTTACACCTTTTAATTTCTTATTTTGTCGTATCGCTTGAGCCAGTGGCTCTATGAACAGAGCAAACAAGGTGGGCGATAAGCAGCATCCCTGCCTAGTTGATCTTTGTATATTTACTTTGTCTGTTAAGCTACCGTTTATCTTGATTCTTGCTACAGGTTCTTGATACAGCGTCCTTATGCATTGTACTGATTTTTCGTTAAATCCAAAGCGTTCCAGCACACTATATAGGAATTTCCAGTTAACCCTGTCAAATGCTTTTTCTGCGTCTAAACTCATTATTACTGCGCTTTTCTTTTCTTTATGTATTTGATTAATTATATGTATTGTTCTCCTGATATTGTCATGTGTTTGGCGTCCCTCTATGAAACCAGTTTGATCATCTTCTATCAATTCCGTCAAGAATGTCTTTATTCGTTTACATATAATTGTTGTATATATTTTATAATCCACATTTAATAAAGAGATTGGCCTATAGTTTCCGCATTGTTCTCTATCTTTCCCTGGCTTTAAAATGACTGAAATAATGGCTTCGTTCCATGATGGAGGTATTTTGTTGTTGTTCAACGTCCAATTAAATAACTTTAGAAGCTGTGGCGTGAGTTCTTCTATAAACAGTTTATAAAACTCAGACGGGTATCCATCACTACCTGGTGATTTACCGTTTTTAAGTGACTTAATCACATCTCTAATCTCTTGTGTTGTTATTTCTGCTGTTAGCTTTTCATTTTGTTGATTTCCTATTGATGGCAAGTCCAATGTGCATAGAAATTTTTTAATATCTTTAGTATTTGTTTCTTCAGGTTGCGAGTATAGTTCTTGGTAGAAATTATGGAATATTTCTTCGATGTTTTCTGGGTTAACTGTGGTTTTATTTGTGGTGGGGTCTTTAATCTTATATACATTATTCATTGTTTGTTGTTTTCTTAACCGTTTTGCCAGCAGTTTTGTGGCTTTTGGTCCCGTTTCATAATATTTTTGCTTTAGATATCTATTTTTCCTTTCAATTTCATCCATTTGTGTTTCTTTTATCTTTATTTTTTCTTCTTTAATTTCTTGATATATTTTTGGGTCATTTGTGCTTTGATGTTTATGTTCTAATTCCCTCAGTCTCTCACATCTTTGTTCATATGCTTCCAGTTTAGTCTTATTTGCTTTTCCTGTTTCAACAATTAATTTACCTCTTAACACGGCTTTTAGTGCATCCCATAGTATTGTTGGGTCCACTTCTTCATTGTCATTCTCTTGGATATATTCATTTATGTTTACTTTTATTCTTTCTTTCATTTTATCATCATTTAACAGTCCTACATTAAGTTTCCATGTTGTTTGTCGTTTTCTATTGTTTAAATTTATTTCCATGTATATAGGATTATGATCTGATATTTCTGCCCCTCCAATCCAACAATTTCTCACCCTGTGTCTGTCATCTTCATTCATAAGGAAGTAATCTATTCTAGAGTGTACTTTATGGACTGCTGAATAATGTGTATAGTCTTTTTCGAGTGGGTGTAGGTCCCTCCAAATGTCTACCATACCCATTTCTGCCAGTGAGGTTCTTATGAATTTTGTTACATGTTTTTTTGTCTTCTTAACACTTGTTGTATCAATTTCATGATCCATGACAGCATTTAAGTCTCCTCCACAAATTAGGACTCCTTCACTGTGTGTTGCTATGAGATCAAACAGATGTTGAAAAAAACCCTTGTCACTTTCTGGTGGGGCATAGATGTTCACTAATGTGATCTGCATTCCATCTATGCTACCCTTTATTATTACATACCTGCCTTCTTTATCCTGGATTTCCTGTTCACATTCAAATTGTATTTTATTTGAGATTAGTATCATAACCCCCCTTTTAGTTCCTCCCTTAAATGAACTGTAGTAGGAGTTCTTATAGCCAAATCTCTTTAGTTTCACATGTTCTGTCTTGCTCAAATGTGTCTCTTGCATAAATATAATTTCGGCTTTTTCTTTCTTGAATTTTCTTATTATTCTTTCCCTTTTAACAGGTGAGTTCAGACCATTCACGTTTAGTGTTATTATCTTAAGATTTTTACCCATAATCATGTTTTTCCATTTTTTTAACTTGTGCTCCTAGCCCCTTTAACAACAAAAATAACACATATTTATATAAAAACACATTAAAAAATCTCGACCTCCGTACTTTGGGCCTTTCTTCTGCCCACTGGTCCCTGTTGGTGGGTGGAGGGATTGTCCTCACCGAGTGTAGGGCCCTCCCTAGACCTGTATTTACTATCCAAGAAATAGTCATTAGTCTAGAAATGTCCAACAAATATCACTTAAACCTCTCCTAGCCGTCTGTTTCTCTTTTACCTTGTCTTCTTGGCCTTCATTTCTTCTGTGTCTTTCTTAATCTTTGTTATAATCTAGGCTTTCAGTTGAAAGCCTTGTAGTCTTTCCTGGGCCCGCTGCGCCACGTCTCCCCCCGTCTTTTGCCGTTCACTCGCCTCCACTCCGGCTGTCGTGATGCGTTCAGGGCCTCCGCTGCTCCTACCGTTTCCTCCGGCACGTACACCTCAAGGCCCCGCTCCATCATATCCTGCGCTGCCTCTCTGGCTGTGTTGTAGGTTCTTACGCCGTTCTCCCAATGAATCCTCATCTTCGTTAGCGGCGTTTGGAATCTAATTTTTTTTTCTTTCAGCGTTTTTTTTAATGTTGGCATATTTCTTCCGCTGCTGCACAATTTCTGCCGGGTAGTCATGATCAAAGAATATCTGCTTGTCGCCGATTCGTATCTTTTTTTTCCACACTCGTGTCAGGATTCTTTCCTTTACATCATATTTCAGAAAGTTTACCACAACTGACCTGGGTGTAGAGCGTGGGTTCGGGTTCTGTGCCGAGGCTCTGTGCGCTCGTTGAATCTGCAGATCCGCTTCGCTGGGCAGTTCCAGCTCTTTTTTTAAGAACTGATCCATGAATTTCGTCATCGAGTTGCCTTCAATGCCCTCCGGGATCCCGAAGATGCGTATATTGCCCCGTCTGGACCTGCTCTCCAAGTCGGTTACTTTCTCCTGCATCCTCTGCATTTGTGCCGTCAGGGTCTGCAGCTGTTCGCTTGCCTCGCTATTCCAATCTTCCAGCTCTGATATTCGGGCCTGCGCTTCTGTCATACACGCCCGCTGGGAGCGCAGCTCCTCCATGTTTTCTGCTAGCTTGCGCTCCATTTCTCTTCGGAGGCCCATAATTTCTTCCTTAATCTCTTTTTTCAGCTCCTCCTTAAGAGCCGCTAAATCCTGTTGTAGCTGCCGTTTGAAGTCTCTCAACTCTTTACCCAAACTGGCGATGCCAGTGTTCATGGTATCGAGTTTTGTGTCCTCCATTTTCTCTGCTGCGGTCACCTCGTTTTTTTGGGCCCCGTGTTCAGCGGTTTCTCCTGCGTTGTTGAAGAGGAATTCTTTAATTTTACTCTGCTTTTGTCCTTGTGCCCGGCTCCTTCGTGTTTTCATCCCTTAGTTTATTGATCCGCTTATGTCGAGTTGGCCATTTACCGATGATTTTTAATCCGGCTAGGGAGAGCTCTCTGTTTAAGCGTTATGTCTCTCCGCCATCTTCCCGGAAGTGACAGCAGTGTTTGGATTTAAGCAGCTCTTCGCTAGATGAATGCCGCTGGATCATTGTATGAGTCACTCTCGTTCTCCAGGGTGTGGCCGTCATGTCAGGAAGGACTATTGTTTATGCTCGCCGAGAGAACTGGACTTTTTGGGACTGCTCCTGCTTGTGAGTGAACTGTTGCGTTTCTCTGTGCGGTCGCTGATACATTTTACCTGAAGCGTTTCCTCTTGCAGTGAGTCTGCTACGCTTCAGGTGGCGTTTCTTCTTGCAGCGTAACCGCTACGCTTAGGCTGTGCCCAGTTTGCATTTCCCCCGAGTCAATTGAGCTTCCCATAGTCTTCCCTGCTTTCCCGAGCGCATCCCTATTCTATTATAATTTACTTGTTCGTCTTTGTCTGTCAACAGTATATGTCAATAAATGTGTGTTTGGTGAAACCCTGCGCTTAAATCCGTCCATCCTTCTCCTCCTCCGTGCGCAATGGCAGAGCACACGGAAAGTTTATGACAATAGAGACAGCAGAATAACCCGTCTGGCCGTGTGGAGGTGGGACAGTGGTCCACCTGTCCCCCTCTAGTTTTCGTTATTTGTGTGCATGGATCAGCCCTGTTACTGTATTTACTGTTAGTGTGTGAATCGGGTTAAATTTGGATGGGTCTAATGGTGTGTGTCTTGGACTTTTCTATGGGGTGTGGGGGGATGTAATGTATTAATTATTATTATTATTATTGCATGTTATGGGTGATGGCTACACCTTTCCGGTTCCGCCGCCACCCAGAGTATAAAAGACCTACCTGAAAGAGGCACAGTCTCTTTTCGACCAGCACCTCTGTCTCGACGGGAGCGCTTTAGAGTTCAGTGAGTCTGTTCAATAAAGTTCCATTCAAATGCATCTTCAGCCTCATTATTGAAGTATTGGTTATGGACATAACACTCACTCCTAGGTCAAGTAGCTCATTCACTCTGTTTGAGTCAAACCAAACAGTATTGATGCTGGTTCTATTTGTGCTGATTTGTATGATTAAAATATAATTTGTGCTTCCTTTGTTTTGGGGACATTAACAATTATGAAGTGGGTTAGTCCATGGTCAAGTGGGTAACCACAAATATGGCCCATAACTGACATCTCTTTGGTTTGGATCAACCAGGGTGGCTGAGCCTTTTTTTTCTCAGTTTTCTTTTTCTTCTTTTTTCTGATGAGAACAAGGGGCCCTTGATCTTGCTGTGTGCAAGATGATTTAAGTATGTAAAGTAACGTGAAAGTTACTTTTCCAAGTAACTAGTTACTTTAATCACACAGTAACTCAAAAGTAACTCAGTTACTTTTGAAAAGAAGTAACTAGTTACTATTTTTTAGTAACTTGCCCAACTCTGCATAAAACTAATTTAAAAATTGATTTTTTTTTTTTATAGAAATGTTAGCTGACTGAAAAGTATATTGATGTCTCAGTACTTGGTTGGGGTTCGTTTTACATGAATTATTGCATCAATGTGGCGTGGCATGAACATGAACAGCCTAAGGCACTGCTGAGGTGTGAAAAAGGCCCAGGTTGCTTTGATAGCGGCCTTCAGTTCGTCTGCATTGTTGGGTCTTGTGTCTTTCATCTTCCTCTTGACAGTACACACAGTGATACCATGGTCATTAAACCAGGTATTGGTACTTTAGGCGATGTGGGGAGGTGCCAAGTCCTGCTGGAAAATGAAATCAGTTTTTCCATAAAGCTTGTCGGCAGAGGGAAGCATGAAGTGCTATAAAATTTCCTGGTAGACGACTCCACTGACTTTGGATTTGATAACAGACAGTGGACCAACACCAGCAGATGACCTCTTTTCAGATAAATATAAATTTTGCATTTCATTTGGAACTCAAGGTCTCAGAGTCTGGAGTAAGAGTGGCGAGGCACAGAATCCAAGTTGCTTGAGGTCCAGTGTGAAGTTTCTACAGTCAGTGATGATTTGAGGTGCCATGTGATCTGCTGGTGTTTATTCACTGTGTTTTATCAAATCCAAAGTCAGCGCAGCTGTTTACCAAGAGCGTTTATGGTACTTTATGTTTTCTTTTGTTGACAAGCTTTGTGGAGATGCTGATTTCATTTTACTGCAGGACTTATCACCTGCCCACACTGCCAAAAGTACCAAAACCTGGTTTAATGACCATGGTATCACTGTGCTTGATTGGCCAGCAAACTCTTCTGACCTAAACCCCATAGGGAATCTATGGAGTATTGTCAAGAGGAAGATAAGACATCAGACCCAACAATGCGGATGTGCTGAAGGCCACTATCAAAGCAACCCAGGCCTTCATAACACCTCAACAGTACCACAGGCTGATTGCCTGTCATGCTACACTGATGCAGTAATTCATGCAAAAAAAGCCCCGACCAAGTACTGAGTGTGTACATAGACATACTTTTCAGTCAGCCATTTCTATTAAAAATCAGTTTTTTAAATTAATTTTATGTAATATTTAAATTTTTGAGATACTTAATTTGGGGTTTTCATGAGAAATAATGAAATATATCATCACTCTGTGTATAATGAGTCTATATACAGTGGGGAAATTAAGTATTGAACATGTCAATATTTTTCTCATTAAACATATTTCTGATGGAGCCATTGACCTAAGATTTTCCCCAGATATCAGTAACAACCCAAGTAATTCGTAATACAAAGAAATCAAGGCAACTGTGTTTACACAACAAGTTATATTTAATAAATTGGAATAACACAGGGAATAAGTATTGAACACGCTAAGTGAAATTCATTCAGTATTTAGTAGAAAAGCTTTTGTTGGTAATAACAGCCTCCAGACACCTATATGGAGAAACGAGGTGCAGGCATTGCTCAGGAGTGATTTTAGCCCATTCTTCCACTGTCTTCAAAACTTGAAGGTTCCATGGGTGTCTTATATGAATTCTGATGTTCAGTTTGATCCATAGATTTTCAATTGGATTCAGGTCAGGTGACTAACTGGGCCATTCTAGCAGCTTTATTTTCCTTCTCTGGAGCCAGTTGAGAGTTTCCTTGGCTGTGTGTTTGTGATCATTGTCTTGCTGAAATGTCCACCCTCGTTTCATCTTCAGCATCTTGGCAGATGGCAACAAGTTCTTATCAAGGATGTCTCTGAACATTTGTCCATTCATCTTTCTTTCAATTATATGAAGTGTGCCTGTACCATGTGCTGAAAAACACCCTCACACCACGATGGGATGTACAGTGCCATTTCTCCTCCAAACATGCTGTGTGTAGTGGCATCCAAAAAGTTCAATTTTGGTCTCATCTGACCAGACTATATTCTCCCAGTATTTTACTGGCTTGCCCAAATGTTGTGCAGCAAACTTTAAACAAGCTTCAAGACTTGACTTGGAGTCTTGCAAGGTGAGCAGGCATAGAGCCCATGTCAGTTGAGTGCATTATTTATTGTTTTCTTTGAAACAGCAGTACCTGCTCCAGGTCTTTTTGGAGCACTCCACGAGTGGTCTTTGGCTCTTCGATAACTCTTCTGATAATTGTTTTGACTCCTCTGTCAGAAATCTTGCAAGGAGCTCCTTGTCATCACTGGTTTATGGTAAAAAGATGTTCTTTCCACTTCCGAATGATGTCTCCAACAGTGCTCACTGGAACATTCAGCAGTTTAGAAATGTGCCTGTAATCAATGCCATCATTACGTTTTGCAACAATAAGGTTGCAGAGGTCTAGAGAGAGCTCTTTGCTTCTACCCATCATGAGTTCTTTATGATGTGACAATCTGATATTCACAGACCTTTTTAAAGGCTATCAGTTAGGACATAACCAGTTGAAATTAATTTGCACTGATGGGGGATAGGATGGTTTCATAAATTCTGATTGATTTCATCTGGTTTCTTGAATTTCTATGCCTTTTTGCACCTCTTTTTCTTCATGTGTTCAATACTTATTCCATGTGTCATTCCACTTTATTAAATATAACTTATTTTGTGAAAACAGTTGTCTTGATTTCTTTATATTAATTAATTAATTCATTCATTCATCTTCTTCTGCTTAATCCTTTTCGGGTCGCAGGGGGGCTGGAGCCTATCCCAGCATCTTTGGGCAAGAGGCAGGGTACACCCTGGACAGTTTGCCAGTCCATCACAGGGCCAACACAGAGAGACAGACAACCATTCACTCTCACAGTCATAACTAAGGACAATTTAGAATCCCCAGTTTGATGCCAATTAACCTAACTTGCATGTTTTTGGCATGTGGGAGGAAACCGGAGAAATCCCGGAGTAAACCCACGCAGACACGGAGAGAACATGCAAACTCCACACAGATCACTGTTGGTGAGGGGCTGGGATCGAACCCAGGATCCCCCGGCCAAGGGTGAGTTGCTGTGCTGCCACAGTGCTAACCACTCTTTCATCGCGCCGCCCGATTTCTTTATATATATGGATTAATTGGGTTGTTACTGATATCTGGTGAAAATCTCAGGTCAATTGCTCCATCAGAAATATGTTGAATGAGAAAAATGTTGACGTTGTGAGACACCCCCCACAGACTAAGGACAGACAGCTCGCTACTCCTGGTTATTTTCCGCAGCACTGGTGTGATGTTGATGTGCCATTCATGCTTTGTGTTCACACGTCCTGTCCTCACTGTGACCTAGAGACAGATCAATATGTAGATGTGACTTGTCACCTCTTTGTCCTGCAAGCTGGAGCAGGGGCTGGCAATCTGCCTATTTGATATGTATGTCTCTCTCATATGCAAATGCCCATGCTCTTTCATGCATTGTCTGTAACTGGTATAAATACCGCACATATCCTGTAACTCACTCTCTGCGACTGCTCAACTGACTGCACCTGTCTTCACGCTACTGAGAGCCCTCAGGGCTCGCTCTGGGCCACTCTGCACAGCACCAGAGTGAGCTCGTGTTGGCGATGTGATTTAATAAAGGCACTTTAAACTCCTCAGTTCGCCGCTTATTATTCCATGTCGCCACAACGTGTTCAGTAATTTCCCCGCTGTAATATAAGAGTGATTGAGGAGGTATTGAGTCTATCACTTTAGCTCTATATATCAAATTTTTGACATATGATTTTAGATGATTGAAGGTGAATTACAAAAATACCACAATGTGTTTACAGTGGCACTGCCAAAAATGAGATTTTTTGTGACATGTTTTCTATGACTTACTGTACAAGACATAGGAAGAGTGAAGTCACTCAAATGTGTCATGTCTGTGTTTTAGCTGTGAAATTTCAGTTAAGCTCCTCATCTTGGAAAAAGGCAAATTTAAACAGAAAGTTTTTGGTGACATTGTGGGAATCCCACCTCAGTATATTTACACTCAGACTTCAAGACAAAAAGGAATCGCCATAGGAGGTTTGTGTGTGGATGCGGGGGTGGTGTGTTGATGTGAACAGTGACAAAGAGAATGGGGAATTACAAAGGCTTTGATGTTAATGCAGCACACAGGCTGACCGAGTGGTATTACTTAAGAGCAGAGGTGCCTGAGATCTGTTACTCTTTTGTTGCTTGTTTTTCTAGAGAAATGTGAGAGAGAGTTGAATAAAGTCTGATATGATCTGGACCTCTCTGCCTGGTTATTCCTCTCTCCACACTGGTGACCCTTGACGCACAATGGAACGCGAGGCAAACACCCCGGAGAAGACCCGGACCGGCAGTGCCAGCAACACATGCGCCGTTTCAGTCAAACTCCCAGACTTTTGGCTACACGACCCGAAGTCTTGGTTCCTCCATACCGAGGCCCACTTCGTGCTCTGGGGAGTAATGGCAGATGACACCAGATACTACTACGTGATCGCAGTGCTGGATGCACACACAACTCAACAGGTGGCGAGCCTGCTCCAACAGCCCCCAGCCCGTGACAAATACGGTGCTCTCAAAACCGCGCTGACCCGGCGCTACACACTCTCGGACTGTGAGAGAGCGGAGAGGCTCCTGACGCGCTCCGAGTTGGGAGACGGGTCGGCGGTCGAATTGATGGAGAAGATGTTGGCGTTGATGGGCACAGATGACGGGCATTTCCTCTTTGCTCACCTTTCCCTTCGGACCTTCCCGACGGTGGCCAGAGTGGTCCTTGCCAATTCGCCGCTGCTGGCTGCGCACAACTACCGGGCGCTAGCCCAGAAGGCAGATCGGAATATCCTCTCTACCAGAGCTCTCACAGTGAACGAAGTGGTGTCGGAACCCAACGAGATGGCCAGCGGAGGCGAGGAGCCAGCAATGGTGACTGCAGTGGGGGCCAAGAAGCACCGGAGAGACATGCTCTGTTTCTACCATCGCCGTTTTGGACAGGACGTACGCCAATGCGTGCCACCGTGCCAATTCAAGCATTCGGGAAATGCCAGGACCGGCAGTCGGTAGCAGCTGCGACCGCCAGTGAAGCAAGCAAGCTGCTCTATGTGACAGACTCATGCCCGGGGAGATGGTTCCTCATGGACTCCGGCTCCCAAAAGAGCCTCATCCTGCCGTCCTACGTCGACTGGCTGGCGGGAACTAGCTGCCCCGAGCTGACGGCCACAAACGGCTCAGGCATTAAGACTTTTGGGGAGAGTACGCTGACTGTATCCTTGCATGGCTGTACATACCAATGGACATTCGTCATAGCGGCATGCAGCTTCCCCATCTTAGGCGCTGATTTTTTGTGTGCACACGGACTACTAGTTAATGTTGCTAACAGACGCCTGATTAACGCAGTGTCTTTTGATTCTCTCCCCTGTACAGCTCGAGGAATCGGGCCAACAACACTAGCCAACGTCACAGCTCCAGGGTGTAAGTTCCACACACTGCTCACCCAGTTCCCAGCACTCACGGTCCCGATGTTTTCAGCGACCGTCACTAAACATGGGGTGGAGCACTTCATTACCACCACGGGACTGCCCGTTTTCACACGAACTCGGCGCCTGGATGCAGCTAAACTGGCCATAGCATGCGAGGAGTTTGCCAACTTGGAAAAGTTGGGCATCGTCAGGCGCTCAAACAGCCCATGGGCATCCCCGCTACATATGGTTCCTAAGGCCGAGGGATCATGGCGACCGTGCGGAGATTTCCGCAGATTAAACAACGCCACAGTGCACGACCGCTACCCTATCCCTCATATTCAGGACTTTTCCATTCACCTCACCGGGGCACGCATTTTTTTCAAGATAGACCTGGTCCACGGTTACCACCAGGTCCCGGTGCGCGCTGAGGACATACATAAAACGGCAGTGATAACCCTGTTTGGCCTGTTTGAGTTTTTACGCATGCCTTGCGGGCTAAAAGGCGCAGTGCAGACATTCCAACGCATGATGGATGCGGTGTTGCGCGATCTGCCGTTTTTGTTCGTCTACCTGGACGACATCCTTGTGGCCAGCGCGTCTGAGGACAAACACGTAACCCACCTCAGGACAGTTTTCCAGAGGTTGGAGGAGCACAGGTTAATAATCAACCCGGCGAAGTGCCAGTTTGGGGTGGCAGGGATCGATTTTTTTGGGCCACCACATCTCACCAGAGGGCGCGATACCCTTGCCGGACAAGATGCGCGCCGGGGTGAATTTTCCCCGGCCTCAGACGGTCAGGGCGCTGCAGGAGTTTTTGGGGATGGTTAACTTCTACAATCGTTTCCTCCCCCGCGCAGCCCAGCTCATGCAGCCATTGTACTCTGCGCTTAAGAAACGGAAGCCGGCGGACAGAGTCGACTGGACTCCTGAGCGGGAGCAGGCGTTTTCCGAGGTTAAAACAGCTCTGGCGATCGCTGCACTGCTGACGCACCCGTACCTGGCGGCTCGGATAGCGCTCACTACCGACGCCTCGGATGTGGCCATAGGGGGCGTCGTGAAGGAGCGCGTCGCCGGTTCTTGGCAACCACTCGTCTTTTTTAGCAGGTCTTTGCGCGACAGTGAGTGTAAATACAGCACATTTGACAGAGAGTTACTGGCTCTCCACCTGGCCATACGCCACTTCCAGTTCTGGCTGGAAGGGCGCACCTTCACTGCGTTCGTAGACCACAAGCCGCTAACGTACGTGATGGCCAAGGTTTCGGAACCATGGTCGGGCTGGCAGCAGAGACAGCTGGCCGCGATCTCGGAGTTTACAACCGACATTTAGCATGTGGCCGGTAAACTCAATGTGGTGGCGGACTGCCTCTCGCGTGCATTAGTGGCCCCAGTCTACGTGGGGATAGATTACACGGCCAAGGTCGCGGAGCAGATCGGCGATGCGGACGTTTGCGCGCTCCAGTCTGGACCAACAGGGTTAAGGCTGGAGAGCAGAGTACTGCAAGACGCCCCCCCCCCAATCTATGACGTCTCCACAGGTCACCAGCGCCCAGTGGTCCCACGCGCTTGGCGCCGCCGCGTTTTTGAGTCGGTTCACTCCCTGGCGGCCCCAGGAGTGCGCGCGTCAGTCAAAATGGTGGGAGCGAAGTTCGTCTGGCTGAGCCTGCGCAAACAGGTGAAAGAGTGGGCTGCAGCCTGCATAGCGTGCCAGCGAGCCAAGGTGCACAGGCACACAAAGGCCCCCTTGGAGCCGTTCCATATTCCGGTGGTTTGACCACGTTCACGTGGACCTTGTGGGCCCCCTCCTGCCATCGTAAGGGTTCAAGCACCTCCTGACAGTGGTGGACCGCACCACGTGCTGGCCCGAAGCAGTCCTGCTAGCTTCCATCGCATCCGCAGAAGTTGCACGTGCTTTTTTGACGACATGGGTGGCACATTTCAGCACCCCTTCGGATATCAGGTCCGATCGGGGCCCGCAATTTGTTTCTGACCTCTGGTCCACCATGGCCCGGAGCCTGGGTGTCTCACTTCATCGCACGACCGCGTACAATCCACAGGCCAATGGGTTATGCGAGCATTTCCATAGATCGCTTAAAGCAGCGATCAGGGCTTCTTCACTTGCGGATGCAAATTTGGTGGACCGGTTGCCGTGGGTTCTATTAGGGTTGCATTCAGCACCGAAGGAGGATTTGGCAGCCTCCCCAGCAGAGCTGTTTTTTTCCCAGCCGCTGCGGCTCCCAAAGGAATTTTTGCCGGACAGCCCCATGCCGAACACCGATCCATCCCCACTCTCACCGCTTAGCGCAGTGGCAGGGACGGTACCCGGTCCGGTCCACCACTGTTTTCCATGTGCTTTTGTGCCAAAGGCCTTGAAGGACGCGGCGTTCGTATTTGTCAGGCATGATGCCCACCGGACCCCCTTGCGCCTGCCCTACGATGGCCCATTCAGAGTGCTGGAACCCGGGGAGAAACATTTTGTGTTACACTTGGGAGGATGCAGAGAAACAGTCTGTATAGACAGTCTTAAGCCCGCTTTCGTGTTATCAGATGAGCAAGTGGTGTTGGCCCGAAATCCTCAGCGCAGACGACCCCCACTGAGAACTCCCCAGGTAAATGACTCGTCAGATCAGTCACAAGGGCATGGTAATGATGTTTTCCCCCCTCCCAATGTCCCCCCACAGACGGACGCACCCCCAACCTCGAAGCCGCAGACCCCACGTTACAGCCGCTATGGACATAAGCTGAAGCCCAAAGGACATGAGGGTCAAGGCTCAGTTTGAGTCGGGGGGGGGGGGGGGGCACGGTGTGGGAATCCAACCTCAGTATACTTACACTCACACTTCAAGACAAAAAGGAATCGTCATGGGGGGTTTGTGTGTGGATGCGGGGGTGGTGTGTTGATGTGAACAGTGACAAAGAGAATAGGGAATTACAAAGGCTTTGATGTTAATGCAGCACACAGAGAAGGCTGACCGAGTGGTATGATTTAAGAGCAGAGGTACCTGAGATCTGTTACTCTTTTGTTGCTTGTTTTTCTAGAGAAATGTGAGAGAGAGTTGAATAAAGTCTGATATGATCTGGACCTCTCTGCCTGGTTATTCTTCTCTCCACAACATCACTATTGTTATGTCCACAAACCTAGTGAAATAAGGTGGATGAGGATGCTGTGCTCGAACTCGAACTTTATTACGTGACTATTTAATAATACACTACACACACTAGCATTCAGCTCCCTGAGATGCTATGAGGATGAGTTCCCTCATATAAAGGACGGCGTGATGACGACACCAGCCGGCTACGTCATCACGCCGTTCCTGTTGTAAATTCCCTTTACAACATTGGACCCCCCCCCCTTGGAAAAAGACAGAACATTTCTAATTAAGACCCTCCCCAATTTTGTAACCAAATTCACACTATGCAAATCACACGCATTACTTATTATTATTATTATTATTATTGCTATTATTATTTAAACACACATTGCTTCAAACATTTGTATATATGATAAGCACATTAAACATATTATGGCATACCTGTGCATGCCTGTAGAAAGCAAATGTAAGCAAGTATTTCTGCATGACTGTAGAAAATTACTGTTACCATGGCAACAGTAACCATGGTGAAACCTGCCTTTGATCTTTGACATCACCACTCATTCAGTGATGCCTGCCGTTGATCTTTGATGATGTGTCTGCCTGGCAACAGTAACCATGGTGATGCCTGCCTTTGATCTATGACATCACAGTAACCATGGTGATGCCTGCCTTTGATGTCTCCTTAGCAACAGTAACCACGGTGATGCCTGCCATTGATCTATGACATCACTCGGCTGCCTTTGATCTATGACATCACTCATTCAGTGATGCCTCCCTACATCAGGCAGGTATGGTCGCTATGACATCATAGACGCACTGCATACCCATAGAAACCAAGTATAAGCAAGTATTTCTGCATGCCTGTAGAAAGCAAGTGTAAGCAAGCATTTCTGCATGCCCGTAGAAAATTACTGTTACCATGGCAACAGTAACTGTGGTGATGCCTGCCTATGATCTTTGACATGGTTGTCATGGCAACAGTAACCATGGTGAAACCTGCCTTTGATCTTGTGACATCACCACTCTTTCAGTGATTCCTGCCTTTGATCTTTGACGATGTGTCTGCCTGGCCACAGTAACCATGGTGATGCCTGCTGTTCAGTGATGTCATAGACTCTATGACATCACTCGGCTGCCTTTGATCTATGGCATCACTCATTCGGTGATGCCTCCCTACATCAGGCAGGCATGGTCTCTATGACATCATAGACACACAGATGTGCATCTATGATGTCATAGCTATGTCATAGCTATGACATCATAGGGACATTCATTAAAGATTTCCCCTGCTAAACCTCCACATATCTGGGGAGGCTGAAATTCAGAGATGCACACACTCGTAACCTCAGCAAAGCATGTATAAAATCTGAGGCCAGTCCGACAAACGGTTCAGGAGATATGCACGGAACACACACACAGACAGACAGATTTCTTGCATTATAATATGATAAGCACATTACACTAAACACATTAAACATTGCTATTCAGGCATTATCAATAAATCACAAAATTAGGTTTAGCTGTTCAGGTATTAGATGATTCAAAGAACTTATTTATATGCATTCTAATTATAAGGAAAGCTTTAGGGTATTATTATTCAAAGAACATCTTTATAGAACACACACTTTTTAAAAAAAAAAACACACCACATTGGGTCTGCGGGTAAACCACCTCTGGACCCAGTGTGGCTAGGTGGGTTATTCTGCCACCTTGCCAGCTGCGCTCCTAACCAAACAGTCACCTTTTTTTTACAGTCTTCCATGGGGAAGGTGGTTCTGCTGGAGGGGCCTTGTAGTGGGCCAGCGGTGGACACACCCCTTGAGGTGCTGGGCCACCAGGACGAGGAGTGATCTTCATAATGTTGGGGCCTGGGTCCCACACTGCATCAGCTGACTCCTGTGAAGCCTCGCCATCTGGAGCAGCCATCTGGACACACTCTAGTTGGTGTGAGTGTCGAACCGAACCGTCTGCCAGCTGAAAACACACTGTTCCCAGCTTCACCACGATCCTCAGCGGCACGTGCCCCTACTTTCCTGTAGTCAGTCGCCATCCCAGTCTCTTGCCAGTGCGAACCCTAACCCAATCCATGACTTAGAGCGGCACCTTACTTGGTTTTATGCATTGTTGTTGTACTCCTGGTGGCTCTGCATGCCCGTTTGGCTTAGGACCTCCGTCGTGCTGCGGCGGTTCCGCAGTCACCGTGTTCGTTGCAGACCGTTCACCCGTTGTCTCCGTCATCGGTTGGGGCTCATCATGGGTGCGCAAGGTGTCCGCTGCTCCTCTGGTGTCGCTTGTTGAGGCGGACTCTTCACCCATCAGCTCGGTCGTGGACTCCGTAGCTTGTTGCACGAGGGTACAGAAGGAGTCTGGTTCCTCCTCTCTTCTGTCTGAAGAGCTCTGCTGTGCCGCATCATGTGTTGTGTTTGTACCCGTTTGCTGTTGCTGTGCTTCAGGGCTGTCTGCATGCTCAGGCTCTCTCTCCCATGGCTCTGGTTCTGGCTGAGGAAGGGACAAAGGTGAGTCCAGTTGTTCTCCTCCTGAGAGCATGGAGTGTGTGTTTTGGTGTTGGTGCCATCCTTAATTGCCTCCTCCCACACCACGTCGTTGTCATCCAGGTCCGCTGCGCCCCAACTGCCAAACCTGGACCATTCAAACCCAGCGCTGTCCCTAATAGCAAAGCACAGTCCATAGAAAAGGTCACATCCCATAATGTTGTCACTGTGCACTGCCACCTGGAACGTGAAATTGTCCACAATTTCGAACTTGTAGCCAACAGTCAGTTTCACTGTTCCGACATTGCACAGTCTGTGACCACTGTGTCCGTACAGTGGCGTTCGGTTCTTTTTGAGTTTGTGGTTGGAGAAAAACTTCTTCACCATGGCCCATTTAACACTGGCTGCACCGCCACTGTGTCAAGCAGGAGTGGTACGGCTACTCCGTCTAATTCAACCATGAAGTACAAATAACCATTGACGTCGGGGCTTACCAAATGAGTGGTTGTTGTTGGTGGGCAGGCTGGCTTATTTGGCGGGTCCCACGGTGCTGGCGAATGGCACGCTGGAGAAATGGTTCAGGCACCCACACTTATTACATCGTTGTCCTCTTGCTGGGGCATACACAAGCTCTGTCCTGTTGTATTGGGGACCCACAGCCCCCACAGACGGGGCCTCTTGAAGTGGACCTACGGCTAACTGCATTCGGCTCACGCTCATCTGTCATGTCCTCTTCTTCCTCCGTGTTTACCGTGTTAACTAGCGTCGTCTAGCTTCTGTGCTTGGTGTCCATTTAGCTCCGAGGCTAACTTCTCCGCTGCTTCTAGCTGGAACGCTAGCTCAATCGTGCTAGCTAGTGTCAAGTCATTTGGCGCTGTTAGCAACCTAGCTCATAGCCCAGCGTGGTACGTGTGTTCGGCCAACTGGTCCCACACCATTTCATCTTCCAACTGTCCAAAATGGCACATGCTAGCCAACTGTCTTAGGTCAGCAACGAATTGTTGTACTGACTCGCCGACTCTTTGTTGTCTCTGGCGAAAGTGAATCCGTCCCACTATCACACTGTCCAGAGTAGCAAAATAGCTAGCCAGTAGCTTCACAATATCCTCATACGAGTCCGTCAGACCAAGCATGCGAAGGATCCTCTGACCCTCTATGCCTAGGTTCTGGACAAGCAGTGCTCACATCCTTACTTTATCCAATGTTCCCAGGTCCAACGCCGTAACATAGGTCTCAAACATGTCCAGCCATTGGTTCACCTGGAAGCTCGAGGAAAGGCCGTAGTGGTGTCACGCATGCCTCCATGGTTTAATCTCTCGTCCCCAAATGTTATGTCCACAAACTAGTAAATGTGACGGATGAGGATGCTTTGCTGGAACTTGAACTTTACTACATGACTGTTTAATAATACACTACACACATTAGCATTCATCTCTCTGAGATGCTACAAGGATGAGTCGCCAAAGAAGAGCCAATAAGATGGCTGACTCCCTCATATAAAGGTCGGCATGATGTTGGGATGATGACGACACCAGCCGGCTACGTCATCACACCGTTCCTGTTGTAAATTCCCTTTACAACAACTATAACCGGTCCATAGTGTTGAGGCAATCATGATGTAAGAACTGTCTCTGGCCTGACTAAAGGGAGCCTCTGGAGCAAACTAGCATTTCTGGACAGCTGCTTTGAAAACTTGATCCAAATTAAGACAGGTTTTATCATTAAAGTGCTCTTAAGGACTGATGCATTTCAGGCATTATCCTGGGCCACCATGCATGCAACTGGGCATATCATTTAACCAGTAAGTCTATTTATCAAAGTATTTATTCTGTTTAATATAGCACTAGCCACCATTAGCCTTGTGGGATGTGAGTGGGCCTATTCACAGATCCTGGCCTTTGAAGGAGGATAAGTGAAAAGATTTTGACACCAAACTGTAAGACAATGGAAGTAGTTTTTTTTTTAATATAAAGGGGCATCAGATAATGGATTGAATTTATATTGTGTGGTGGACACAGTACACATAGCACTCCACCCAGGACAAGGGGGTTGGTGGGGGAGAAGATAGTTAGAGACGCTAATGGGGAAAGCTGAGAGGAGCCAACCAAACAAAGATGTGCTTTTCACCCCCCGCCACGCCAGGTTGACACCTGAGGACGCAGGGGTGTGAATGTATTGTAGCAAGACCTGCTCTGTGACGTGTGTGTCAATGTTATGTTGATGTGTGTACGTGTCTTGCAGTCTGAATGTTAATGTGTTTACCCTGTGTGCCGGAGGTGGGAATTAAAGTGTATAAAGGAGTTTGCTCAGGCACTCAGGAGTCAGAGTTTCTGTGTTTTTTGTTGGAAGAGGAATAAAGTTCGTGTGTCATTCAGCTCGCTGCCTCATCTGCTTTCATCTTCCACATTGGTCACCCTAAGACGTGCAATAGAGAACAAGCTGAGTACTGCCCCGGAGACAACCCAGAGGGAGAACAAGAGTGCGGCATGCGCTGTCACAGTCAAGCTCCCAGACTTCTGACTTCACAATCCAACTGCTTGGTTTCTACATGTCGAAGACCAATTCGCACTCCGCAGGATCACAACAGACGACACCAAATGTTATCATGTGGTCGCTGCGCTGGATGTACGCGCCAAGCAGCAAGTGGCGAGCCTGCTCCAGGAACCACCAGCCCAGGAGAAATACGACGCGCTCAAGCAGATGCTGATTCAGCGGT
Organism: Pholidichthys leucotaenia; assembly: GCA_020510985.1. Taxonomy (NCBI): domain Eukaryota; kingdom Metazoa; phylum Chordata; class Actinopteri; order Cichliformes; family Pholidichthyidae; genus Pholidichthys; species Pholidichthys leucotaenia. The sequence continues at coordinate 350,088,570 of CM035839.1, forward strand.
ATACCCTGTAGGACAGTGAGAGAGCACAGAGACTTCTAACATGTTCAGAGTTAAGTGACAGATCAGCTGTAGAGCATGTTAGCATTGATAGGGAAGAACAACGAATCCTTCCTGTTCGCCCACCTCTTCCTCAGAAACCTACCTGCTACAGCGAGGGCGATTCTGGCCAACTCGTCGCTGCTGGTAACCAAGGACTACTGCGCTCTGGCGCAGGAAGTGGACTGCATCATCCTAGCGACCAGAACTCTCACTTTGCACGCAACAACACCGGCATCCATGAAGGACTCTAGCAAGGTCAAGGAACCATTGGTGGTGGCTGGGACGGATGCTGAGAGACGCAGGAACGGGATGCTCTGTGTCTATCACTGCCACTTTGGCTCGAATGCCCAACTCTGTCTGCCATCGTGCCTATTCAAGAAGCCAGGGAAACGGCACGGCCAGCAGTCAGTAGCAGCTGCGACTGCTGGTGACAGGAACAAGCTGCTGTTCATCACAGACACACGTTCAGGGAGATGTTTCTTAGTGGACTCTGGCTCCCAGAAGAGCCTCGTTCTGCCGGTCAGCACAGACAGATCAGCAGGAGGCAACGGTCCCGAGCTCACGGCCGCCAACGGAGCCAGCATCAGGACGTTTGGCGAACGGACATTGACAGTGTGCTTACACAAATGCAATTACCAATGGGACTTTGTGGTGGCGGCATGTTCTGTCTCCATTTTAGGCGCAGATTTTTTTATGTGCTTATGGGTTGTTAGTCGATGTTGCCAACAGACGTTTAGTGAATGCTGTCTCTTTTACCTCCTTGCCTTGCACAGCTTGGGGTGTTGGGCTAACAACACAGGCTAGTGTTATAGTTCCAGGAGGTAAGTACCAGCATTTACTTTCACAGTTCTCAGCACTCACGGTTCCGACATTTTATGCTACAGTAACCAAACATGGGGTCGAACATTTCATAACCACAAAAGGCCTGCCGGTGTTCACGCGACCTCGGGGACTGGACGCAGTTAAACTAGCCAGCACGTGCAAGGAGTTTACCAACTTAGAGCAGCTGGGCATCGTTAGGCACTCCAACAGCCCGTGGGCATCCCCACAACACATGGTGCCTAAGGCCGATGGGTCGTGGCAACTGTGCGGCGATTTCCGGGGCTTGAACAACGCCATGGAACATGATTGGTATCCCATCCCGCACATCCAGGATTTTCCGTGCACCTGTCCGGGACGCGTGTTTTTTTGAAAGTGGATCTGGTCCGCGGGTACCATCAGGTCCTGGTGCGCGCGGAGGACATTCCCAAAACAGCAGTAATAACTCCTTTTGGCCTTTTTGAGTTTTTACGCATGCTGTTCGGGTTAAAGAGCACAGTGCAAACCTTCCAAAGAATGATGGATGTGGTGCTCTGTGACCCGCCTTTCGTTTTTGTCTACTTAAACAACATTCTGGTGTCTAGTGCTTCTGAGGAGGAGCGCCTCACCCATCTTAAACTAGTTTTCCAGAGGTTGGAAGCACACGGGCTTATTGTGAACCCAGCAAAGTGCCAGTTCAGTGTGCCAGTGATTAAGTTTTTGGGTCACCGCGTTTCGCCGGAGGGCTCGATTCCACTACCTGTTAAGACGCATGACATGTTGGATTTTCCACGTTCGCAGTTCGTGAAGACCCTGCAGGAATTTTTGGTCATGGTCAACTTTTACAACCGTTTCCTCCCCCGAGCAGCCCAGCTGCTGTAGCCGTTGTACGCCGCACTCAAGAAAAAGAAGCCTGTGGAAAACATCAACTGGACCCCGAGGGAGTCCAGGCTTTCGCAAATGACAAAACAGTGCCCACTAACGCCGCTTTGCTAGCCCACCCTGCCCCATCAGTGCAGATAGCACTCACCAATGACGCATCTGATGTTGCCATAGGGGCAGTTGTGGAGCAGTACGTTTCCAGTGCGTGGCAGCCGCTCGCATTTTTCAGCCGTACTCTGTGCAACAACAAACGCAAATACAGTACGTTTGACAGAGAGTTGTTGGCCCTCCACCTGGCAACACACCATTTCCAGTTTTGGCTGGAAGGGCGCGAGTTCACCACATTCGTTGATCATAAGCCGCTAACGTACACAATGTTCTAAGTCTCGGAACTGTGGTCGGCCCAGCAGCAACATCATTTGGCTGCGATCTCGGAGTTCACGACCGACATTCAACATGTAGCTGGTAAGCTTAATGTCATGGCCAACTGCCTGTCGCGCACGTTAGTCTCCCCTGTCTACATGGGAATAGAGTTCCTTGTCATGGCTGTGGAACAAACCGGGTACGCGGACATTTGCGCGCTCCAGTCCACGTCTACTGGGTTAAAACTGGAGAACAGGGTGGTGCAAGAAGGGTGCCCTCCCTTTCTCTGCAACGTTTCCACCGGTAGGCCACACCTGGTCCGAGCTCTTGGCGCCGCTGCATTTTTGAGTCAGTCCACTCCCTTTCACATCCCGGTGTGTGCGCCTCGGTTAAACTGGTGGGGGAGAAATTTGTCTGGCCTCACTTAAACAGGGATGTGAAAGAGTGGGCTGCAGCATGCGTCGCGTGCCAGTGGGCCAGAGTGCACAAGCGCACTAAAACCCCCCTCAAGCCATTTCAAATTCCAGCCAGGAGGTTTGACCACGTCCACATGGATTTGGTGGGCCCCCTCTCGCCGTTGCAAAGGTTCATGCATCTTTTGACAATCTTGGATTGCACTACACATTGGCCTGAAGTGGTTCCGCTGGCTTCCACCACGTCCGCGGAAGTGGATCGTGCTTTTTTGTCGGCTTGGGTTGCACGGTTCGGATCCCCATTGAACATCACTTCCGACAGGGGTCCACAATTTGTTTCAGAACTCTGGTCCATGATGGCCCAGAGTCTGGCGGTCAAAATCCACCGCATCACCACGTACAACCCCCAGGCTAAAAGGTTATGCAAACGCTTTTATAGGTCGCTTAAAGCAGCGCTCAGAGCCTCACTCACGAATGCAAATTGGGTTGACCACCTGCCCTGGGCCCTATTGGGGTTGTGTTCTGCGCCTAAGGAGGATCTGGCAGCCTCCCCAGCAGAACTCGTTTTTTTCTCAGCCGCTACGGATCCTTGGGGAATTTTTTCCGGAAACCCTGCACCCGGGACCAACTCGCCCACGCAATTATTTTACAGTACAGGAGCCGCTAACGTGCCAGGCCCGGCCCCGGCGCACCATTGTTTTCCCCACACCTTCGTCCCAAAAAGCTTACAGAGTGTCAAGTTTGTTTTTGTTAGGCATGACACACACAGAACCCCCCTGCACCCTCCGTATAATGGACCGTTCAGAATGCTGGAAAGTGGGGCAAAGCATTTTGTGTTAGACTTGGGGGGGGTGTAAGGAAATGGTCTGCATTGACAGTGTTCGAGTACCCCACGACATGGCCTAGACAACCGGAAGAGGCCTATGGGTGACCGACTGCCTCACCGCTATCACCCCTATGAGAAGAAGGTGGGGTACCCAGCTCGACCCCCTCCCAAGTTTCAGAAGGGACAGTTGGGGAGCCATCAGAAACCACAACAAGGCCATCAGAAGTCATACATTTCTAACAATAGAAAGGACGGCAGATATTGGTAAAACATAGAGGACTGAATGCAAGCTTGATGTTGAAAGTATGCCATGAAATGCAATATTATGTATGCAACCATTAAATCAATGTATTGTGGAGAGAGGGATAACCAGGCCGAGTGTTCAGAGCAGAGGAAACTTTATTTTTCTCCCTCTCACATCCACCAAAATCAAAAGCGTTAAAACTCAGGTTGCAGGCACTCTCTTTTATATCACAACACTCCTCCGCTACCTGAGGTGCTGTATTAACATATCAATCCCCCATGACAATTCCCCTTGTCCCCCAGCACCTTTGATCTGCCATGTCCTTCAGTCTGAGGGAAAACTACTGAGTGGGTCCCCCACAGTATAATCATTGTATGGATGTATGTAATCAGCAAAGCAATGTATAATCATGGCAATAATCTATGTAACCATTATATACTTTTTAAATACACAAAGGAGGTTATGTGGGTTCAGATTGCAAAATATGTTTTTCAGACTCTGTTGACTGGAAGAGGCATGTGGTTACAGGAATGGTCTGAGAAAAGGAGAACTGAAAGGGGCCACTCAGCTTAAGTTTGATGAGGGGAGCTAAGTTTGGCCAACTTAAAGATGAAAAGTGCTGATATGAACAAAATTAGACGGTAAGAATAGAGGAGGTGCGTGTCATGATATCTGTATGATATCTGTATGATATAATGGGTTTTTGAACTGACCAATCTAAGAAGCCGAAACATGGGGAGAGGGAGTAGCTGGCCTATAGCAAGAAGGAGGAAGTTGGGAAGATGGGTGTAGGATCACTATATAAAACTGAAGACAAAAAGCCCCAAAATGATCATTTTTCGGGGGACTTCAAGTTCCATCATCGTGTGGCAAGAAGAGCTAAAGAGAAGAGAAGAAGACTGCGTCAGAAATGATCCATTTCCATCAATTCTCTTTAATTTTTAAGAACTGATTTCTTCTGCTGCAAAAATCAGCACTCAAGTGAAGAGGAAATCAGCTGGCGGCTGGGCCTCCGCTTCTGCCTCACACAGCGAGCCTTGCTGAAGGGGGCAAGGGAGTGGAGCTGAGGGATTCTCACCCCACGGGCTGAGGCTCTGGGGCATTTTTCTGGAAAGCACTCTCCCTCGCCCTCTTTCCTTGAGGGGAAACCTGGAGGGGCTGGCAAGCGACTAACCACCTTCTCTCTCTCCCACAGGCTTTTTAGATATTTATCCACAAACTGATCAGGTGATTTTTACTGGGTTTTAGTATTCAAGGTATTCAATTTATTTTGGGTATTTTGGGTGATTTCTAATTTTTGATTATTTGATTTTCCTAATTTTGATTATTTTTGAGTTTTCTATTTTTGATTGAATTGACTGGTTCTCTATAAGTATAACAATTTTGCTATGCTTTGCAAACCTATAATAAATTTTATAGCATATTAAAAGACAGTGAAAGTAGTCTGTGATCACTGATTCAGAGTCCATCTTTTCTGGTTTTTCAAGTGGGTATTTTATACAAGAGGTGTAACAGCTTTATGAGCTTTTAAGGGTTACACTGTGAAAGTAATTTAAAAACAGGTCTCCTATAGATTAGTTTTCCTGATCTTAAACATTTACCCAGATTATCAAGAGCAACAAGACCGTGAAGGAGCTGCCGTTAATACAAGGGTGCACCTTGTGCTACTGGCTGGACAGGTCACTCAGTCAAAGCTCTGGGTACAGGTGACGAGGAGATCGTCTTGTAGATGGAGGCAGTGAAGCTGGGTTAGTCCTTCGCTTACCAGCCACACATTGTAAATGGTAAATGGTAAAATGGCATTCACTTATATAGCGCTTTTATTCTCATCTCTTGATGACCAAAGCGCTTTACAGATCGCGCTATCCACCCATTCACACACACATTCGCACACTGATGGTGGCATGCTACCTAACATGGTGCTTCCAGACCCACCAGGAGCAATTAGGGGTGAAGTGTCTTGCCCAGGGACACAACGGCAGGATATCTGCTGGGGCAGTGGCATTACAGCAGCTGATAGGAAGAGACTGAACAAACTGATCAAGAAAGCTAGCTCTGTCCTGGGGCAGCGCCTTGACCCAGTGGAGGAGATAGGCGAGAGAAGGATGGTGGCTAAACTGTCATCTCTGCTGGAGTCCGAGTTCCACCCTATGCAGGACATACTGAATGCACTGAGGAGCTCATTTAGCAGCAGACTACATCATCCTAGGTGCACAACCGAGAGGTTTCGCAGGTCCTTCCTATCTACGGCTGTCAGACTGTATAACCTAAGCAGGGCTGCTCGCAGAGATAGCAAAAAGATGTGACAACCTAATAGTTTTGAATGCAAAAGACGCAATAGACTTACACAATGGTCCCCTCCGGTATACAACTAGGAAAATACCGGACGCTATGGAGGGTGAGAATATGTATGGGTACATAATCATACCATGTAGGATAACTAAGTAGACGGTTGTGCTGTTTCATTCCATCTAGCTACAATGCTCCGCATGACATAACGCACGGCTCAGGAGACACACACGCAGGCTCAGGGTTGATTTAATAGCTTTATTGAACAACAAGAGTGCGTGGCTGCGTGTCTGTGGGATAAGAATGTATTGGTGGTGGGCGTCTGCATCTGGCACGGGAGCAGGAAGCCGTTCAGCCGGACAACCCTAAGGGAGGAAGCAGAGGGAGAAGGGTAACGGGCACCACACCAATATAGAAGACTAAGACAGTTTGCTGGCTTACTTGGTTTGGGCTGGTGGCTGGCGTTAACAAGGGCGTTGCCCGGGAGACAGCAACCTGGAGCGCCTGTAGCAGCAGCGAAGAGGCAGGGGCGAGGAGACGAGGTCCGCCGCCGGGGAATCCACCTGTGCACAGGGGAGAAGACTGGGAGGAAAAGAGGTGAGGGAAGCTTACTCAGATTTCCTTGCGTGGAGAAGGGGGTTCCTTGCAGCAAGAGATGCCGAAGAGAACAGACGGCTTCAGGCCGAAGCCCAGGGCAGAGTGAGTTAAATACCTCGCTGCTGACGAGGCGCAGGTGTGCGCGCAGCTGGCGCCGCTGATGAGCGGCGAGTCATGACAGTACTCCCCCCTCTAGCAGCGCCTCCTGGCGATGGTTTCTCCGGGTGCGCTCGGTGAAACTCAGCGATGAGGGACGGGTCCAACACAAACGAGGAGCGCACCCATTGTCTCCATTCAGGTCCATAGCCCTCCCAGTCCACCAAATAATGCAACCCGCGACCCCGGCGCTGGGAGTTCAGGATGGCGGAGACTGTCCAGGCCGGATGGCCACCTATCATCCGGGGCGTGGGCTGCACTGCAGGTGGAGGGCAGAGGGGGTCAGAGACCACCGGTTTAACCTTGGAGACGTGGAAGGTGGGATGGATGCGGAGGGAGAGGGGAATAGCCACACGCACAGCCACCGGGTTGATGATCTGGGTAATGGGAAATGGGCCGATGAATCGTTGTGCCAGCTTCCTCCTCTCACCCTTTAAATTAACGTCCTGGGTGGACACCCAGACTTGTTGGCCCACCTGGTAGGCAGGGGCAGGTCTCCTGTGCCGGTCCGCCGTGGACTTGTTGCGCTCCGCCGTGCGTAAAAGCGCATTGCGCACCGTGGTCCAAAGGGAGCGGCACCGCCTGAGGTGCGCCTGGACTGAGGGGACAACTAACTCACCCTCCTGCGCGGGGAATAGAGGTGGATCATAGCCCAGGGATGCCTTGAAGGGGGACATCCCGGTGGCAGAAGAGCGGGAGGTGTTGTGGGCGTACTCCACCCAGGCGAGATGTGTGCTCCAGGACGCGGGCTTAGATGCAGTGACGCAGCGGAGCGCAGCCTCCAGCTCCTGATTGGTCCGCTCACACTGCCCGTTGGATTGGGGGTGATGGCCGGAGGAGAGGCTTACTTTGGCTCCCAGGGTGTTGCAGAAAGACCTCCAGACGTCCGAAGTGAACTGGGGACCCCGATCGGAGACCACGTCAACCGGTATCCCGTGCAGTCTGACCATGTGCTGGATGAGGAGGTCCACCATCTCCAAGGCAGAGGGGAGCCCCCGTAGAGGCACAAAGTGGGCGGCCTTGGAGAAGCGGTCAACGATGGTCAGGACCGTATCGAAGTTGTTGGAAACAGGGAGACCGGTGACGAAGTCTAGGGCGATGTGCGACCAGGGCCTACCAGGGACGGGCAGGGGCTGGAGCAGGCCCGCGGGGGGAGCGTTACTCGACTTGCTGGTGGCACAGACGGGGCAGGCCCGGGCGTAGCGGGCGGCGTCCTTCCGCAGTCCCGGCCACCAAAAGGACCGTTGGAGGAGGTCGATCATCCGGGAGGACCCAGGGTGACAGGTGAGCTTCGAGGTATGGAGCCAGTGGATAACCTCCCCCCGAACAGCAGATGGCACGAAAAGCCTCCCCTCCGGTCCGCCGCCAGGGTCCAGTTCCGACTCCTGCGCCCTCTGGATCTTGCTCTCAATGTCCCAGGAGACGGCCCCCACGACGCACGACCTGGGCAGGATGGTGTGGACCGCATCTTCTGACGCCTCAGGAGCAAATTGCCTGGAGAGGGCGTCGGGCAGACCGTTCTTGGAGCCGGGCCTGTAGGTGATGTTGAACCTAAACCTTGCGAAGAACAGGGACCAACGCGCCTGGCGGGCGTTCAGACGCTTGGCAGTTCTTAAATACTCCAAGTTCTTATGGTCGGTGAGTACCACAAATGGCAAGGCGGCCCCCTCCAGCCAGTGGCACCACTCCTGAAGCGCGAGTTTGATGGCCAATAGTTCTCTGTCCCCCACGTCGTAATTACGTTCCGCCGGGGACAAGCGCCGAGAGAAGAAGGCGCAGGGCCGCTTGGCTCTGTTGGCTGGTGACCGCTGGGACAGCACCGCCCCCACCCCCGTATCCGAAGCGTCCACCTCCACAATGCACTGCAGCGCGGGATCGACCTGGCTGAGGACCCGGGAGGAGGAAAACTCCGTCTTCAGCTCCTGGAAGGCCGCTGCGGCCTCTTCAGTCCACCGGAACGGGACCTTAGGGGAGGTGAGGCGGGTCAGAGGGCCGACGATGGCTCCAAAATTAGGGACGAAGCGGCGGTAGAAATTGGCAAACCCGACGAACTGTTGCACCTGTTTCCTCGAGGTTGGCGTGGGCCAATCTACCACCGCTCTGACCTTCGCTGGGTCCGGGAGCACCTGGTCATGGGAGATGACGAACCCCAGGAAGGAAGCTGTCTTGGCGTAGAACTCACATTTCTCCGCTTTCACATATAGTCGGTTCTCCAGTAGCTTCTGAAGGACCTGCCTCATGTGGATCCGGTGCTCGTCCCTGGATCTGGAGAAGATGAGGATATCGTCCAGGTAGACGAACACGAACAGGCCGATGAAATCCCGGAGGACATCATTTATGAGGCGCTGAAAGACGGCTGGAGCATTGGTCAGCCCGAACGGCATGACTAGGTATTCAAAGTGGCCGTTCGGGGTATGGAAGGCAGTCTTCCATTCATCTCCCTCCCGGATCCGGACGAAGTGGTACGCGCTGTGGAGATCCAGCTTGGTAAACCAGGTCACCCCCTGGAGGGAGTGGATGGCGGTGTCCATCAGGGGCAGGGTGTAGCGGTCCTTCTCTGTGATGTCGTTGAGGGCACGGTAATCAATACAAGGACGAAGGGAGCCATTCTTTTTTGCCCATGAAGAAGAACCCTGCGCCTAATGGTGATGATGATGGGCGGATAATCCCAGCACTGAGCAACTCCTTCAAATACGTGTTCATCGCCTCCTTCTCTGGCGCTGACAGACTGTAGAGGCGTCCCGAGGGTAGAGGTGCCCCCTGGCGGATGTTAATGGCACAGTCATAGGGCCGGTGTGGAGGAAGAGACATCGCCTTAGACTTGCTGAAGACCGTGCCCAGGTCGTGGAACTCCGAGGGCACCAGGGTGAGATCCGGAGGCGCGGCGTCCTTAGCAGTGGGAGGAGAGGACAGGGCGCAGGCAGCGGATTGGAGACAGGTGCCCATGCAAAAGGAGCTCCAGGCAGACACCCTACCGGTCTTCCAGTCCAGGACAGGGTTGTGGAGGCGGAGCCATGGGTATCCAAGGATGACAGGAGTAATAGAGGAGGGCAGGACGTAGAAGGTGATGTCCTCCCAGTGGTTCCCCGAGATGATAACCGGGACGGGGGACGTCCGGTGAGTCACTTTTCCCAGGGAGACACGGGAGAGATTGACTCGGGCGAGAGGAGAATCGAGAGGGTGGCAACGGATGCCCAATCGGGTTGCCAGGCTTTGTGATATGAAGCTACCCTCCGCGCCTGAATCCACCAGTGCGTGAGTGAGATGCCCTGTGGGGTTGTGGCAGAAGCGGATGGGCAGCGTCAAATGTGTGAGGGGAGTTAACCGATTAGCGTCCGCGAGGCCCCCTACAGTGACTCGTGGACCTCCCCGTTTGGTTTCTCCGGACAATGCTCCACCGTGTGCTGGCTGCTCCCGCAATACATGCAGAGGCCCAACTCACGGCGACGTTGTTTCTCTGCTCGGGGGAGCTTTGTCTGGCCCATCACCATTGGCTCCGACTCCTCGGAGGGCTCCAGCGGCGGTAACGCCAGGGGGCGAGCTTGGGGCAGGCGCGCCGAGGCACCCCGCGAGCGAGAAGAGAACTTCCGCTCCGAGGTGCGTTCGCGCAGCCTGTTATCCAAGCTAATAGCAAGGGAAGTCAGCTCCGCTAGCGTCCCCGGGATATCCCGGCCGGCCAGCTCATCCCTCAGACCAGAGTTAAGACTGTGAAGGAAGATGCCGCAGAGCGCACGCTCTTCCCAGCCGACTTCCTCCGCGGTAACCTGGAAGTCGATCGCGTAATCGGCCGCTGATCGGCTCCCCTGCTGGAGGCTGAGAAGGCGATCGACCTGGACACTCTCCATACGCGAATGATCGAACACTTCCAGAAATTGTCGCACGAACTGGCCATCGGTGAGGGTGGCGTAGCTGGGCCTCGCCATTACGGCGTAAGCCCAGGTAAGCGCTCGACCCTCCAAGAGGTTACCTATATAGCCAATCCGGCTGTGGTCTGAGGGGAAGTCTCCGGGGACGCGGTGGAACACGGACTCACACTGCATGATAAACCCCCGCGCTCCACCGAGCTTGCCGCTAAAGCGGGCGGGGGTGGGGATGGGTGTGAGTCGTGCCGGTGCACCCGGAGCAGGCTGGACGGCCGCTGGAGCAGCAGAAGCAGCGCCACCCAGACGAACTGGGGGGAACGGTTGTTGGGGATCCAGGCGGTCTAATCGGTTAGTAATTGTTGTTAATTGATTGAGGATCACTTGTTGTTGGTGGGCTATTAGATCCACCCGAACCTCGAGGGTGGAAAGACGGCATGCGAGCCCGCTGTCTGCTGAGCCGCTCTGCTGAAGCCGTACTGACATAACGCACGGCTCAGGAGACACACACGCAGGCTCAGGGTTGATTTAATAGCTTTATTGAACAACAAGAGTGCGTGGCTGTGTGTCTGTGGGATAAGAATGTATTGGTGGTGGGCGTCTGCGTCAGGCACGGGGGCAGGAAGCCGTTCAGCCGGACAACCCTAAGGGAGGAAGCAGAGGGAGAAGGGTAACGGGCACCACACCAATACAGAAGACTAAGACAGTTTGCTGGCTTACTCGGTTTTGGCTGGTGGCTGGCGTTAACAAGGGCGTTGCCCGGGAGACAGCAACCTGGAGCGCCTGTAGCAGCAGCGAAGAGGCAGCGGCGAGGAGATGAGGTCCGCCGCCGGGGAATCCACCTGTGCACAGGGGAGAAGACTGGGAGGAAAAGAGGTGAGGGAAGCTTACTCAGATTTCCTTGCGTGGAGAAGGGGGTTCCTTGCAGCAAGAGATGCCGAAGAGAACAGACGGCTTCAGGCCGAAGCCCAGGGCAGAGTGAGTTAAATACCTCGCCGTTGACGAGGCGCAGGTGTACGCGCAGCTGGCGCCGCTGATGAGCGGCGAGTCATGACACCGCACTGTGTGTGTTTATATATTTACGTATTTATTCCATCTAGCTACAATGCTCCGCACTGTGTGAGTTTATATATATTTACTCTATCTAGCAACAATGCTCCACACTGTGTGTGTTTATATATTTACATATTTATTCCATCTAGCTACAATGCTCCGCACTGTGTTTATATATTTACATATTTATTCCATCTAGTTACAATGCTCCATACTGTGTGTTTATATATCTACATATTTATTCCATCTAGCTACAATGCTCCGCAATGTGTGTTTATATACTCATATATATATATATATATATATATATATATATATATATATATATACACTATCGTTCAAAAGTTTGGGGTCACCCAGACAATTATTTTGTGTTTTCCACGAAAAGTCACACTTATTTACCACCATGAGTTGTAAAATGAATAGAAAATATAGTCAAGACATTGACAAGGTTAGAAATAATGATTTGTATTTGAAATAATAATTTTTTCCAGATACTCAACCTGCTCAAAGGAAGGTCAGTTTTATAGCTTCTCTAACCAGCTAAACTGTTTTCAGCTGTGCTAACATGATTGCACAAGGGTTTTTCTAATCATCAATTAGCCTTCTGACGCAATGAGCAAACACATTGTACCATTAGAACACTGGAGTGATAGTTGCTGGAAATGGGCCTCTATACACCTATGTAGATATTGCACCAAAAACCAGACATTTGCAGCTAGAATAGTCATTTACCACATTAGCAATGTATATTAGATATTAGAGTGTATTTCTGATTAGTTTAAAGTTATCTTCATTGAAAAAAACAGTGCTTTTCTTTCAAAAATAAGGGAATTTCTAAGTGACCCCAAACTTTTGAACGGTAGTGTATATATAAGCTATTTTATAGAAATTCAGAGGTTTGTCAAATGGTGTGATGACAGTCATCTCATTTTGAATACTGATAAAACAAAGGAGATGGTGTTTGACCCTCGGGGAGTTGGTGACCACAGGCCTGTGGTCATCCACAACCACATTATAACACAGGCTAGTTCCTATAAATATTTGGGAGTATTTATTGACAATTCATTAACCTGGAGCACACATATTGATTACCTCTGCAGTAGACTACAACAGCGGCTGCATTTCTTGCGTAGATTAAGAATATATGGTGTTGATAAAAGGATTATGTTAATATTTTACCAGGCTGTGTTGGAGAGCTGTATTAGACACAGCATTACAGCTTGGTTTGGCAACCTCTCTGTGAAACTTAAGAACAGAGTGTTGCGTTTAATTCATGCAGCATGGAAAATTATTGGAGTTAAAGAGTATTTACCCATGCAGATCTTACACGACCAGGCAGCCTGTAGACAAGCTCAAAAAATAATCAGTGACATGAGCCATGTACTAAACAGTGAATATGTGCGGCTGCCCTCAGGGAGGAGATACAGAGTCCCCAAGTGCAGGTTCAATAGATACAAGAACTCATTTGATAACTCCTGTTCTTAATGACTGCTGTTATATATTTATGTATGTATGTACTTGTATTATTTATTGGGTTTTATTTCATTCATTATGTACTACATCCATTGTGTATGTGTGTATTGTGTGGTTGCAGCACGGGTGACAAGCCCAAGACAAATTTCCCCTTGAGGGACAATAAAGTTTATCTTATCTTATCTTATCTTATCTTATATTTATTCCATCCAGCTACAATGCTCCGCACTGTGTTTATATATTTATATATCTATCCCATCTAGCTACAATGCTCCGCACTGTGTGTATATATATATATATATATTTATATGTACATATGTATACTTGCTGCTCTTGTTTTTTTTCTCTTGCCTTCTGATTGTTGCTCTGAGTGTTGCTATCCCTGTGCTGCTGCAATCCTGGAATTTCCCCATTGTGGGACTAATAAAGGCTTATCTTATCTTATCTTATCTTATCCGGGGAGAATGGGATTCAAACCGCCAACCATGTGGTTATTGGACAACCTGCTCTACCTCCTGAGCCACTGCAGCCCCCAGAATGTGTGGCAGAATTCCCTGTGAAGAACCTCTTCTGGGAACTGCAGCTGGTGAACCTGACCTCAAACTTGGGGTACAAGGTCAAGGGTCTTTTACAACAGGCTTAAGCCCACTTATGTGTTGGCAGATGAACGGGTGGTGTTGGCTCAAGCTCCCTGGCGCGGGCACACACCTACAGTGGCTCCGCAAGTTGGTGTTCCCCTGCAGAGAACTGTTGGCAGCAGATTAAGTCTTTCCCCTTCCCACCCTTTCCCCCTCCACAGGACTGTGTGCCAGAGACCAAGTTTGTCTCCTGCCCTCCTCAACAGCAAGACACTTCGGCCGGTCCACGTTACAGCCGTTACGGGCGCCGGCTCAAGCCCAAGGTGCCAGAGGGTTAGAGCCCCTACTGGGTGTTCGGGGGGGGGGGGGTGCTGTGTGGTGGACACAATACACATGGCACTCCACCCAGGACAAGGGGGTTGGTGGGGGAGAAAATAGTTAGAGATGCTAATGGGGAAAGCTGAGAGGAGCCAACCAAACAAAGATGTGCTTTTCACCCTCCGCCACGCCAGGTTGACACCTGAGGACGCAGGGGTGTGAATGTATTGTAGCAAGACCTGCTCTGTGACATGTGTGTCAATGTTTTGTTAATGTGTGTACATGTCTTGCAGTCTGAATGTTAATGTGTTTACCCTGTGTGCCGGAGGCGGGGATTAATGTGTGTAAAGGAGTTTGCTCAGGCACTCAGGAGTCAGAGTTTCTGTGTTTTATGTTGGAAGTGTCACGATGGGATGAGACGCCATCTCGGCGCTCAGCCCATGTCTCTTCATCTCCGCCTCTCATTAGACAGCGTCTCAGCTGGCTCCCAGCTGTCAGTATTACGGGACGGCTGGGGCCAATTAACCCTCATCAGCTGGGGCGCTGCTAATGAGAATAAAAAGGAGCAGCCTCGATCACTCGGGGCTGCGACTTAAAGCACTACAGGCTGAAACCCCTACGTCTGGCGTCAGCCCTTACTCCTCTTGCAGTAACCTTGTGAGTGTTCCCTGCTGTGAGTATTATGCCTTGGTATCCTATTCTCCGGTGCCAGCCCTTTACTCCTGTACCGTTCTACTCGTGAGTTTAACCTGTTTATGAGTAGCTGTGCTTTGGGTCTACAACGACCGTGTTCCTTACCCCGTGTCCTTATCCCTTGTTCCTAACCCTTCCTTATAATAAACATCTCAACTCACTGGCTCGCCCTCAGCTCTTATTGCGTGGCTCCCTAGAGCCACGTGTAACAGGAAGAGGAATAAAGTTTTTTGTGTCGTCTAGCTCGCTGTCTCATCTGCTTTCATCTTCCACAATAGCATCCCAAGATGCTTTACAATGAGTCCATTATTCATTCACTCCAGAGACAATGGTAGTGGTAAGCTACTTCTGTAGTCACAGCTGCCCCATGGGGAAGACTGATGGAAATGTGGCTGCCAATCTGCGCCAACGGCCTCTCTGACCACCACTGAACATTTATTCACATTCATATACCATGTTATGTCTGGGAAGCAAGGACCAGCAGATACGTTCTGGGTGTTGAAGGTTAACTTTATTAATACAAGCTAGCGACACATGGAACAAGCAGCAAGCTAACAATAGTGGGGCACAGGTAGTGCAGCAAGCTAGAGGCGGAGCACCAAAGACCATGTCCCCCATTGCCAGTCCCTCAACATAGTCATGGCGTGGTGACGCCATCCGTGCCTGCGTCACCATGTCTGTGACATGGTACATCAATATGTCACACACCAGTGTCATGAACACACTGGAGGCAATCTGGGTGAAGTGTCTTGCCCAAGGACACAACAGCAGGGTGGTGGTGGTGGGGGGGGATTCAAACATGCCAACCCTCCAGTTATTGGTAAGTTATTAGTTATTGCTCTAATTAGTTATTGCTCCACCTCCTGACCCAGCCAGCATGCCCATGTGGGCCCCACCACAAGTTAAATCAGGGCTGTCTTACGGGTCTCAAGTGGGTTTGTCTATGGGTTCCATGTTGGCCCCATCTGTTTTTGCCCACATGGACTTTACCTGTGGTACAGGTAAGCAGGTAATCTGCTTACCTGCTTTAAACCCATCTGGGCCCCACATAGGTTTCATGCGGGTAAGCAAGTTTCAGTAACACTGGCACCATAGGTAAAATCCATGTGGACAAAAACAAATGGTGCCAATGTGGAATCTGCAGATAAACCCACTTGGGACCCATAAAGCCTTATTCATGCTGCATTTCCCCTCTAGTCCGCTCTGGATGAGCCTGGCGCACATGCGGCGTTATACATGCTCACTTTATTAGTCTACCAGGCCAAACAGTTGACACATGCGCACAACTGTTATTTGTAGTTTCGCCCCAGCCCTATGGGTAGTGTAAATGCGCTAACACGCCAGCTTGTTCACTGGCTATAAAACATGAGAGTGACGCACATTTTTTCTGTAGCAACAACAATGGCGTTGTTTCAAGGAAAAGAAAAATTACCTGTTATGCCTTAATTACCTTAGCAGTGACGAGGCCAGGTGCACAGTTGAACTTTACTTTATTAAAGGTTGACTACACACAATACAGCCACCAAGCAGGGGCATCGGCAAAGAGGCCGGATAAAGATGCCTGCTGGTATTTATAGGGCGGTGCAGTGGCGGAAGAGGAAGTGGCCGCCACTACACCGCCCTTCATAATAAGACACATCACCCCATCCCCCCCTGTAGAAAGTCCAAAACCCCACATACAATTGAGACCCTCCCCAATTTAGGACCTGAATCACGCACTAAAGCTAGAATGGAAAACACCAAATGGCCGAACACATTCACACAACAAACCTAAACCAGAGTGGACAGGTGGACTACTGTCCCACCCCACAAGGCAAGATGGGTTATTCTGCCACCTGTAAAACAGTCCACAATTCCATCTATAACGAGAATATTGCCGGGCTCCTAAAATAAAACATATCCAGAACAATAACAGTTTAGTCATTTTGTCAGTTTTTTTTTCCAAGTAATACAAAGCAAAATTAGCAACTAAAACCACACAGAGAGAATCAGTAAAAACCAGAAACATGTAATACACATATAGGGTTTGTCATCTCATACAGCATTAGCATGCAATATGGACCTGTAAATGCTCCTTAATACAGTCAATTTGGCATTTTTTTCATCTCACTATTTGTAACCACACCAGACGATGACATTTTCTCAAACTTATAGTACAAAACAATTCCAAAATGAGCTGCTTCTTATCTTTTTTTTTTTTTTTTTACACATGCAAACATATGAATATTGGAACATTAGAACTCTCACTCTTTTTTTTTTTTCTTTCAAAACTCACACTACTGTCCTGGAGGAAAAGGGGGTAGAACTGGTTTGTGGGAGCCCAGGGCAGCCTCTCAGTAGACCTGCTACTGGAGGCGGCATGCCCCCGGGGCCGCAGCTGACCTCATAAACGAGAATGCGTCTTCTTCTTGCCGTCGGTCGCCTCTCTCGTCCAGACCTGCTATCCAAAGCCTCCTCCCGGGCACGCCGCAGCTCATTGGCATGCCTCCATGAGCCCTCTGACAGCGGGAAGCTGCTCCTGATGTTCCTCTGGCTGCCGTTGGGCCCACATCTGCTGTTGACGTCCCTCACCTAGAGCCCGGACCAGGTCTGCAACTCTCAGAGGAGCTCTGCTTGGCCTGCAGTGTTGCTGATCGGCACGCGGTCCCTCGGTGCCTGTCGGTCTGGCCCCGACTCCTTGCAAAGCTGCTGCAGTGGTCACCGTTGTAGCTCCAGATCCTCCAGCCCACTGTGGCTGAACTCCAGAGAAAACTGAGGCAAGCTCATCGGCGTCACTTGCCAACACAGGCGCCACACTCGGTACCCTCTCCTACCATACCCTGAGCGCTGGCACTGAGACCCTCCTGCATCAAACCTGAGTGAGGCTGGTCCTGCTTGACCGCCGTGGTGCCCGGTAGATCTTGGTCCCACACAGTGGCATCCTCCATCGTCGGAAACGGATGGTTCCGCTGGTCACAACAAGTCCACTCTTCCCCAGCATCATCTTTAATGGAAAACCCTAGTCCATAAAACAGGTCATGGCCCATGATGTTGTCACCTCGGGCCGTCACGTGGAACATGAATTCAGCCATTACCACTGACTTGTACCGAGCCGTTGACTCCAGCGTTCCAACTGTGCGCAATCTGCCACCTCCATAACCGTAGAATGGCACTGGGTTACCTCTTATTCTGTGACCTGCGTCAGCTGGAGGGGGAGTGCCAGTTTGGAGCTTTGGAAGAGGAGATGGTCCGCGATCAACTAGCGGAGCATATCCTTAGTTCCTCCACGAGAGCAAGGCTCCTGACATTCACTGGAGAACTATCGCTGACCACGGCTGTGGAATTGGAACAACAGTACGAGGCAGCAGACAGGCTGGCCAAAAATCTCGGCGAAATGGTCAAAATGATCACGAGAACGGTGAGCAAAAATCCCAAACCACACGGGGGGACCTAGTGAATGACCTGCAGAGAGCTGGGACCAAAGTAATAAAGGCTACCATCAGTAACACACTACGCCGCCAGGGACTCAAATCCTGCAGTGCCAGACGTGTCCCCCTGCTTAAGCCAGTACATGTCCAGGCCCGTCTGAAGTTTGCTAGAGAGCATTTGGACGATCCGGAAGAGGATTGGGAGAATGTCATACGGAATGTCATATGGTCATATGGTCATATGGTCATATGACATTGGGAGAATGTCATATGGTCAGATGACTTTATTGTAAAAACTCAACTTGTCGTGTTTGGAGGAGAAAGAACACCATACCTACTGTGAAGCATGGAGGTGGAAACATCATGCTTTGGGGCTGTTTTTCTGCAAAGGGACCAGGATGACTGATCCGTGTAAAGGAAAGAATGAATGGGGCCATGTATCGTGAGATTTTGAATGAAAACCTCCTTCCATCAGCAAGGGCATTGAAGATGAAATGTGGCTGGGTCTTTCAGCATGACAATGATCCCAAACACACCGCCCGGGCAACGAAGGAGTGGCTTCGTAAGAAGCATTTCAAGGTCCTGGAGTGGCCTAGCCAGTCTCCAGAGCTCAACCCCATAGAAAATCTTTGGAGGGAGTTGAAAGTCCATGTTGCCCAGCGACAGCCCCAAAACATCACTGCTCTAGAGGAGATCTGCATGGAGGAATGGGCCAAAATACCAGCAACAGTGTGTGAAAACCTTGTGAAGACTTACAGAAAACGTTTGACCTCTGTCATTGCCAACAAAGGGTATATAACAAAGTATTGAGATGAACTTTTGTTATTGACCAAATACTTATTTTACCGAGGAAATTACCAATTAATTCATTAAAAATCCTTCAGTGTGATTTTCGGGATTTTTTTTTTCTCATTTTGTCTCTCATAGTTGAGGTATACCTATGATGAAAATTGGAGACCTCTCTCATCTTTTAAGTGGGAGAACTTGCACAATTGGTGGCTGACTAAATACTTTTTTGCCCCACTATATATATATATATATATATATATATATATATACAAGCTATTTTATAGAAATTCAGAGGTTTGTCAAATGGTGTGATGACAGTCATCTCATTTTGAATACTGGTAAAACAAAGGAGATGGTGTTTGACCCTCGGGGAGTTGGTGACCACAGGCCTGTGGTCATCCACAACCACATTATAACACAGGCTAGTTCCTATAAATATTTGGGAGTATTTATTGACAATTCATTAACCTGGAGCACACATACTGATTACCTCTGCAGTAGACTACAACAGCGGCTGCATTTCTTGCGTAGATTAAGAATATATGGTGTTGATAAAAGGATTATGTTAATATTTAACCAGGCTGTGTTGGAGAGCTGTATTAGATACAGCATTACAGCTTGGTTTGGCAACCTCTCTGTGAAACTTAAGAACAGAGTGTTGCGTTTAATTCATACAGCATGGAAAATTATTGGAGTTAAAGGAGTATTTACCCATGCAGATCTTACACGACCAGGCAGCCTGTAGACAAGTTCAAAAAATAATCAGTGACATGAGCCATGTACTAAACAGTGAATATGTGCGGCTGCCCTCAGGGAGGAGATACAGAGTCCCCAAGTGCAGGTTTAATAGATACAAGAACTCATTTGATAACTCCTGTTCTTAATGACTGCTGTTATATATTTATGTATGTATGTACTTATATTATTTACTGGGTTTTATTTCATTCATTATGTACTACATCCATTGTGTATGTGTGTATTGTGTGGTTGCAGCATGGGTGACAAGCCCAAGACAAATTTCCCCTTGAGGGACAATAAAGTTTATCTTATCTTATCTTATATTTATTCCATCCAGCTACAATGCGCCGCACTGTGTTTATATATTTATATATCTATCCCATCTAGCTACAATGCTCCGCACTGTGTGTCTATATATATATATATATATATATTTATATTTATATTTACATATATATACTTGCTGCTCTTGTTTTTTTTCCTCTTGGCTTCTGATTGTTGCTCTGAGTGTTGCTATCCCCTGTGCTGTTGCAATCCTGGAATTTCCCCATTGTGGGACTAATAAAGGCTTATCTTATCTTATCCGGGGAGAATGGGATTCAAACCGCCAACCATGTGGTTATTGGACGACCGGCTCTACCTCCTGAGCCACTGCCGCCCCCAGAATGTGTGGCAGAATTCCCTGTGAAGAACCTCTTCTGGGAACTGCAGCTGGTGAACCTGACCTCAAACTTGGGGTACAAGGTCAAGGGTCTTTTACAACAGGCTTAAGTCCACTTATGTGTTGGCAGATGAACGGGTGGTGTTGGCTCAAGCTCCCTGGTGCGGATGCACACCTACGGTGGCTTCGCAAGTTGGTGTTTCCCTGCAGAGAACTGTTGGCAGCAGATTAAGTCTTTCCCCTTCCCACCCTTTCCCCCTCCACAGGACTGTGCGCCAGACACCAAGTTTGTCTCCTGCCCTCCTCAACAGCAAGACACTTCGGCCGGTCCACGTTACAGCCGTTACGGGCGCCGGCTCAAGCCCAAGGTGCCAGAGGGTTAGAGCCCCTACTGGGTGTTCGGGGGGGGGTGCTGTGTGGTGGACACAATACACATGGCACTCCACCCAGGACAAGGGGGTTGGTGGGGGAGAAAATAGTTAGAGATGCTAATGGGGAACCAACAACCAACCAACCAAACAAAGATGTGCTTTTCACCCTCCGCCACGCCAGGTTGACACCTGAGGACGCAGGGGTGTGAATGTATTGTAGCAAGACCTGCTCTGTGACATGTGTGTCAATGTTTTGTTAATGTATGTACATGTCTTGCAGTCTGAATGTTAATGTGTTTACCCTGTGTGCCGGAGGCGGGGATTAATGTGTGTAAAGGAGTTTGCTCAGGCACTCAGGAGTCAGAGTTTCTGTGTTTTATGTTGGAAGAGGAATAAGGTTTTTTGTGTCGTCTAGCTCGCTGTCTCATCTGCTTTCATCTTCCACAATAGCATCCCAAGATGCTTTACAATGAGTCCATTATTCATTCACTCCAGAGACAATGGTAGTGGTAAGCTACTTCTGTAGTCACAGCTGCCCCATGGGGAAGACTGATGGAAATGTGGCTGCCAATCTGCGCCAACGGCCTC
Source organism: Pholidichthys leucotaenia (assembly GCA_020510985.1). NCBI lineage: Eukaryota > Metazoa > Chordata > Actinopteri > Cichliformes > Pholidichthyidae > Pholidichthys > Pholidichthys leucotaenia. Next base: position 350,109,709 of record CM035839.1, read on the forward strand.
TCTGACCACCACTGAACATTTATTCACATTCATACACCATGTTATGTCTGGGAAGCAAGGACCAGCAGATACGTTCTGGGTGTTGAAGGTTAACTTTATTAATACAAGCTAGCGACACATGGAACAAGCAGCAAGCTAACAATAGTGGGGCACAGGTAGTGCAGCAAGCTAGAGGCGGAGCACCAAAGACCATGTCCCCCATTGCCAGTCCCTCAACATAGTCATGGCGTGGTGACGCCATCCGTGCCTGCGTCACCATGTCTGTGACATGGTACATCAATATGTCACACACCAGTGTCATGAACACACTGGAGGCAATCTGGGTGAAGTGTCTTGCCCAAGGACACAACAGCAGGGTGATGGTGGTGGTGGTGGATTCAAACATGCCAACCCTCCAGTTATTGGTAAGTTATTAGTTATTGCTCTAATTAGTTATTGCTCCACCTCCTGACCCAGCCAGCATGCCCATGTGGGCCCCACCACAAGTTAAATCAGGGCTGTCTTACGGGTCTCAAGTGGGTTTGTCTATTGCTTTCATGCAGGAGTGCCATCAAAGTCTAGACCACAACAGTAGATGCAAAATGATCATTTTCTCTGTACAAATATACTGTATGTATTTATAAATAGAAGCTGAAAATATACTGGACAAAAGTAGGGTGGCGAAGAGTCAAAGCTGATCCACTCTTTTAACACAATGTAGGTTTTGTTATGACAGTTGACATGCATCAACATTACAGTGCATTCTAGTGAGAGCAGACGGACGCACACGTACACCCACACGTTCAGATGGCATAACCACTGTACGGCTCTTGTCGTGCAAAAGAGGTACAAATGACACCTTAAAAAGTACCAAAAGGAAACGGTTACCTTTTCCAGTTTTTCTTTAAATAAAATATTCATCCATGTCATATAATATATCCAAAACCACCTGTCACATAATGAGGCTGGGGGAGACCAACGGGTGTCTTCTGCAGCACTTTTTGGTTGTTCATTAATCAGGAGCACCCTACGTGGACTGGTGTCCTTACTACTTTAGAAATCGCCTACGACTACTGATGCATAGTTCTGTGCTCAAACAAAGCAGTCAACATTTAACTGGCACAAGTTTTCTTCACTGTAGGATCTGTAACAAATGTAAACATACTGTACTATACTGTCTATGGGTTCCATGTTGGCCCCATCTGTTTTTGCCCACATGGACTTTACCTGTGGTACAGGTAAGCAGGTAATCTGCTTACCTGCTTTAAACCCATCTGGGCCCCACATAGGTTTCATGCGGGTAAGCAAGTTTCAGTAACACTGGCACCATAGGTAAAACTCATGTCGACAAAAACAAATGGTGCCAATGGGGAATCTGCAGATAAACCCACTTGGGACCCATAAAGCCTTATTCATGCTGCATTTCCCCTCTAGTCCGCTCTGGATGAGCCTGGCGCACATGCGGCGTTATACATGCTCACTTTATTAGTCTACTAGGCCAAGCAGTTGACACATGCGCACAACTGTTATTTGTAGTTTCGCCCCAGCCCTATGGGTAGTGTAAATGCGCTAACACGCCAGCTTGTTCACTGGCTATAAAACATGAGAGTGACGCACATTTTTTCTGTAGCAACAACAATGGCGTTGTTTCAAGGAAAAGAAAAATTACCTGTTATGCCTTAATTACCTTAGCAGTGACGAGGCCAGGTGCACAGTTGAACTTTACTTTATTAAAGGTTGACTACACACAATACAGCCACCAAGCAGGGGCATCGGCAAAGAGGCCGGATAAAGATGCCTGCTGGTATTTATAGGGCGGTGCAGTGGCGGAAGAGGAAGTGGCCGCCACTACACCGCCCTTCATAATAAGACACATCACCCCATCCCCCCCTGTAGAAAGTCCAAAACCCCACATACAATTGAGACCCTCCCCAATTTAGGACCTGAATCACGCACTAAAGCTAGAATGGAAAACATCAAATGGCCGAACACATTCACACAACAAACCTAAACCAGAGTGGACAGGTGGACTACTGTCCCACCCCACAAGGCAAGATGGGTTATTCTGCCACCTGTAAAACAGTCCACAATTCCATCTATAACGAGAATATTGCCGGGCTCCTAAAATAAAACATATCCAGAACAATAACAGTTTAGTCATTTTGTCAGTTTTTTTTTCCAAGTAATACAAAGCAAAATTAGCAACTAAAACCACACAGAGAGAATCAGTAAAAACCAGAAACATGTAATACACATATAGGGTTTGTCATCTCATACAGCATTAGCATGCAATATGGACCTGTAAATGCTCCTTAATACAGTCAATTTGGCATTTTTTTCATCTCACTATTTGTAACCACACCAGACGATGACATTTTCTCAAACTTATAGTACAAAACAATTCCAAAATGAGCTGCTTCTTATCTTTTTTTTTACACATGCAAACATATGAATATTGGAACATTAGAACTCTCACTCTTTTTTTTTTTTCTTTCAAAACTCACACTACTGTCCTGGAGGAAAAGGGGGTAGAACTGGTTTGTGGGAGCCCAGGGCAGCCTCTCAGTAGACTTGCTACTGGAGGCGGCATGCCCCCGGGGCCACAGCTGACCTCATAAACGAGAATGCGTCTTCTCCTTGCCGTCGGTCGCCTCTCTCGTCCAGACCTGCTATCCAAAGCCTCCTCCCGGGCACGCCGCAGCTCATTGGCATGCCTCCATGAGCCCTCTGACAGCGGGAAGCCGCTCCTGATGTTCCTCTGGCTGCCGTTGGGCCCACATCTGCCGTTGACGTCCCTCACCTAGAGCCCGGACCAGGTTTGCAACTCTCAGAGGAGCTCTGCTTGGCCTGCAGTGTTGCTGATCGGCACGCGGTCCCTCGGTGCCTGTCGGTCTGGCCCCGACTCCTTGCAAAGCTGCTGCAGCGGTCACTGTTGTAGCTCCAGATCCTCCAGCCCACTGTGGCCGAACTCCAGAGAAAACTGAGGCAAGCTCGTCGGCCTCACTTGCCAACACAGGCGCCACACTCGGTACCCTCTCCTACCATACCCTGAGCGCTGGCACTGAGACCCTCCTGCATCAAACCTGAGTGAGGCTGGTCCTGCTTGACCGCCATGGTGCCCGGTAGATCTTGGTCCCACACAGTGGCATCCTCCATCGTCGGAAATGGATGGTTCCGCTGGTCACAACAAGTCCACTCTTCCCCAGCATCATCTTTAATGGAAAACCCCAGTCCATAAAACAGGTCATGGCCCATGATGTTGTCACCTCGGGTCGTCACGTGGAACATGAATTCAGCCATTACCGCTGACTTGTACCGAGCCGTTGACTCCAGCATTCCAACTGTGCGCAATCTGCCACCTCCATAACCGTAGAATGGCACTGGGTTACCTCTTATTCTGTGACCTGCGTCAGCTGGAGGGGGAGTGCCAGTTTGGAGCTTTGGAAGAGGAGATGGTCCGCGATCAACTAGCGGAGCATATCCTTAGTTCCTCCACGAGAGCAAGGCTCCTGACATTCACCGGAGAACTATCGCTGACCACAGCTGTGGAATTGGAACAACAGTACGAGGCAGCAGACAGGCTGGCCAAAAATCTCGGCGAAATGGAAGTGCCACAGAAGAAGGAACAATAGTGGAATGTGCTGGCCACGGACCCGGACAGCAAAGCTGGCACGAGTGACGAGGAGTATGCTGCTGCTGTAAAAGTTAGGTCCGCCCTGGGAACGCCAAGGTGTTATGGCTGTGGGTCTGCTAGGCACCGATATAAGGCAAGAGAGTGTCCAGCCGAAGGGAAGCACTGTGGAAAGTGTAGTCTTTTTCATCATTTTGCCAGGACCTGCAGAAATTTTGAAAGAGGAGACCGGAGGCCGGAGGAGGGCTCCTCTTCAAAAGAGCCTACAGTGGTTCACACAGTCTCGCCGAATACGGATGGACGAATGTACTGTAGCGATGACTTGGACAGAGTTGAGGTGTTCAGTGTTTGCTGTGTTATGACAATGTATGTATATATGTTTGGGATTATTTTCTTTTAGTACACGGCCATTTTATTTTCATGGACTGTAAGGGTTGGGGCAGCAGACTAATCCTCCTGGCCGTGTAGGGGGCACGAGTAGTCCACCTGACCCCTCTAGAGTTGTTTTGTGGTGTGCATGGATAGGTTATGGATTTATGTTGTATATTTTAATGCTTATTGTGTGAGTTGGGTTATAGATTGTGGGAGGGTCTAATTGGTGTGCCTGTGCATTTTTCTACAGGTGGGGGAATGTTGGATATTATATTGGGTGTACTTATATGGTGGCATCCTGGGTGTAGTAGGAGATGACGCCCCGCCTTTCCGGCGGTGGCGTCACGGGGAGTATAAAGGGCTAGTGTCATGTGCTGGCAGGCGCTCCCCCCCCTCCTTCCTGCTCACCGGTTTCCTCATCAGACGCACCTGCTGATTCCTGCTGGGCCAGTGTTTATAAGGAAGTGCTCTTCAGTAATTCAATGCTGGCTCGTTTGGGTATACTGCTCAGCTGACAGCTCTCTAAAGTAAGCGGTAGTGTATTTATGACCTTCCCTCACACATTGTCTCTTCCACCTCTTCTAGGTTGCTGCACACGTAGCGGTGCGTCTCCGGGGATTTGGTGCGCTTATGGCTGTGGATTTGTGCATACATATGTTTAAGCATTAAAAGGATGTATGTAGCGGTGTATTTGTGCATGCATATGTGTAAGCATAAAAGGGATGCTGAGATAACATATGTAGATGGACCTCACGACGAAGAGGACAATAAGTCTGGACCACCTGCGGGGGACAACGAAGAGGACGGGGGGTGCAAACAAAGGACTTCCTGACCTTCAGGAGGCAAGCGGAAGACTGACGGCTGGAGGGGGGAGAAATGTCAATAAGGGGTTTTGACGGGGATATGTGATCCCTCCTGTGTATGACAAGCCTGTATAGGAAATGGTATAAAATGTGAAGCTTGGATGTAGCTCAGCCTCTTTCTTCTTGCTTATTGGAGAGAGCAGGTTGGGGATGGATGCTTGAATAAATCTGACTTAAACACATGTAGCATCATCGTTTCCTCAAAACCGAGACAGAAGATCACTTCTCTCCAGTTTACAGGAATTTCATTTTATTCATTACACAGGAATATCACCTTTCTGCCTTCTCAGGAATATCACTGGCTTTTATGTCGACTCATGCAGGCTTCTTCCAGGCCTGACCAAAGATGCTTGCTTTCCCAGGACCCCAATGTAAACAGTTGCCTCTTGCAGAGATTGTAAGGATCAGAATTTGCTTTTAAAGGCTCAAAGGAACATAAAACTCAGGAGACCAGACCTCTCAACATGAGCACTGCATTTGATAACGTACCTTTTCACAGGAAACCAATGTTCTTAAAAGAGTCATAAACCACTTAATCTGACGGGTTTATAGCCGATACTGTCCAGGTACCTTCGCCCAGATACTAAAGGAAATCATCTACAGCTCAACAGTACCTCCTAGCGGATACCTACGGAATGTGTTTTCAGTATGTAGGATGACTTTTAATTTGCTCTAAACATTAAGTTTCTTTCAGCTTATCCTCTGGATCCTAAGGACACTGAAAATCATCCCTCTTATCACCAACCATGGTTTGCTGCATATTTTGCTGTTCTAATCTTGATCTAAATGTGAATGCATGTATTATAATTATGTATAAGAAATGTTATATTCATGAGTGTTATTGGAGTAATGGTATAAATGCATGATCACCATATATTAGCCAAGTCATTTAATTTAGTTAGATTTTATATTGAGCATTTTTTCATAAGAACTGACTGAGTGTTGATTTTCCCTCTGAAATTTCATGGGATGGTGTCTTCATTTGATTGGCTGCTCTCAAACAAAGAAGTGTTCTCACATTGGATAGCAGCCATTTCAAACTGCTTCTGAAAAAGCCGATTGGTCAGTCTTGCGACTGCATCATCAGTTTTACGACCCGGCGAGGTAACTTTAAAAGAGAAGTTTTTTTAGAAAGAAGAAAAAAAGAAGGAGATCAGCACAGTAGAAAAAGGGTAGAAAAGGAACAGGCAGGAAGATTAGAACAGCAAAGCGGTAATAGAATTAAGAATTAGAAACACAGAAAGAAGAAAGAAAGAGATTTTGAGAAAGATTAGGAACTAAATTAAGATTAAAGAAGCAGAATAGTAATCTAGATCTCAGAAGAAGATTTTATTCCACCGTTTCAAGGCCCTGTGAAGTTTTATTTTATTCTCTGTGTGTTTGTCAAGTCTTTCCTTATATTCTGGAAACTGAGGAGAAGCCATTTTTTCTTTAGAGCTCGTCCCTTTTAGAGAATCAAATTCTCAAACTTTTTCCTTCACCTCAGAAGCCATTCTTATCCTAGTAAATGTTTTTCTAACATTTTTTTTTTTAAATGACTTTTCACGCCATTAAAGTGGACCTTTAATTTGCCTAGTTTAAAGTGAACAGAGACTGAGAAGACTTTCCTTCAGTTTTTGGGTCGATCCCGCTACAAGAGACCCCAAATTTGGATTCTTTTTTCAAAGGACTTTTCACGCCGCCCTGAGACAAACTATCCACGGCTGCAACTGTCTGCTTGAAGGGCCCCCAGCTGAGTTATCACCTACACGGCTGTGAGTGAGGACAGCAGCCGCTTCCTCCGACGTCCTAACTTCAAAACCCAGCGGTACCGACCCGCTGAAACGTGGATCACCGACCATTGTGTGAGTGAGACTCTTATTTCTCCTATTTCCTGGGTTAAAACGTGATGTCCTAACAATTAAATTACAATTGAATATGGCCCGTATTTCAGGGCTCAATTAGTCTCTCAGCCGCAGGATGGAACTGTAAACTGAAGAAAAACTTTTAGTCATTTTAAAGTAACTGCCCTTAAAATTTTTGTAGATTAATTCAGGAGTCATTTTTAGATAATTAGCTTATGAATTTTCCCCATAAAATTGCGTTGTTTTGTTAAAACATTCCAGCCTCATTTACCGTTGAAACATAAGTCTAGTTCTCCTTGGTTCTGCAGAGGTGTAATGCTGGATTTTATGTTCAGGAACCCAATATCAGTTGATGTGATATATTACGCTGTTATCATCTGAATCTGTTTATTCATCATTTGAACGCCATGACATGTAACCTGAATGATTTTAATAAAAGAGTGAATGAGAGCAGTTGAAAGTGTTTTCCTTTCGCATATACAGGTTTCCTATTCACGGCAGGACAAAAACTCACTGAAACTTTGAGACTGATTCATTAAGTAATTTAAGGTACAAAGTTAATTAAAATTAAAGTTAATATAATTGTCCGTCAGGACTGGTGCCCCTTTTACGAGTGCTTTTATTTAATTTAGCGGGTGTAGAAGTGATGGTTCAACTCCGCCCCCTTTCACACCCACTATTAAATAAAATAAATTATTCCTGTACCTTATGACAAATATTTTTATAGGCAATTTATACTACAGCTTAATGGTGCCCCGTGTGAGGCCTCTGTAATTGGGAAACGTATATGCAAAAAGAAAATTCATTGAAATCATAATTTTTTCCTGCAAATATTGATCCACTATTTGGCGAGTCTGTGTGTTTGTTTGAGAGGCTGAGGCTGCATCTCTCCTCCTGCCTGTGTCTGTCTGCTGTGTTTGTTTACCTAACCTCCCGCTGAGGAGGCTGATAGCAAAGGGGAGGATGAGCGATTCACCCACTAAAGTCAACAGTTTTTGATGCATGCAAAGTTTAAGCAGTATTATTATATTCTGGATTAAGAAACAAAGGCCCAGAGTGACAGAAACGTGAAGAAAACCGTCCTGTCTCTCGCCAGTTTAACCTTTCGGCGATTATCCCGAAAGGAGTAATTAAACTGGCCAGTTCTGTAATTTAATTACCCAAGCGTGGTGACGTCAGATTAAGCTGGATGCGATTTGATCTGGTCACTGAATAAACCGCTGGGGAAAATAGCGCTAAACTATACCTTCAACAAAAAATTCACAACCTAGTTGAGGACTATTCCAAAACTACACTTTGATAACTGAACTGAAAGAAGTCAGTCGACACAATTTTTTTTTTTTTGCTTTTGTCTTGTGAAACACAAATCAAAATACAGTGTCAACAAATAAACTAACACCTATTCCACATTTCTAAAGAATTCCAAAATATTTGCTTTCCTTCTTACAAGCCTGGAAGTTGAAACAAACTCCAAAAAGAAGCTTGTAATTACCCTCACTGTAAAACGACACTCAAGGTTAACTCTTGACGCACCACTTTAGCTATAATCAACGAATTGATTTCAAGCTAAGCGTTACACAAACGGTCAAACATGTCGAATCCACTTGACGAATTAAATGACCTTCAAGTAATATTGGAAGAGTTGGCTTCCGACCTTATACCCGGTTTCTCCAAACATGTTCGGGATACTCCACCCAAAGATTTGAAGCAAATCACGGAAAAACTTTCGGATGAATGCGAAGCTAACCCACCTAAAGCAAAGGAAATCCCCGGTGTGTAAGGAAAGTTTGCACTAGCATTAGTTGCAAGGCTAAAACGAGCTGAAACCCAAGTACTCTACGCTGAAAAGGAACTGGTGAAACAACAAACAACCATCCTTTCTCTTCAGGAAGAGAACAAATCCCTTGTGAAAAAACAGGAACAAGCTCGCATAGAGAAAGAAGACACCCAAGCTACGCTCGATCAGACGTTGCTAGATCTGGAACAAGCAGAGGAAGAAAAGCAACGACTAGAAGACAACAATACCTCACTTCAGCAAGAAAACGAGGAATTGAGAACCGCCCTGCTTTACAAAGAGAATCAACTCAAGGAAGTTGAAGGTCAATTGGACGAAACAAGCTCCGATTATGGGAAATGCAAACTGCTCCTACGAGAAGCACAACAAGGTCTTCAGGACGTCCAAGAAGAGCTGGAAGACCACCGCAAACAAAGGGATCTGAGATCAGAATCCATGAACAGACCGGTTCCCTCGACAAAGGGGGGCATCCCCTCATGGGATGGGGACCCCCCCGGCTCACACTCACCTGACCCGTTCAGACCCGAACGGCAACGTGAAAGACGTGTGCAAATTCCATCCGATGGAGATCTCAATAAGATCGCTCGCCACGTCACGAAATTTGAACCCTCAACCAGTGGGTCACCTGATACCAGGGCTTATTTGCAGGACATCGACTACTACTTGCGTAAATACCCTGATGCTACGGTTGACGACCGCATTTATTTGATCAAGTTGACATCCAACAGGTCGGTATCAAAATTTATAGATTGGCAACCATTTGACATCAAGATGAACCACCGGAAACTCTATGAAGCCATCGAAAGAGAGTTTTCCGACGACTGCTTATAGTCAGGGCTAGCGACAGCCCTAGCTGTGAAACAGGGTCGCTTAGAGCCCCCACAGGCATACTACCAGCGACTCCTGCGCGCATATTTCGGATCTCAAAACACGCCTGAGATGGAAGAAGACCACAATTTCAAGGCTCTGTTCATTCAGAATCTCCATCCCACGATTGGACACCACCTTGGAGTCATGGCTAACCCAAAGACAAACTTGATAAACCAGCTAAGAGAGTTCGCACATTATGCATTCCAGAAACAGCGACAAAGCAATCAGAAGCATACCGAGTCTACCGCGGTGTTAGCAGTCAACACCGCATCAGACACCCTGGACCTAGAGGGCGCCCCAAGGCCAGCCCCTGTTCCAGCATCTCGGTCACAAATAAAACGACGACAGTCCTCTAGTCAAGATAAGTCGAGTCATGACCCGGAAAAATTTTTGACACCAAGTTCCAAGCAAACATCACCAAAACCTGACTACCGTCGGAGACTAAGCCCACCAGGTAAGTCACGAGAATACGGTACGGATACCCGGGATGACAGATATCGATTTCGAGACTTGCATAATCGCGGGAGGTGGTCACCTCCTTCATACCGCCGGAAAAACTTCGACAGGGAAGCAAGACCTCCCCCTGGAAAGTTTAACTCCAAACCCTGGGAGAAGAAAAAAAAGCCCATTTTCAGCCAAGAAGACCTGGAGACTCTCCAACGCATACTTGACGAACTGAAGAGGAAAAAGGAGGCGAAAGAGGACAAGAAACCAGATGTCCTAGCCATAAATATTGTGACCACCCCAAACGATCCTTTAGGTTTGCCATAAGTCAACCCTGAGGATTCTCCTACTACAAAGGGGAAGGATACCGAAGACACAACCGAGCATCCTCCACCCGAAACTCAGGAGGAGCTCCAAAATGCAACGCCACCCAGTGCCATTTTGGTAGTTCAGCTACCTGGGAAACCTCACTCACCCGAAACCAGCGACTCTTTAATCTGCGTTGAACCACCGGTCCAAGAATTTCTGTGTGATTTAACCGAAAGGGGGGTTGCACGAAAAAATTTTCTGTCATTGACCTTGGAAGATGTGATGACGCACGAAGCCCTACTGGATACTGCAGCGGACATCACACTCATGTCACGTGACCTTTTTGAACACCTACGTGTCACTGCTAACCTTGCGCACAAAAACTTGAAACTAAGACCTTGCTCCTTAGCTATTCAACCTTATGCACCCTCAAACACGACTGTGTCACACATGTCATTGATACAAATCTCCATTGGGCCCATGACCTTGATCCACCCGGTCTATGTGTCCAATCTCAACTCAATTCCATTGCTGATAGGCAAGGATCTGCTTAATTGCTTTGAGCCTCTGATAGACTTCAAGAATCTCAAGCTATGGGCTCAAGTTCGACAACCTCTTCCAACCACTGTACCTGAAGCAACTGGATCACAGTGTTACACTCTTGACACCTTGGATGTTCCAGGAGTCAAACCACTCGCACTGCTGACCCAACAAAGTTTGACGGAAAGTGACCTTGGGGACCAGGCTGAAACAGACACCCCTTTTCAGGTCACCACATCTGACAACCCAACCTTAAATGAACACAGTTCATTTCTTTGCACCCTGAAACCAGGGGCAGTCGATGAAGAGTACTGCCCCCAAGTGGTCAAAGGACTAGCTATCCAAAGCTCCCACGTAGAAGACGTGGTACTGGCTCTCTGGGCTGATAAATCTGCAATCAGCCAGACACTTTTTGACTCTCTACATGAGAAATACCCTGACCTTATGGTCACTAACAAGTCTT